>CM036764.1:10866078-10997132 GCA_020796225.1 Arion vulgaris | reverse complement strand
TGGTCAAATGCTATACAAACTTCTGCCCCTCTGTAGGCTCTTACATCTAAGACGGACGTACGAAATTTCGCGTTTATACAGAAGTGATCAATCTGGTTTTGTGTATGTTGGTCAGGAGAATTCCAAGTTGTTTTATGGATGTCTTTGTGTGGGAAAAATGTACTAGCTATGGTCATATTAGTCAGTTCGCATAATTCCAGTAGTCTTTCACCATTTTGATTCATGGTGCCCATTCCATGCTTGCCGATGAACCTTTCTATGCCTTTGTTGTCATTGCCGATTTTAGGATTAAAGACGCCCATAGTCACAATGAAATCGTGCCTAGGTGTTTTGTTTAGAACGTCTAGCAGTGAAGCGTAAAATCTGTCCTTCTGGTCATCTGTGCTGTCTTTCGTTGGAGCGTAACATTGTATAATTGTAAGTTTAAAGTGTTTAGTTTGTAGTCGGGCTGTTGTAATTCTTTCGTTGATTGGCTCCCAGCTAATAAGTGATGATGCAGCTTTATGTGTCATGATGATTCCAACTCCTTCTTTATGAATATTATCAGCTCTCCCGGAATGAATAATAAACACATTTTCGCTAGATATATAATTTTTACCTGAATCCAGCCATCTGCACTCACTGACACCCAAGATGTCCAGGTTATAATTTTTCATTTCTTTACGCACCAGAGCGGTTTTTCACGCTTGAAACATAGTCATCACATTCCAATAGCCGAATATCGAACACTGCTTACTATTTAATAAACTGGAACGGGTAGCCATTTCACATTAATAGAACGATACACATTTAGATAAATCCTCTGTTTCAGAAATACTGGGGTTTTTACGATTGAGGATTATTAGGCCTCAGATCAACCGACCATAGCACGTACGAAGAAAACAATACCTTCCATCTTGAAACCGGAACAGGAAAAACCCGGCAGCGACCACAACTTATGCATTGCTAAAATAAGAACTAAATTGAAAGTACTATACAAACCGCAAAAACCAAGAAAATAGATTCTAAACGCCTACTGTTACCAAATATTCAAAGTTCCTACAATGTCGATATTTATAATAGATTCACCAACTTACATAACGTCACTACAACAGGACACACCGAGAAGAACATAGAAAATCATTGGAACTTTTTAAGAACACTATTAAATCTGCAGCAGCAGAAACAGCGGGATATATAAAAAAGAAAGAAAGAATTGGTTAAGTGAAGAAACATGGCAAAAAATCCAAGAAAGATAAGTTCAACTAAGAATGCTATCGACTCAAAACGAATCAACAGTTCTTGAATATAGACAACTGGACAAAGATATTAAAGCAAATGCTCGCAAAGATAAACGTGATTACATCCAGAAGTTATCTCTAGAGGCAGAAACAGCATCCAAAACTGGGAACAGTAAAACACTCTTTCATATTATGAAACAGATAACGAATCATCCGCCGACGGCAAGCTGTTCCGTGAAAGGGAAAAACAACGAGTCCATACCATCACAACAAGCACAATCGAAAAGATGGGCTGAACATTTTAAAGAGGTATTAAATAGACCCAACCCAATGATAACACCAGTTTTTGAAACAGAAATACAAATGACATCATTAAATGCACCCATTGACGACTTCTCAATGGAAGAAATTAAACAAGCCATCAGGAAACTGAAAAACAACAAAGCCAACGGTAGCGACGATATTTCAGGAGAGATGCTAAAAGCAACTGATGAGGAATTAATGGGATTCCTACGTAGAGAGCCGCTGTAGCGTAGTTGTTAGTGAACTCGCTTCACAAGGCTGGTGGTCTGGGTTCAGCTCCCGCAATGCGCGTGGAATTTTTCAGGACCGCGACGGCTCTCAGGTCGACCCAGCCTCAACTGGGTACCAGACATGCTCTGGAAAAGTAAAGGCGGCCGGCGTGATGCTGACACATCACCCATCGTGTGCCGACGGTCAATGAAAATACAGGCCTAACACTGTATTGACTTATATACCACGAAGTATGAAAGGGTTCCTTTACTAAGTACCTTAATGAACGATGTTTGGCAGAATGAGACCCCTCCAAAAGATTGGAAAGACGGAATGATATTCAAGCTCCCAAAAAAAGGCGATTTGTCAAATTGCAACACCTGGCGCGAAATAACTCTGCTATCAACACCTGGCAAGCTATTCTGCAGTATTTTGATGGAGAGGCTGAAAAAGCCGTCGACGCAAGGCTAAGAGAAGAACAAGCTGGCTTTCGTCCACATCGTTCTTGTACCGATCATATCTTCATGCTGAGATCCATTATAGAAGAATCAATTGAATTCCAGTCACCACTAGTGATACATTTTATAGACTTTCAGTAAGCGTTTGATAGTCTTTATCGTTCTACTCTCTGGGAGATTCTTAAGACCTACGCTTCCAGGAAAAATACATCAATATTATAAAGCCTTCTATTCTGAAGCATCCTGCTGTGTAAGAACAGATATAGGAAACTCAGACTGGTTCACAGTCAATTCGGGTGTGACGCAGGGCTGCGTTATGTCACCTATGCTTTTTGGGATAGCTATAGACTAGATCATGCGCAAATACATCCAAGATGATGGCTTAATAACAGCAGACTATTTGATCTTGGCTTTGCCGATGACGTGGCCATATTGAATTCAAGCACACAAGCAACCCACAAACTAACGAGCAATCTTTGCACATTTGCAGAACAGGTTGGTCTGCAGATTAATTCTGCAAATACCAAAATTATGGACCTCACAAACTCGACAGACAACATCGTAATAAATGGCCAAACACTGGAGAAAGTTGAACATTTTACATATTTGGGTAGTAAAGTGTCAAACAACGGAGACACGATGAAAGAAATAAACTCTCGTATTGCTATAGCATCTAGTGCCTTCACTAAATTAACGAATATCTGGCAATCTCAAGACCTTAGTATATGCACAAAAGTTAAATTATTTAGATCATGTGTGATTCCTGTACTGTCCTACGGTTGTGAAAGTTGAAATCAATAAAGAAAATTGATAAGAAACTGGACAGCTTTGAGAATAAATGTCTACGAAAATTATTAAAAGTAAAATGGAGTGATTTCGTTTCTAACAACACAGTGAGAGATAGAACACACCAACAACCCGTATCAAATATTATAAGGAAACGAAGGTGGAAATATTTAGGTCATGTTCTTAGATCAGATGAAAAGAGACTAAATCGACAAGTCCTTATGTGGTCACCAGTTGGGAAATGAAAACGTGGAAGACCAAAGACCACTCTTCGAAGAACAATCCAACAAGAAAGTAAACTAATGAGATATAAAACCATACAAGATCTCCAACTGCTAGCAAAGAACGTATCACATGGAGATCTAAAACCTCTGCCCTATGTGCCGCCTTTGGCACAAAAGGAACAAACTAACTAACTAACTATACAAACTTATACATAAATGTGTTTAAAATACGTTATAATAATAGTGAGCTTTTTATAGCAATATGTAACCGGGAATTGAGCGGAATGTAGTAATTTGGTTGTAATATATTTGTCAAAGTCTGTATGTAGTGTGCTGTGGCATTCGTCACTTTGTTGTATCGTTTGTTTGATAAAGGCCTTGTTGGTCGAAACGTTGCTGTGTATTGTCATTGTTTTGTATTCTGTAAAACTATCGTACTTTGTGATTCCGTGTTTCGCAAAAGGAAAATAACAAATGATCACGTGACCGGGAACGTCGTGAAAACAGGGAATTACATTTTCGGCGATTTATATGCAGAATGTCCATGTGCGTTAAGTTTAAAAATGGTTATTGAAAGAAAAAAAATTGTTCATTCTGATAATTTTTCTCCTTTTGTCATGTTTGAAAGCTACCCTCTTGCCAAATTTCAAGTTTGTAGGGAGACCAGATATCTTCAAACAATTGGGAAAGACATACAATGTAATTCAACTGATTCTTATAAATATATATATATATATATACACATATATATATTACATGCATCTTGCTCTGTTAATTAAAACCATTCAAACTAAGCAATTGAATAACATACACAATAGCATCTATATTATAAATTCTTATAGCATCAGTGAGATATGAACTACATGAATACTGCGATTAGAAAACTTTAATGAAGACACTAATGACAAATAATGCAAACATGACACTAGAATTAAAATAAAACAAAGAAATTAGTCAACGAATTGTCAAAGAAACATCAGCTTTTAAAAGTCAAAATAAGTTATGGAAATGCAAGTTATATAGTTATAAAACGATATTATGAATTTGCAATTCCACTGCCAATCTCAATCCTACCACAAGCGTATCATAACTCTGTATCATATTTCCACCATTTGTCATGGGATATAAATGTTTGTGGTTCTTGTCAAGATCTACAATGTATCTGTACATTCTCAGAATTGATGCTAAATACGTATGTAGCGAATATACACACGTCTCCTCGCTTTTCTTACTATCATTTGCACCTAAAACAATTATAAAGTTTGGCCAGCTGTTTTAGCTTCTGCGCATTGTACATGATACAATGTTTTTATTAAATTCATCAAATGTTCTGGACTCTCCATGTTTTTTATGCTGTCCTTGAAATGCTGATTTATCTAGTCCAACGTCTTTGTATAATTTATAAAACATTGTATAGAGAATGTAATTGTGTTCACTACAATTCTCGGAATATGTTTCTCAGATTACAAATTTGATGAAGAAACAAAACGGGACACATAATGCTGACTGTAAACCTTCACAAAGCAATCCTACGTGGTCTTTCTTACAGCTGCAGTGTCCGTTTGTGTAGTTGCAAATATTTGCACATCCCTCAGAACAGCTGAGCTTACAATGTAACCCATATTTTCCAGGCCGACATTCTATCAACAGAATAAAAAAACAACAAAATAAACTAATAGCAATTTATCAAATAAAGTAAACGTATATGGTATTATCATTGTTTAACATAATATGTACTTGTATCTCTTCCAGCCTAATATAACCACCTTGCTGTGCCAGTAAATAGATCCGTTGCAGTTCTTTAGTGATTGTATCGCCATATGAGATAGTGATAGTCTATGCCATAGTTCTCACATCAACATTATGAGGATGGTCTCTCGAACTGCAATTACATTCGGAGTAAATCCTCGTTTACACCAGTGTTTGATCAAAGAGTTCTAAAATGCAATAGTCCAGTCTAGTCTAATTTCTTTATTTTCCATATGCATATGTCGTTGGAGACTCTTTCTCATAGTCATGTTTATGAACGTGTCATTGATCTGATCAGAATTATAGAGTATAACAATATTGCACCATGTCTGCAGTGAAGAAAAAGTATGTATATTTTCTTGTATCAAGGTGATATCTACCATCGAGACGTTAACTAAATGTCCCATATCTTAATCAAATAGAAAAGATGATGTAGTAGATGTGATTGTATTAATGCATTTTCTTTCATGATTATTCGAGTAAACTGTGTGGACATATAGACAATTGGGCATGACAGAGATAAAGTATAAACACAAAATGCTGGGAGTCACAAGAAGAGACCGGCTTAGAAATCAAGATAGATCAAATTAAATAGTTTGGCCACATAAGCAGATTACCAATAGAAAGTACGCTTCAAAGGATAATGCTATTCCGATAAAGTAACAAGCAAAATAAATTTAGTCCCCACATCTAGTATTTTCAGAAATAGTAGAGATAGTAAAATACACTATTTATGAAGCGCATACAAAAGCTATTTCTATAAATATATTCTTATACTGACGATGTGTGACACATTAGAGAAAAGAATAATTACAATTTAATTACAATCATATCTTTTCTATACTCTACCTCTTCTTCAATATGAATATGTTACTGCTTGATCTGCTGCAAGACTAAACGAAAGTGCTAGAACTCAGAATTAACGTTATTCCTGGTTAATAAGTGTGCATTTAAATAATATAGAACAGTATATTGTTCTTGTTTTTATATTTTTTATATATATTTTATTATTGCTGAATAATTTGATTGTAAAAATCATGTGGTGCAACCACTATTTAACAACTATAGTAGATTAAACGTAGCTCCAAAATAACAAAATGTAAAAAATAAGAAATGTATATCGGTGTGTGTATGTGTGTGAGTATGTGTGTGTGCGTGTGTAGAGAGACACATATCTTTCAGAATAGAACATATCTAGAAATGCACTCACGAACACACTTTAGCATATGTAATAACATCTGAAGAAAAAAATCAGTTTGTGTGAAATGAAAAACGCATCTATCTAGATACTTTGTTTCTTGACTCATTTTGATAATAGTTTTCTTTTGCTTGGAATCTGCGTAATAGTTTCATGTGTTCTCGTCTTGTTACATTTTTATCCAATATATCTGCCCCATTGTTTATTGTTATTTCACAGAGTGATTATGTCTAATGTAGCATCACTTTTATTTTAATATATCTTTGGTTTCGTTGGAATTGTATTATCTAGTAGTTTACCACTGTAAGGAATGTCAAATACAATGTTATCTCAATTCTAACGACATCGAACGGGAGTTTGAAAATTTCTAAAGATATTGAAAGTAAGCTGAATGTATTTACAAATAGATGCATGAGAAAAACAATGAAATAAAAAATTTCACGAATTCTAGAAAAGTGTCGCAGTCAGAGATTAGTGTAAGCCATCATACTGGTAACCTGTATTACAATAAAGAGACAATGGCTATATGGTGTTCATATTCTGAAAAGAATTGATACAAATAACAAAACAATCTCTGAATTGAGAAGCAAAGTATTTAAGAAAGACAGGACAACATTAAGAAACCCTGAACCGAAATAATATTTTCTGCACTCATAGTTCACTCATAGTTCACTCATATGGAATATCAATACACATAGATAATAATGAAGACAATAATGCATTTTGTCCTCGTGGTAGCGAAACAATGTATGAAAGATTTTCATAATTGTGAGTAAACAAAGTTTTTAGAAGATTAATTTTTAGAATGCAAATTTTGAAGAAACAATAGACCACTATTTTATTTATCAGAATATACATAAATTGAAATTCCACGTTATAAACAACTATGCGATATAATTTAAAATGTTTACCGAAATAGATTAAAACTGATCTTATAATATTAAGAAAAACATAAAGTGGTCGTGAAGTAATTTGTTTTTAAATCGGAACTGACTGAATGTCTTGTCATGAGTCTTTACGTATTCTTAGAGGTTAATAGTTGCGAAACTCATCAATATCTTCTTCTTTCTTTCTCGAATCCTGTATGCCTCACAGCGTCAGGTCAGGAAGAATTTCTAAAACGGGCCCTAGTATGCGCTTCGTAGATAGTCTCTTTCGTCGCCTCTGTTATCTCTGAGGTCCATCTTTGCGTGGCCGGCCTTTTGCTTTGTACCCATTGTATCGGAGCAGCATTGCTCTTTGGGGTGCACTGTCTGATGGTAATCTGCTTACGTGACCGAACCATTTAATTTGTTGTTTCTTGATGAAGTCTAGTACTGATGTTGTACCCACTTTTTCCTGATGTCTTCATTTCTCAACCGGTCTCTTCTTGTTACACCCAGCATTCTGCGTAGACACTTCATCTCTGTTGTGACTAGTTTTCTTCTATCGTTTGTTGTCAGCGTCCAGGTTTGGCACTGGTAACATAATGTGGGGAGAAAGATTGTGTTGAACATTGCTCTTTTTGTGTTCATGGTGACGTGTTTGCATCTTAAAATTGGCGCCATTTGCCCTATCATTTGATTTGCTTTGTTGCATCTGTGTTGAATTTCATTAGTTATTCTTCCATTTGCTGAAAAATGCTCCCCAGGTATGTGAAATATGTTACTTGATTTAGTAGATGATTATCGATGGAGATGTTGGTAGTGTTTCCTCTCTGGCGAATGTCATTACTTCTGTTTTGTCGATGTTAATTCTCATGTTGTATTCGTTACATGCTAACTGGAGTCTGTTGATGTGTTGTTGTAGCTGTTCTTCTGTTGTTGATATGATTGCCTGATCGTCTGCAAAAGAAATTCATTTAAGAGTTCTCGAGGTTGTTTCCTTCGCTGGTGTTAGCTATTTTACAAATGTGGTCAATGTACGTGATGAATAGCAGCGGGATAGTACGCAACCTTGTCTTACTCCTGACCCTACGTGAAACTTTTCTGATAATCCTGTATTTGTTCTAATCGTACATTGGCTGTCAGTATAAATGTTCTTGCAAAGGTTGATTAGGTGTTCATTAACCCCATAGGTTGTTAGTATGTTCCACAACTTGTGCCTATCTACGCGGTCGAACGCTTTTTCCTGATCTACAAATGCAACGTGTAAATGTTTGTCGGATTCGATAGTCCTTTCTACTAATTGTCTGAGGGCAAATATTGCGTCTGTACAGCTTTTGTTCTTCCTGAATCCCATTCTTCAGCAGAATATTTTCCCAGTGTGGCTCAGTAGCGCTATGTCTCTATACTTTGTACAGTCCCTCTTGCTACCTTTCTTCTTCCAGATGGGAACAATTGTAGCATTCCTCCAATCTTCTGGTGTTTCTTGTGTGATCCAGACTTGGTTGAATAGTCTATGGAGCCAGCTGATTCCTACCTCTTTAGTTGCTTTGATTAGGTCGGCCGGGATATTGTCTGGGCCTGGTGTTTTATTAGGTGGGGCCATATTTACAGCATTTCTGATCTCTGATAGTGTTATGCTTGGTTCTACTTCTAAAGTTACATTTACTGTGTGTTCTTGAGTGTTCGGTTGGTCCTCTTGTTGTAGGTTGAGAAGTTCACTAAAGTATTGTCGCCATCTGTTCATTATCATTTTTGGATCATTAAGAGCTTGGCCGTTTTCATCGTTAATAATTTCAGTTGGGTCATATTGTTCTTGTCTTTCCAGCATAGCTTTAATTTTCTTGTAAAATGTCTTATTGAATTTTGTAGTCTGAATTTAATGTTTCGCCATAATCTTGCCATGCTTGTATTTTAGACTTCTTTATTATCTCCTTGGCTTGTTTTCTAGCTGTTCTATACTCAGTGAGGTCGTTTTGATGTTTGTTTTTGCCCATAAGTTGTATCTGTGTTTTTTCTCCTTACCGCTAGTTTTACTTCGTCATTCCACCAAGTTGTGATTTTTGGTCGGGTACCTCTGTATTTTACTGTTCCGCATGTTTCTTTGGCTGCTTCCAATAAAGTTCTCTTAAATACTGTTCATTCTTCTTCTACTGACTTGCTTTCTTCAGTTAGTTTAGCAAAATTATCTGTGACTCTTTGAAGATATGACTCTTGTGTGTTGACATCTGTTAATTTATTGATTTTGATTATTTCTTGTGTAGTCGTGTGTTGCCCTCTGGTACTCTTCTTGTGTGTTCTGATAGTCATAACTACCGCTTTGTGGTCCGTGTCTATGCATAAATTTGGTATAGCCTAGCGTCTACCACTGACCTTCTTTTGATCTTTTGACTAGAATGAAATCTATTTGGCTCTTGCAGTCTAAGTTGTTCCATTTGTACCAAGTATAAATGTGTGATTGCCGGTGTTGAAATTGTGTGTTGGTAATAATTAGGTCATGCTGGTTACACAATTCCAGAAGTCTTATGCCGTTTCCATTTCTCTAACTAGTGTTGTCTCCGAAGTGTCCAAGATATGACTCAACTCCTGTCCTATCAGAACCTAAATGTGCATTAAAATCACCCAATAGAAAGTAGTCTCCCCTGATTTGATTCTATTTATAGTATCGCTAATGACGTCATAAAATTCATCGCATTCTTCTATATTGTCAGCACTATTACACGGCGCGTAAATTTGAATGTAGGTCGTGTCCATGTCGTTCTCCGTATTGTAGTGTCATTATTCTTTCTGAGATGTAACCTATGTGTAGTATTGACTTAGCTAGATCTGGGTCAATGATGAATCCGACGCCATGTTTAGCTCTTGTATTGATTTCTACACCTGAGTATGCGTATGTGTAATCTAGATGTAACTTCTTGCAGCCTTGTCCTTTGGTGCGTGTGTCTGCTAGTCCTAATATTGCTATTTTACGTTTTTTCATTTGTTCTACGATGTCTTGAAATTGTCCTCGTGCTCCACAGATATTAATAGTGCATATCTTGATGTTATTTCTTGGTTTCCCCACTGTGTCCCTGCTTACCGTTTTCGAAATCTCTTCATAATTCTACGAGCACAAATTAGATTATACCACTGTCGGCTTGCTAGGCCTGTCCCAGTGGCTTCAGAATTCCCTAGATGGGTCACACGGTGCACTAGACTATCACATTCAGGCTAGAATACACAAATTCCATCCAAAGAAAACTGAAAATCGACTTCGGTTAGAGGCCGGCAGAAATTCAATCAATATAGGTTCATTTATTTATCTTTTTTTCAGAATGATTTGAAAACTGGTTCCCAATAATTATAAAGTGTGAACGTCTTAATATCAAATTTCCATTTATGTTATTTACTTGCAAATTTTATATATTTTACGTATTGATAAAAGAACCATTATATATATATATATATATATTTATGTCCATGCATCTTGCTCTGTTAACTAAAACCAGTCAAACCATGCAATTAAATAACATACAAAGTAGCATCAATACTATAAATTATATAGCATCAGTGAGTTATGGACTACATAAATAATGCAATTAGAAAACTATAATGAGGACACTAATGACAAATAATGAAGAAATGACGCATGAATTAACAGAAAATAAAGAAAGTCAACGAATAGTGAAAGAAACATTAGCTGAACTAATAGATATAGAAAGCAGTTATATAGTTAAAGAAGATGAATTGATTCCATACGTTCTATCTACCAAAACGTGTCATAATTGTATCATATTTCCATCAGTTGTATAATAGTTCGTCTTCAGATTGACATATCGTACATTTGAATTAATGCAAACATGTTCAGAAACACTTTTACTATCATTTGCATCAATTTTATAAATGCAGCTTCTAACTTGACTAATAAGATAAATGTTTCTATTACATTCTTCAAATGTTCTGGACTGTCCATGTTCTTTATGGTGTCCTAGAAATGCTGATGTATCTAGTCCAAGGTCTTTGTATAATATATACAAAATGTATTGAAAATGTTATTGTGTTCACTACAATTCTCGGAATATGTTTCTCAGAATACAAATTTGATGAAGAAACAAAACGTAAAGTAGATAACGTGAAAGAAAATGCTGACTGTAAACCTTTACAAAGCAATCCCTCGTAGTCTTCCTTACAGCTGCAGTGTCCGTTTGTGTAGTTGCAAGTATTTGCACATCCCTCAGAACAGCTGAGATTACAATGTAACCCATATTCTTCAGGCCGACATTCTATTAACGGAATAAGAAAAGCAGCAAAAAAAATGACTATAAAAAACTTGTCATGCCCACATATAAAAATGTGTATCTGTGTAACAATTTGATTAAATAAATTGAACACTTGCATGTGAACTACACATGTTCCCGACGCTACAAAATATTGTTTCGCATTCAAACAATCAAATCATCTAGAAGTTTCCTTCGTTGTGCTATATATTTAAAGTGTCCATTGGTATGGTTGAAGAAAACTAATGTTTATAGCAATTTAGTACATTGATGACAAAAATACAAACATTCAGGACGAATTCCATGTTTTTTTTTTAACAATTCTTGCATGCCCCGTGCACCAAATCGACTCGGGATTGACCGAGGTAAAACACATGAGGTCATTATTTCGAGACGGACTTTTAGTTTAAGACCTATACTTAAATTAGTATAAGGCTATTGCTTCATATTGTTGACTTCTCAAAACATACATTGATATTACATTTCTAATTATTTTGAAGTTACATTGCAAAAAGTGTAATTAATACTATACGTGCATTTCTGTAAAGAGTCGCATATAGGTCATCTGTACTACAGTATACAAGAACCATAGAAAATAGCTATTTTATTTTAGTGATACCTCAATACCACATATGTTAACACACGCACATTGTAACGTAGTAGTTGCAATTTGAAAAATACGTATCCAAGTAGCTCCGCCATTGCCAGTCCTAAAGCCTGGACGTGAAAGGGGAATGACATTATGATAAGGCAGCTATCTTTAACTGTTATGTAAGTTAGATAAAAGCAATAATACAACTACGGCTACATATCTTGTTTAATTCATGACTCTATTGAAAGTCCCATGTATAGCATGAGAATATACGCCTTTCCATGAGACTTTTCAGCAAATTTCATATTGGTGCGTTTACTGTAAAAATTAAATTTCGTTTCAGACTATCCAAATATGCGGCCAACATGAATGAAAACCGTTATATTACAAAATCCAGGTTTCAAATAGCAATTTCTTCTATCAGACATGTGCGTCTGTATAATTCTAAGATTGAGTGAAACATTTAGCTACTGCAAAATTGATGGTTTTGCTACAATTCGCATCTTACTGTGGGCATGCGTTGTTGAACGGACTATAACGATTTATATCAAAAAGTAAACTAATAAGGTATTATCATTGTTTAACATAATGTGTAGTTATATCTCTTCGTGCCTAATCAGATCACCTTACTGTGCCATCAAATATATAGTTGGCAGTTATGTTAGTGACTGTAACGCACAATACGATAGTAATATTCTCTGCCATAGCTCTCACATCAACATTATGAGGATGGCCTCTCGAACTGCAATTACATTCGGGAATAAATCCTCGTTTATTCAAGCCCATTCCTAGTCTCATTTCTTCATTCTCCAGATACGTATGTCGTTAGAGACTGTTTCTCATTGTCATTTTGCTAAACATGTCATTGTTCTGATAATAATGATAGAGTATAACAGTATGCACTATTTCTGCAGTGAGAAAACAGTCTGTATATTTTCTCGTCTCAAAGTCACATCTACCATCGAGAAGTTGATATCCAAATGCCCCAAATCTTAATCAAATAGAAGCGATGATGTAATAGATATGATTGTATTAATGCATTTTCTTCATGATTATTCGATTAAACTGTGTGGATATAAGACATTGAGTCATGACAGAGATAAAGTGTCAAGACAAAATGCTGGAAGTCACAAGAAGAGACTGGCTTAGAAATCAAGACATCAGGAACAGAGTGCATACAAAATCCATTACTGAACAAGATCAAGATAGATCAAATTAAATAGTTTGGCCACACAATCAGATTGCCAATAGAAAGTACGCCTCAAAGGATAATGCTACTCCGATAAAGTGAATAGAAAGCGAAATTTAGTCCCCACATCTAGTATTTTCAGAAATAGTAGAGGTAGTGAAAAACACTTTTTATGAAACGCATACAAAAGCTCTTTCTATAAATATATTCTTATTCTGGCGATGTGTAACTAAATACGAGAGAGAAAAGAATAATTAAAACATAATTACAATCATGTCTCTTCTCTACTATACCTCTTCTTTAATATCAATATGTTACTCAGTTATGCTATGGTTACTTTAAAAAAAAACTCGTTTCTGTTCTCATCGTAATTTTCTCTTCACATGTCAGCGTCTTAAGGCTGTTCCCAAAGGCTTTGCTTCCAACTTTCACCCCTCTTGCAGGCTTATTATACCCCAGGGAGCAGCTTAGGTTACAAAAGTTAGAAACCAAATGTGCGCTACAACGCATGCATTGTATCGCGGCTAACCACTCACACCTTTTAACTGACTTGGATTCCTCCCAGTCCCTACTTCTACAACGTCTACGACGTCTCATTTCTACCAAAATGCTCCTTTACTCCCTTATTCGTTTAACTATCCATGTTCTTAACAGACAACTGCATAAATTTATTTGCATGCATCATCAACAAAAACTTGACCTTCTTCGCCTTGTACCTTCTACTACTCCTCTCAATGGTCCACGACTATATTCTCCTCTCACCCAGGTGGTCTGCATCCCTCCAGACCTTCCCTTATCTGACAGCGAGAGATGTGTTTTAAGTAAGGGTCTAAAGTTTGTTCCTCTCCGACCCTCCATTGACCACTAATCTACTCTTCAAGATGTGAACGGTTTCCACCGTGGCTTGTGACTCAAATTCCATTTTCATAACCAGGAGAACCCTCTACAACATAGGTTCCCAACCTTTTTTGAATGAGCGCCCCTTTTTCAGTGAATAATTCGCTACTGCCCTCCTTGGGTAAACTATACTGTACATACTATAAATTGAAAAACAAGGACATATTTTTCAGTAATTTTATTAGATAATAATACCAATATTACTGTATTCCTCACAGTATCGTTGACACAATTTATGTTACAATGTATTTATAGGAGCTGAACTATAGTGCGTTGTAAAATGATTTTCCGTGGGGAAAATTTAATATTTTGCAACCGCTTGACGTAATTGTTGTAACTTTGCATATGATCTAATGATCGTAATGTCCCAAGGTTGATATTTTTTTACTCAATAACAAACGTATGGTTTAAAATTTTTTTAATGTAAAGTATATAAAAGTGACCAACTCCTTAGCCAACCATATAATGAGAAATATTACCCCTTCATATTTGTGAGATGTTGCAAGTTCCAAGACTTGACGTTTTCACTTGGTTTTCCCGATTGTAATCGCTTTATCACACTTTAAAAAAATGTATAATGATCCTTACGGTGTGTTTAGTTACAGTTTACCGTTTGTGTTTTCAGAGCATAGGTGTATTACAAAACGTTTAGTATTCTAGATTTGTTATACAATGGGTATGAAAATCAAGTTTCTTACACTGCATACAGTGACTCTGAAATGTATAAATATTTTATCAGAGAATCTAATCGTGGAAAATTGTATCGGAGTATATCAAATCCTGAACAGATAACTATGCATGCTTTGGGCTTAAGTAAAGATATCTACATAAATTACTCAATGTTATTGGAGCTGTAAGTACAGTCAATGCATTGACTCAAGGCTATAGCAATTTAGTACATTGATGACAAAAATACAAACATTCAGGACGAAAAGAAGATCAAAGGAATTCGCAGTTGCAAGAAAAGTACACTTACCTGCAACATTGAATTTTAGAAAATCGTTGGGACATCGGAAATAAAACACCTCATGCAAAAAATCACGTTGATCCATGCAATGAATATGTATATATTTGAAGTCAACAGTTGACAGAACGTTTTGAAACGCACTATAGATGTGATGAAACTAATTTTCTTTTTTGGTGACATTTTGTCATCAATAATTTTAAATTACTCTTTTGACAATCTGTTTCGTTTCTTTGTAATAAATAGTCTGGTGACCATGATAAATCCTCTTTCAGCTAAATATGGTGATGGGAATACAATAAACAACTTCTTACTGCAGCCCATTATAGCTGATATAAAATTGGAATTTAACTTTGTAGACACAATTCTTGATATCCATTTATCAATTTTCCATTTCATCTCTTCATTTTTGACAATTCTATCAACTCTTCCTCCAGAAATATTTCTGTTATTTGTACATTTACTGTTTCCTGTTCCTCTGTGTGCTCACTAGACTGGGATTTTTGATTTTCTAATAAAGGCATCCATCATACAGTTTTCTTGGACGCTGGTTTAAGTGGGCCACCTCTTTCTTCTCAGGTCTTCATAATGGGGGCAGTTCTATAGGACGTGTTCTGTCGTCATATTCGTCAAAACACAGGGGCATAAGTCGTTTGTGCCTATCTTAAATCTAGTTCTGTTCGCATTCTGTTGTGGCCCGTATGGAGGCGAAGTATGATAATATGGTATCTTCTGGGCAGTTCGTAATATCCATCATGCTTGTTGCGTTTTGTGTGTTATTTTTTTCATTTTGTTGTGTCGTTTCCTCTGGCGATGGTTTTTGCTTCTTCCTAGCTGACCAGGTTGTCATTTTGAGACATCCCTGCTCCCTCTTTATCCAGTCTGTCAGCATCTTCATTCCCCTTGTGCTTGTAGTGTGTTAATCCACTGGATTAATACACTCTCTGAATCATGGGCCAACTGGGCTACGGTTGACCTGAGTTCACTTAGTTATGTGTTCTTTTCAGATTTCACTGCTGAGATAGCAGACAAAAAGCTCAATTTTTCCATGTATTTGTTTCATATGTTGTAGTTCAATTTGCAACTGCATTGAGGTCATCCAGCTCTGGAAGCCTGTATGACAAGGGAGGAGAGGTACTGGCTCGTTGTATGTCTCTTAGTTGAGCCAGTGCCAATAGTGAGTCTGCGTGGCAAGCTCTTTGGAGTTTTCCATGAAGCTACTCCTTTTCAATCTGCCCCTACCGTAGCTGTTTATTTGGCGGTGCATTGGATGGTTAATCAGTCTCTTGCATTTTTCTCCTCGCTGAAGTACTTTCATGTTCCGTCTGTCTTCCAATGGTTGAAGTCCTATGCCCGTTTTCAGTACTTCTAAGTGGGTAGACTTATCGTTTCAGTGATGATCCGTGAGATCTGACTTAACACTCGGCTTAGCTTTATAGAGTGTGTCTTGGAGATTATGAACCAGACTGCTATGCCATACTTAAGTACTGGTCAAATTCTCCCAGAGTAAATCCTTTTCGGAATGCTAAAACCCCGCACTCCTATTGGTGATTGCTAATTTGTTCACGATCGACAGTCTCTTCTTTTCTTTTGCCCTAGATTTATCTGTGTTTTCCATGTCCGCAGGTTGTCCATCATGAGTCCCATATATGTTGGACATTCTTCTATTGAGAGTAGGTGGTAATTGAACTTGCGTTTGAGCATTTGTTTCTTCTTGGATAGGCTGTAGACTGAAGAATTTGCAGTTATAAAGGGCAGTCAAGACTTGGTCTATTTTTATAGCTCTTAAATTACATCTTGCATCCTTGAGGTGAATACTGCTATTGATTCTTCTCGTGTCCATAGTGCCAGATCATCAGCGTAGAATGCACCATGCTCTCTTTTGGGAATGTCTTCCATAATCATTTATACAAACTAGAAGTAGCGTGGAGACATGCCCCTCCTTGTGGAACAACTTGTTCGATGATTCCTTCCTGCTACGTTTTTCCTGGTCCTATACTTCGGCTGTACTATTTACCAGATAGTGACATATCCAGATATACATGCGCCTTTTTATTCCGAGTTTGAGCAGGTTGATTTTCAGTTCCTCTCTCCAGACAATGTCGAAATCCTTCTCCATGTCAACCCATACCGTTAGTGTATGTTTCTTTTCTTGAAATCCACTTTCGATCTCCTGTGCAATGTAAGTTACTTGGTCTTCTGTTGATCCATGCTGAATGAATCCACTCTGCTGTAGTAGTATCAATTGTTTTTGCTCCAGTTGCCACATGATTCTTCTATTGAGAAGCCTCTCCATCACTTTTCCAACACACTTAAAGAGACTAACTGGTCTACAAATTCTTGGATCGAATCTGTCTTTTCCTTGTGTTAGCTTGGGCACTGGATACTTCTTTCCACTCACTTGGTATTTCTGCAACTTTCCAGCTCGCATTCAAATTTTTAGCAGCTTTTTCTTGACTTTCTTGCCTAACTTAATAAGCATCTCATTTGTGATGCCATCCTTTTCTGGTGACTTTGTTAAGGTTAAGACCCTGGAGTGCTTCTTCAACTCACCTCTGTCCATGTTGAGACGTCTTGTCTCTTCATCTCTGCCTTGCGGCTTTCGCGACTGCTCTCCTATATTTAGCCGAGGCTGCCTTGAGTGCTATGTAGCTGTCTATGCTCTGCTCAGTTTCTAATCTTTCTCTGGCCTAACTAACTTTTTCCTCAATTTTTTGGACCTCTTCTGACCAATAAGGTTTGTAGTCTCTTCTTGCACATCTAGGAATTCATTCTCTTGCTGCCCTCTTGATAAGTAGGTATGTCATGTTCCTTATCTTTGTTGGTGTGTATTTATGGGGTCAGAGAAGATGTCGCTGAGCCTCGCAAACTGTGCCCAGCCAACTCTTTTGTAGTTCCACTGGGTCATTATTTTGTGGACTTGGGTGAAATATCTAATCTTCAAGGAGAGCTTGACATGTTTGTGGTCACTGTCTCCTAGCTGTTCCATTAAGGTTCGATTCAAGTTGTGGTCAATGTCATTGGTGGCAAAGATGAGGTCTGTGGGATGTATTTTTCTGTCTTCTGGAATAGAAGGTTGGTGGATCATTGTGTCCATTCCTGAGCTGCAGGTTGTTATCTATTTCCCACCGTTCTCCCCCCCTTTTTACATTGGTGTCTTGGTATCCCCACCTTTCTAAGTGACTGTTAAAATCTCCCACTACTAGATAATTTGTATTGGTAAGTGTCATGGTTTCCAGCATAAGGGCTCTGTTAGTTTGAATCTGTTAGATGTCTACAAAGATGACAATTCCTATGATTTCTGCTTCCCCATCTGTGCTAACCTCTATATGTTTCATGGTGTAATTGTTGTTCACGCGTATTAAGCCCCCTCCTCCTTCCTCCATTTGGCCTTATCTGTATAACTGTTAACCTCGGACAGAAAATCTGTGTGTGGGGTTCGATATGTGATTCCTGAATACACGCAAGGCCTATTTTTCACTGCTAGGGTCTGCTTTTTTGGTATAAATGTCCTCGGTGTTCCAGCAGATTATGTTGAATCACCTGAGTCTGGTGGCTTTGATCTGCAAGATTTTCCTGCAGTTCGTTTGCACGGCGCACGGCGACTACATTTGGGACCGTTTTTTTCAAATATGAATTCAACTGACTATATCGTTCAACCATTGCCAGAGCACCATCGTCAGCAGACAAGACGCATCAAGTTATAAAAAGTGCTTCAAAAGTAGTCGTCAAAACATTTCGACGATTCATCTCTACACTGTGTTATTTCTCAATGAGACTTTAAAAAATAATTTCAGACCGCTGCGTATGCAGTACAGAACGCAGAACCTCACTCACCACTGGAAGTTTCAACTCTTTGCCAATAGTGGGCGGTTTTTCAGATTTAGCTAAAAGTAGGAAATGTTGCATGAAGAGGTAACCTATCATTTTCTTGTTTTGCTGCCGCTGAAACCATACCAGCCAAAGTTGGACATCTCGAATGTTGACCTCTAATTTTGAACATAAGATACATTTTCATCTTTTCTGCCAGGATGCATGTTGCTCACATGTCCTTCTAATCGCGATGGTTTCATAGCTTTATGTGAAAACATCTTGTGGACAATTTAGACACATTGATAATGTCTTGTTTGTGGGTGATTGAATAAAACATATGTCAAATACTCGACATCATACTGTCTGGATTTCTTTTTGATTCAGTATAACCTGGTACAATAGGCATAGATTATGTCTATTGCTCTATTTATCGTTGTGCGTGGGCAGGGCTCGTTTGACTTTACATTATAAGCTATGGGGGCCGCGGATGGTCCTCAACACCCGCCAAAATATACTTTTCAATCCAGTTCCACCTGCACTTCTCAACACCCCGGTGAGCGGTACCGCCCCCGTTGGGAACCTATGCTCTAGAATATCACGACTCGATTATGGTCTCCAAGTATTCTACTCGCAAACATGATTGGACTCCTAAACCTGGTGCCTCTAACGCTCTTGATTTCTACATCAAGAATACTTCATATGATATTGGACTTCTCCAACCAACGCGCCTAGGGCGTTCTAACATGTCACCGTCCGAGTTTCGTGCTTTATCACACCTCCGTCCACGTGATGACAGTGTTATCAAAACCGCTGATAAAGGTGGTGCCATAGTTGTATGGAGCAAAGACCTATAACTGCAGGAAGGCCACAACCAACTACTTAACACCCTATTCTACAAAACTAGTTCTTCTGATGCCACACTATCTAACAATAGTAAGGTCCGTAAAGTTATCAAGAACCTAATTGCCTCTAAAGACCATCCTACCTGTGCATCATCACTATGTGTCATCGACAGCTGTTTGGGCAAACCCGCATTCTATATGCTCCCAAAATTCATAAACTCCACAATCCTGGTAGGCCTATTGTTTCTGCTTGCTCTTGTCCTACGGAACATATCTCGAATTTCTTGATAGTATCTTCAATCATATAGTCACCACACTACCTTCATTCTTGAAAGATAATAACCACACCTTGTCTGTTTTTGTCTTCTATTAAGTTGTTGCCTGGCAGGACTTATCGTCTCTTCCTCCTTGATGTCTGTTCACTGTATACATCTATATTTCATTCCGACGAACTTCAAGCTCTCCAGTTTTCTCGACGGAGAACTAACCCTCTTGTCTGGACCTCGACTCTCCTTCGTCTTGCAGAACTAGTTCTCACTCTCAACTCCTTTCAGTTTAATTTCCAGTTCTTTTAACAGATCAGTGGGGTCGCCATGGGTACTAAAATGGGACCCAGTTATGCTTGTTTATTCATGGGTCATCTTGAACACTTAGTATGGAACACCTATGATGGCCCCTTTCCGTCCGTGTATCATAGATGCATCGATGATTGTATTGGTATTACCGATATGCATGAAGCCGATTTGTCACGCTTCATTAACTTCATTAAGGTCTTCAATCCTGCTATTCGGTTCACCTCTCACATGTCTACCTCTTGTGTCAATTTTCTTGACATCACTATCACCATCAGCCTATCTACTATCACTACATCAGTATACTACTAGCCTACTGATTCACATAGCTTTCTTCTGTATACCTCTTCCCATCCCCAGGCTTGTCGTGACTCTTTACTTTTCTCTCAACTCTTACGCCTTCGTCGCCTCTGTAGCGAGGACGACGATTTTCTCGATAGAGCACACAAGATGCTTGATTTCTTCCGCAAGCGCCTATACCCGGAGAATGTGCTTACATCTGACATGCATCGGGTTCAGCTAATTTCTCGCCAGGAGGCCCTTTCCAACATACATAGAACCTCCAATTCTGACAGGGTTAAACTTATCTTAACTTTCCACCCTCATATTTCCCTGGTAAAAAAGGTCTTATTCCATCATCTCCTTATTCTTCAGTCTGATCCTGAGACACGTTCAGTCGTCCAACACTATCCTTTGGAGGCGTACAGACGGGACAGAAGCCTCAAGGATGTGTTGGTAAACAGTCGCTTCAAGCCTAATATCCAGAGTCACTTTGGCACCATCCAGTGTAGCCGTCGGCGCTGTAATACATGTGCATATGTAATACAGACCGGCACTGTCTCTTTTCCAAAAGCTACGTATGTCATTCAAGACAGTTTCACGTGTGAGTCCATTAAGCAGGGCCATTCAAGCAGGGCCATTCTTAACCGTCAGTACCTGGTGTACAATCTACAATAGAGAAAGATGTATTATTTAGAAAGTACCTAGTGTACAATCTACAATTGAGAAAGATGTATTATTTAGAGTTAATTTAGTAAAAATATGATCATCCAACAAATATGACGAAAAATGCACATTTGAAATCACCGTTTAATTCATTCACGTCATCTTTCTGTGAAAGTCAGCGTCACATGAGATACTTAAGTGTCGATACTAATTTTTTTTTTTTCGTTTGAGCACACTTTTTTGTGTTATTTCAATTTAGTCAAGCAGCAAATGTTTGAGTTTGTATTGATTTCAACTTATGCACAATCATATTTATCTCGCATAACCTTTCACAGCTAAAAGAAACCAATATAGTGCGTTTCACAATGTTTTTCCGATGTTTAATATTAATATCTATGCATTTTTCGTGACCGTAATTGTTGTAACTTTGCTTATGACCAAATGATAGTTATGTCCCGAGGTAGATATTGGTTCTCTTTTATTCAATAACAAACGTATAGTTTAACATTTTCTTGATGTAAAGTATACAACAGTGACCATCTTCCAGCTAATGAGAAGTATTACACCTTTATATATGTGCGATATTTTGATTGCACAACTTGCACGAATTTCACTGATTTCTCGAAAAAAGACAATCAGAAAGGAGTGTACAAATTACAGAACAGTGGCACTAATCAGTCATGCTATAGTGAGTTGCATGATGTTTTTTCCGTTGTGTAATATTAATATTGTTGCAACCTCGTGACCGTAACTGTTTTAACATTGCATGTGATCTAATAATCGTAATGTCCCGAGGTATATATTTTTTACTCAACAACAAACGTATAGTTTAAACTTGTCATTATATTAAGTATATAAAAGTGACCATCTCCTTGGTCAAACATGTAAAGAAAGTAGTCATCATCATTAAATAGCTTGTCCTGAGCAGAACTTTACCACCCCAACAGTCGTATGCAATTTCTCTCTATCATAGGCCAATTGTCCTACCACTGCAGCCGTCATGTTGAAACCATCAGTTACATCCTGAATCTATCTTCTCCGTGGTCTTCCTCTTCTTCTGTTTTGCCGGTATGCCTTCTTCCGCGATAGTCTTCTCCAGTCCTTCATGTTTTTTTTTTATATGTCCAAGATATCTCATTTTCTCTGTCTTTTTGTAGCATCAGACAGTTTTCTTTGATTCTGAGTTCTTTCTGGTTATATCTATTTGTTCTCTTCTCTGTCCAAGATATACGGATAACTCTTCTGTAACACATATTCGAAAGCACATATATGTTTTTCCACTGCCTTGTTACATGTCCATGCGTCACACCATATGTTGCTACTGGGAATGTGCATGCTCTTAGTTGTCTCATCTTTGTTTCCTTATCAGTTCCAGTTCCAGACCGTTTTTAATTGTGTATTTTTTTGTAAAGCTTTGTTTATTCTTCTTTTAATTTCCTTCATCGCATTTCCATCAGTTGTTAGCAGTGAACTAAGATATTTCCATCAGTTGTTAGCAGTGAACTAAGATATTCCCATCAGTTGTTAGCAGTGAACCAAGATATTTCCATCTGTTGTTAGCAGTGAACCAAGATATTTCCATCAGTTGTTAGCAGTGAACTAAGATATTTCCATCAGTTGTTAGCAGTGAACTAATATATTTCCATCTGCTGTTAGCAGTGAACTAAGATATTTCCATCAGTTGTTAGCAGTGAACCAAGATATTTCCATCAGTTGTTAGCAGTGAACCAAGATATTTCCATCAGTTGTTAGCAGTGAACCAAGATATTTCCATCAGTTGTTAGCAGTGAACTAAGATATTTCCATCAGTTGTTAGCAGTGAACTAAGATATTTCCATCTGTTTTAGCAGTGAACAAAGATATTTCCATCTGTTCTTAGCAGTGAACCAAGATATTCAAAATTGTTCACATATTCTACTCTTTCCGTTGATAAAAATATATTTAGTAATGTTCGTTTTATCTGTTGTCATGATTTTTGCTTTTCCACATTGAGATATATAATGTTTTCGCTTTTATCTTTCACTTCTCCTAATAATTTCTCAATCACTTTTTGTGATGTTGATAGTAACACTGTATCGTCAGCATATCTTAGTTCATGTGTTTCTCTTCCTCCGATTATAAAACATTCGTATTGTTCTTCTTTTTCTTTGCGTTCGTTCTTTACGACTGATTTTAATCACTTTTTGTGATATGTTTGATCTTTGCCAAGAACGTCTATACGTTGTACATTGATTTGGTAGGGCCCACAACGCATAGACTTCTACACGTTTAGGACACATGCATCCGAATTTAGCCGAACCTCCTTAGTCACCTCTTACGACGTGCGTAGCAGGTAACAATGGTTATTTTCTTTACACCCCAAATGACCCTGTAACCACTCAGGCGAGATCTTTTCCACTAGATTCTGGAATATTCCTCATGATGTTTTCTGCATATATGTTATATAGACAAGGCGACAAAATGCAGCTTTGTCTGACTCCCTGTTTTATGTCAAACCAATCTAATGTATCATCACTTGTTCTTACATCCGCCATTTGGTTACTATAACGTTCATTTATGATCTGTATTAAATGTAATAGAAATCCCATTTCTCCCATAATCTTCCACAATTCATGATGTTCTATACAATCAAATGCTTTTGTGTAGTCAGTAAAACATGAGTATAGATCTACATTATACTATCTAGATTGTTCAATGATTGTTGTTCTGTTAATTATATGGTCACGTGTACATCTCTTCTGTCAAAACCCCGCTGGTGTTATGTTGATATTTTCTTCCATTTTCCTTAACAGTCTTACCATAATAATTGTTAAAACGATTTTACTTGCATGGCTAAGTAATGCCACTCTTCTATAGTTGGTGCATAATTTGGTGACTCCCTTTTTAGGCATTGGGATAAATATTTGTCTTTTCCATTACTTGCCATATTCCTGTTTCCCATACCTTTTTGCATATTGCCTGATCTATTTTTATACTTTTCTCTCCTCCTGCATTGATGACTATGGTGAAATATTATCACATCCTGGTGATTTTCCCATCTTCAAGCTTTGTATTGTCCATTCAACTTCCTCTTGCGATTAATTACCCCTTCATATTTATGAGATGTTTCAATTGCACCACTTGCACTAATTTCACGTGAGTTTTGCTGATTTTAATCGCTTTATCGCACGTTACAAAAATGTACATTGATCCTTCCGGAGTGTTCAGTTACAGCAGCGATTCCCAAAGTGGACGTTACCGACACATGTGGGCACTGAAGCGATCTAGGGCTGGGGTGGATAGGGAGGCGAAAGTGGGTTCAAAATAATGTGGTGGGTGTTCAGGTGATTAGGGGTCGGTGGCTCTTAAATAAGAAATTACTAATAAATATTGTAAAATAAATCATTTTCGTGATTTTGCGATTGAATAGTCAATTACAATTTGAATTCTGCATTTTAAGTCATCTTATGCCAGTCTTACACGATCCATTTTTCATCAATTTTCTATTTCATGCATATAACCATTTGAAAATTGACCATGTATTACAGAAATATATATCAATTTTCTATGTCAAAGATAAAATTGAGCAAGTATATATGTGGAAGGGGAGGGGCGTTGGCAAACTATTATAATTTGGAAGGGGCGTTACACAGTTTATATCGTGCAAAATGATCGATGGACCGAAAAAGTTTGGGAATATATGAGTTACAGTTGACTGTTTGTGATTTCAGGGCATAGCTGCATGACAATATTCTACATTTGTAATACAATGAATATAAAAATGAAGATCCTTAAACTGCATACAGTGGCAATGAAAATGTATACATATTTTGTCAGAGAATCTAATAATGGAGAACTGTATCGGAGTATCTCAAATCCTGAATAGAGGACTATGCACGCTTTAGGCATAAGTAAACGATATCTACATAAATTGCTTAATATTAATGGAGCTTTCAGTACAGTGAATACCAATACTCAAGGCAGAAAGAAAGTAGTATATAGTTTTACAGGATTTGATTAGAAGAGACATTTGCAGAATGTTCTATTCCAAAGAAAATGTGACAGTAAGAAAGCTGAAGATTCGACTAAGAACACACAATGTCATTGATGTATCAAAATGAACGTTATAGAGAACTGTTAGAAGCATCGGCTTTACTTTTAGGAAGTACGATAATGTGAGAAATGATATCTGCGAGAAGTCGCATTTGGTACGTCTGAGAAGTAAAGATTTACGTGAAGTAAGAGAAATGCGTAATCAAGATTACAACATTGTGTATGTGGATGCAACTTGGGTCAATGCTCACCACACTAGTAAAAAGGCGTGTCAGTTATCAGATGGAACGATTAAAATGTGTGTACCGAGTGGAAAAGGGCAATGCCTGATAATGGCACATGTAGACAGCAGAAAAAATGGGGTGGTTAAAGATGCTGAACTTATTTTCACTTCCAAATATACGGACAACAGGGACTATCCTACCGAGAGGAACGGTAACATATTTAGAGATTGGATTGAACATACTCTTCTTCCGTCCCTAGACAGACCATCCTGTGTGATAATGGAGAACACATCATATCACAACACTGCGACAGAAGAAGACAACATCCCGACATCTTCGAGTACAAAAGATGCTATAAAACTTTGGCTCAGAAAGGAGACCATTCCATTTAACGAGGGTTTTGAAGCCTGCATTACTATCTATTGTTAAAAATCACAAAAGAACAGGATATTCCAAATAGACAAGTTGATCTAATAGCATGATCGTGTGTGTTTGAGACGGCCACCTTATCATTCACGCTTAAACCAAATTGAACTCTTTTGGGTCAAAGTTAACGGACAGATAGCAGCAGAAAATAAAATGTTCAAGACATGCAATATGAAAGAACTAACATCTGCCGCAAAGTCGAAGATAGAGATTATTGGTGTAAATTCGAAGACCACGTTTTAAAGAAGGAAAATGACTACTGGGACAAAGACGGACTGTCGTTCGTGTATCCGAGAATAGAATCAATATAGTTAGGCTCATCAAAGTGAGTAAACACTTATATTTTATATAATATCCGTTATCTGGCCCTCCAAAATTCAAATTGTATAACTCCTATGTCAAGGAGTTATGTGAATTTCTTAATTTACGGTAGATTGTTTTCTTTCAGCACAAAATAATTACTAGGTAAGAAAAGATCAAAGGAATTCGCCGTTGCAAGAAAAGTACACTACATGCAACATTGAATTTTATTAATTCGTTATGACATCGGAAACACAACACCACAAGCAAAAAATCACGTGCATCCATGAAAAAAATATGGAAATATTTGAGTTAATGTTGCCCATTTTTAAATGTATTAGAAATTTTGCTTAAAATTATTTGGAAAATCACAAATATTGGAAAGGGGAGTCAACATTGTCAGGCTGTTTCGAAAAAAACAACATTTGAGGCTGGTTTCAAAAGGGGAGATCAAATTGTGAGGCTGGTTTCAGAAAGAGATCAACATTGTGCAGGCTGGTTTGGAAGAGATAAACATTGTGTGGTGGTTTCAAAAAGAAATCAACATTGGAGGCTGGTTTCAGGGAATCAACAGGCAGGCTGGTTTCAAAGAAGAGATCAACATTTTTAGGCTGGTTTAAAAAGGGAGACAACATTTTTAGGCTGGTTTCAGAAAAAAATCAAATTTGTGGCTGGTTTCAGAAGAAGAATCCTTTGTAGGCGGGGTTTAGAAAAAACCCTTTTTCATCGGGTTTAGAAAGGGAGATCAACATTGTGTAGGCGGGTTTCAAAAAAATTAACATTTGCAGGCGGGTTTCAGAAGGGGGGTCAACATTTTTACTGGTTTAAAAGGTGGGCCGTGGTGGTTTTCGAAAAAGGACCTTTGTGGGGTGGTTTGAAGGGGAATCAACATTGTGCAGGCGGTTTAAAGGATCAACTTTTGTGGCGGGTTCAAAATGGACCCTTTTGTCGGGTTTCGAAAAAAGAATCAACATTTGCAGGTTTTTTCGAAGAAGAATCAACTTTTGGGTGGGCGGGTTTCAGAAGAGAATCAACATTGTGCAGGCTTTTTCAGAAGAAAATCAACATTTGCGGGCTGGTTTCAAAAGAGGAGATCCATTGTGCAGGCTGGTTTCAGAAGGAGATCAACATTGTGTAGGCTGGTTTCAGGGGGAAATAAACTTGTAGGCTGGTTTGAAGAAAGACAACATTGTGGGTTTGGGTTTTTGGGGGAGTCAACATTGTGTAGGCTGGTTTCAAAAAAAGAAAACATTGTAGGCGGGTTTCAAAAAAGAGGTAACATTGTGTAGGCTGGTTTCAGAAAAAAAATCCATTTTTTAAATGGTTTCAGAAGAAGAATCCATTGTGGTTTTCAGAAGAAGAAAATTGTGTGGCTGGTTTCAGAAGGGAGATCAACATTGTGTAGGCTGGTTTCAGAAGGGGAGTCAACATTGTGGGGCTGGTTTCAGGGGATAAACATTGTGTAGGCTGGTTTAAAGGGAGATCAACATTTGTGGGCTTTTCAAAAGGGGTCAACATTGTGCAGGCTGGTTTGGGAAGAAGAGATCAACATTGGAAATTTTAAAAAGGGGGGTCCATCGCAGGTTGGTTTCAGAAGAGGAGATCAAAAATTTGTTATGTGGTTTCAGAAGAAAGGATCCTTGTGAGGCTGGTTTCAGAAGGGAATCAACATTTGTTATTTGAAGAAAAATAAACATTTGTAGGTGGTTTCAGAAGGGGAATCAAATTGTGTAGGTGGTTTCAAAGAAGAATCAACATTGTGGGGCTGGTTTCAGAAGAAAAAATCAACATTGTGTAGGCTGGTTTCAAAGAGAATCAAATTGTAGGCTGGTTTCAGAAGAAATCAACAGGCAGGTTGGAAAAAAATCAACATTGTGTAGGCTGGTTTCAGAAGGGAGATCAACATTGGGGCTGGTTTCAAAGAAAGAGATCACAGGCGGGCTGGTTTCAGAAGAGAAAAACAGGCAGGCTTTTCAAAAGGGGGAAAGATAACATTTTTAAGCTGGTTTCAAAAAGATAAAATTGTGAGGCGGGTTTTCGAAAAGAGATCAAATTTGCAGGTTGGTTTAGAAGAGGGAATCAACATTGTGGGGTTTTTCAGAAGAAGAGATAAACATTGTGGGTTTTTTCGAAGAAGAGATCAACATTGTGTAGGCTGGTTTCAGAAGAAGAATCAACATTGTGTGGCGGGTTTTCAAAAAGGGGGAGATCAACATTGTAGGCTGGTTTCAAAAAGGGGGGAGATCAACATTGTCAGGTTTTTTAGAAAAAGGTTTTGGGGGGTTGGTTTCAAAAGGGGGAATCAACATTTGTATGGTTTCAGAAGAAGAGATCAACTTGTGAGGCGGGTTTTTCAAAAAAGAGATCAACATTGTTAGTCGGGTTTTCAAAAGAGGAGATCAACTTTGGGTTAGGCTGGTTTCAGAAGAGGAGATCAACATTTGGGTGGTTTTTGAAGAGGAGATCAACATTGTGTAGGGGTTTCAAAAAGGACAAATTGTGGGCGGAAGAAGAAGGATCAACTTGTGAGGCTGGTTTCAAAAAAAACACATTGGGCTGGTTTAGAAGAGGATTTTGTGTAGGCTGGTTTGAAGAAAAATCAAATTGTTGGCTGGTTTGAAGAAGAATCAACATTGTGTATGCTGGTTTCAGAAGAAGAGATCACATTGTGTAGGCTGGTTTCATAAGAAGAGATCAACATTTTTTGCGGGTTTTCAGAAAAATAAAAAGTGTAGGCTGGTTTCAGAAGAGGAGATCAATTTTGGGGTTTTTTTGAAGGAGTAAACTTTGGGCATGTTTTAAAGAGAATAAAACATTGTGGGCTTTTTTCAGAAGGGGACAACATTGTGCAGGTGGTTTTCAGAAGGGGGGATCACCTTGTGTAGGCTGGTTTCATAAGGGGAATAAACATTGTGTAGGCTGGTTTCAGAAGGGGAATCAACATTGTGCAGGCTGGTTTCAAAGGGGGGATCAACATTTTTGGGGCTGGTTTCAGAAGAAAAACAACTGCAGGTTGGTTTCAGAAGAAGAATCAACATTGTGTAGGCTGGTTTCAGAAGGGAATCAACATTGTGCAGGCTGGTTTGAAGAAGAGACCATTGTGCAGGCTGGTTTCAAAAGGAAGACAACATTGTGCAGGTGGTTTCAAAAAAGGGAGATCAACATTGTGTGGCTTTTCAAAAAGGGAATCAACAGCAGGCTGGTTTCAGAAGAAGAGATCAACAGTAGGTTGGTTTCAGAAGGGGAGTCAACATTTGAGGCGGGTTTTTCGAAGAAGAGATCGCATTTTGGTGGTTTCAGAAAAAAATCAACATTGTTGGCTGGTTTCAAAGGAATCAAATTGTAGGCTGGTTTCAGAAAAAAATCAACATTGTGTAGGCTGGTTTCAGAAGAGGAGATCAACATTGTGTAGGGTGGTTTCAGAGAGATCAACATTTTAGGCTGGTTTCAGAAGGGGAATCAACTTTTCAGGCTGGTTTCAAAAAAGGGGATAAACATTGTGGGGCTGGTTTCATGGGAATCAACATTGTGTGGGCGGGTTTTCAGAAGGGAGATCAACATTGTGCAGGCTGGTTTCAGAAAAAAATCAACATTGTGCGGGCTGGTTTCAGAGGGAGACAACATCGTGGGTTTGGGTTTCAGAAGGGGAATCAACATTGTGGGCTGGTTTGAAGAAGAGATCAACATTGTGTAGGGGGGTTTCAGAAGAGAATCAACATTGTGTAGGCTTTTTTCGAAAAAGAAAAATTGGGCAGGTTGGTTTAAGAAGAGATCAAGTTGTGGCTGGTTTCAGAAGAGAGATCAACATTGTGCAGGCTGGTTTCAGAAAAGAGATCAACATTTGTATGGGGTTTAGAAGAGGAGATCAACATTTGCAGGTTTTTGAAGAAAAATCAACATTGTAGGCGGGTTTCAGAAGGGGGAGTCAACATTTGCAGGCTGGTTTCAGAAGAAGAGATAAACATTGTAATGGTTTCAGAAGGGGGGACCCTTTTGGGGGAGGCTGTTTCAGAGGGAACCATTTTTAGGCTGGTTTGAAGAAGATAAACAGGCAGGCTGGTTTCAGAAGAAAAATCAGCATTTGAGGCTGGTTTCAGAAGGGGAATCAACATTGTGTAGGCTGGTTTGAAGACGGATCAACATTGTGCAGGCGGGTTTTCAGAAAAAAGGATAAATTGTGTAGGCTGGTTTCAGAAGAGAATAAAACATTTTTAGGCTGGTTTCAAAAACGGACAACATTGTGCAGGCTGGTTTCGAAGAAGAGATCAACATTTTTAGGCTTTTAAAGGGAGATAAACATTGTGAGGCGGGTTTCAGGAAGAGATAACATTTGTAGGCTGGTTTCAGAAAAGAGATCAAATTGGAAGCGGGTTTAAAGAAGAGATCCATTGTTGGCTGGTTTCAGAAGGGGAGATAAACATTGGAGGCTGGTTTCAGAAGCGAGATCAACATTGTGCAGGCTTTTGAAAAGAGATCAACATTGTAGGCTGGTTTCAGAAGGGGAATCAAAAAGTGGCTGGTTTCAGAAGCAGATCAAATTGTGCAGGCTGGTTTCAGAAGAAAGATAAACATTGTGGGGCTTTTTTCAAAGAGGAGATAACATTGAGGCGGGTTTGAAGAAGAGATAAACATTGTGGGGCTGGTTTCAAAGAAGAGATAAACTTGTGTAGGCTGGTTTCAAAAGGGGGAATCAAATTGGTGCTGGTTTAGAAGAGGAGATCAACATTTTTAGGCTGGTTTCAGAAGAGAGACAACATTGTGCAGGCGGGTTTCAGAAGGGGATAACATTGTTAGGCTGGTTTCAGAAGATGGGTAAACATTGTTAGGCGGGGTTTCAGAAGAAGAGATCAACATTTTTAGGCTGGTTTCAGAAGGGAACAACAAGCGGGTGGTTTCAAAAAATCAACATTGTGCAGGCTGGTTTCAGAAGGGAGTCAACATTATGAGGTTGGTTTCAGAAGAGGAGACAACATTGTGGGGTTGGTTTCAGAAAAGAGATAAACATTGGTTAGGCTGGTTTCAGAAGGGAACAACATTGTGCAGGTTTTTTTCGAAAGAAACATTGTAGGCTGGTTTCAGAAGAAGAGATCAACATTGTGTAGGCTGGTTTCAGAAAAGAGATCAAAATGTGTACTGGTTAAAAAAAAATTAACATTATGTGGGTTGGTTTCAGAAGAAAAATCAAATTGTGTAGGCTGGTTTCAGAAGAAGAGATCAACATTGTTGGCTGGTTTCAGAAAAAAATCAACATTGTTAGCTGGTTTCAAAAGAGGAATCAACATTGTTGGGGTGGTTTCAGAAGAGGAGACCATTGTGAGGTGGTTTCAGAAAAAGGGAGATCAACTTGTGGGCTGGGTTTGAAGAAGAGATCAACATTTGCAGGCTGGTTTAGAAGGGGGGTAACTTGTGTGGCGGGTTTTCAGAAGGGGGAATCAACATTGTGTAGGCTGGTTTTAAGAAGAGATAAAATTTTGTAGGCTGGTTTCAGAAAAAGATCAACATTGTGTGGGCGGGTTTCAGAAGGGAGATAAACATTGTGCGGGTTGGTTTCAAAAGGGAATTAACATTGTGTAGGCTGGTTTCAGAAAAAAGACAACATTGTGTAGGCTGGTTTCAGAAAAAAATCAAAATGTTAGGCTTTTTAAGAAGAAGAGATTAACATTATTAGGTTGGTTTCAGAAAAAATCAACATTTGTGGGGCTGGTTTCAGAAGAAGAGATCAAATTGGGAGGCGGGTTTTTTCAGAAGAAAAATCAACATTTTTAGGCTGGTTTCAGAAGAGGAATCAAATTGTGGGGCGTTTCAGAAGAAGAGATCAACTTGTGTGGCGGGTTTCAAAAGAGGAGATCAACATTGTGTGGCTGGTTTCAGAAGAAGGATAAACTTGTGCAGGCTGGTTTCAGAAGGGAATAACATTGTGTAGGCTGGTTTCAAAAGAAAATCAACATTGTGAGGCTGGTTTCAGAAGAAGAGATCAACATTGTGGGGCTGGTTTCAGAAGAAGAGATCAACATTGTGTAGGCTGGTTTCAAAAGGGAGTCAACTTGTGCAGGCTGGTTTAGAAAAAGGGATCAACTTGTGTAGGCTGGTTTCGAAGAAGAGATAAACATTGTGGGGTGGTTTCAGAAAAAGAATCAACATTTGCAGGCTGGTTTCAGAAGGCAGATCAACATTGTGTAGGTGTTTCCGGGAGGAATCCTTGTGTGGCTGGTTTCAGAAGAGGAGATCCAGGCAGGCTGGTTTCAGAAGGGGACAACTTGTGGGGCTGGTTTGAAGAAGAGATCAACATTGTGCAGGTTGGTTTCAGAAGAAGAATCACCATTTGTAGGCTGGTTTCAAAAGAGGGTCAACATTGTGCTGGCTGGTTTAGAAGAAGAGATCAACAGTGTAGGCTGGTTTCAGAAGAGGAGATCAACGTGCGTCTGGTTTCAGGGGGAATCCATTGTGCAGGTTGGTTTCAGGGGGGAATCAACATTGTGTAGGCTGGTTTCAGAAGAAGAGATAAACATTGTGTGGCTGGAGAAGGGGGAGATCAACTTTGTGGGGCTGGTTTGAAGAAAGATCAACAGTGCAGGTTGGTTTGAAGAGGAGATCAACTTGTGGCTGGTTTAAAAAGAGACAACATTGTGCAGGCTTTTCAGGAAGAATCAACTTTGGGCGGGCTTTTCAGAAAAAAATCAACTTTGGGCAGGTTGGTTTCAGAAGAAAGATCAAATTTGGTAGGCTGGTTTGAAGGGGGAGATCAACATTGGCAGGTTGGTTTCAGAAGAGGATATTAACTTTTGTAGGCTGGTTTCAGAAGAAAAATCAACATTTTTAGGCTGGTTTCAGAAGAAAAATCAACAATGGACGGTTTAAGAAGAAAAAATTAACATTATGTATTGGTTTAGAAGAGATAACTTTTGTAGCTGTTTCAGAAAAGAGATAAAATTTTATGTTTGAAAAAAAGCCCGTTTTTTAAAAAATAACTTTTAGGCTTTTCAAAAAAACTTTTCAACCCCAAAATTGGTGGCGGTTTCGAAAAAGGATCCATTGTGCAGGGGGTTTGAAGAGAGATAAACGGGGGTTTTCCTCCCTTTGGGGCGGGGAAAAAAAGATAAATTTTTGGGGCTGGTTTCAGAAGAAATCAACATTGTGTAGGCTGGTTTCAGAAGGGAGTAAATTTTGGGCGGGTTTTCAAAGAAGAGATCAAACATTGTGTAGGCTGGTTTCAGAAAAAGAGATCAAATTGTGGGCTGTTTCAGAAGAGAATAACTTGTGCAGGCTTTTCAGAAACCCGTGTATTTTTCAAAAGGGAGACAACATTGTTTTGGGGGTTTAAAAAAATCAACTTTTGGGGGCTTTTTAAAAAGGGGGGGATAAACATTGTAAGGGGGTTTAAGAAGAAAAAATTGGCGGGGGTTTTCAAAGAAGGACCCCTTGGGGAATTTTGGGGGGTCCTTTTCGGGTTTAAGGGGGCAACTTCAATTTTTTAAAAAGATAACTTGGAATTTTTTCAAAAAGATAAATTTTTAACCAAAAAGGGAACAACAACCAAAAAAGGAAAATTTTTTTTCAAAGGGGGAATTTTTTTTCAAAGAACCCTTGGGGGCTTTTTCGAAAAACCCCCGGGGGGTTTTGAAACGTTTGGTGGGGGAAAGAAGATCAACTTTTTGGGGGCGGGTTTAAAAGGGGAACAACATTGGGGGCGGGGTTAAGGGGGATCAACATTTGTAGGCGGGTTTTGAAAAAGATCAACATTGTGCAGGTTGGTTTCAAAAAAAATCACCATTTGGCGGGTTTTCAGAAGGGGAGATCAACTTTGGGCTGGCTTTTTTCAGAAGAAGAGATAAACAGGCAGGCTTTTTTCAAAGAAGTCAACATTGTCAGGCTGGTTTAGAGAGGAGATCAACATTGTGCAGGTTTTTCAAAAAGAAGTAAAATTGTGTAGGCTGGTTTCAGAAAAAAATAAACATTTGGGGCTGGTTTCAGAAGGAGATCAACTTTTGTGGCTGGTTTCGAAGGAATCAACATTGTGGCGGGTTTGAAGAGGATCAACATTGAAGGGGGCCCAGAAGGAGATCAACATTGGAGGCGGGTTTTAGAAGAAGAATAAACATTGTGTATGGTTTGAAGGGGGTCAACTTTGTGCAGGCTAGTTTCAAAGAAATAACATTGTGCAGGCTGGTTTCAGAAGAGGAGATCAACATTGTGCAGGCTGGTTTTGAAGGGAGATCAACATTATGCAGGTTGGTTTCAGAAGAGGAGATCAACATTGTGCAGGTTGTTTCAGAAAAAAAGAGATCAAATTTTTAGGCTGGTTTAGAAGAGGGATCAACATTGTGCAGGTTGGTTTCAGAAGAGGAGTTTAACATTGTGGGGCTGGTTTCGAAGAAAAACCATTTGTAGGCTGGTTTCAGAAGAAGAGATCAACAATGTGGCGGGTTTTTAAGAAGAAAATTAACTTTGGGTTGGTTTCAGAAGAAGAATCAACATTGTGTGGTGGTTTTCAGAAAAAAGAATCAACATTTTTAGGCTGGTTTAAAGAAGAATCACATTTTTAGGCTGGTTTGAAGGAACCCTTGTGTGGGCTTTTTTCGAAGAGGGATCAACATTTTTAGGCGGGTTTTCAAAAGGGGAGATCAACTTTGGGAGGCTGGTTTGAAAAAGAGATCCATTGGCAGGTGGTTTCAGAAGGGGGAATAACATTGTGTAGGCTGGTTTCAAAAGGGGAGATCAACGTAGGCTGGTTTCAGAAGAAGAGATCAACATTGTGTGGCTGGTTTCAGAAGAAGAGATCACATTGTGTGGCGGGTTTTCAAAAGGAGAATCAACATTTGCAGGGGGTTTTAGAAAAAGATCAACTTGTGGGTGGTTTCGAAGAAAGATCAACATTGTGTAGGCTGGTTTCAGAAAAAGAGATCAACATTTGCAGGCTGGTTTCAAAAGGCAGATCAACATTTTTGGGGCTGGTTTCATAAGGGAGATCAACTTGTGAGGCTGGTTTCAGAAGAGGGATAAACATTTGCAGGCTGGTTTCAGAAGGGGATCAACTTGTTGGCTGGTTTGAAGAAGAGATCAACATTTAGGTTGGTTTCAGAGAAGAGATCAATTGTGTAGGCTGGTTTCAGAGGGAATCAACATTGTCCTGGTTTAAAAAAAAGTAAAATTTGTAGGCTGGTTTCAAAAGAGAACAAAAAGCAGTCGGGTTCGAAGAGGAATCAACATTGTGCAGGTTGGTTTCAGAAGGAGATCAACATTGTGTATGGTTTCAGAAGAAGAGATCAACATTGTGTATGGTTTCAGAAGGAGATCAACATTGTGTGGGCCCGGGTTTCAGAAGAAAAATAAACGGCAGGTTGGTTTCAGAAAGGAGATCAACTTTGTAAGCGGGTTTTCGAAGAAGAGTCAACATTGTGCAGGCTGGTTTCGAAAAAAATCAACTTTTGGCAGGCTGGTTTCAGAAAAAAATAACTTTGCAGGTTTTTTAAAAAAAAGGGTAAACAGTAGGCTGGTTTCAGAAGGGGAATCAACATTGTGGGGTTGGTTTCAAAGAGGAGATTAACATTGTGGGGGCTGGTTTCAGAAGAAAAATCAACATTTTTGGGGCTTTTTTCAGAAGAAGAGATCAAAATGTGTAGGCTGGGTTTAAGAAGAAAAATTAAACAATTTTTGGGGTTTTTCAGAAGAAGAGATCAACATTTTTGGGGCGGTTTCAGAAGAAGAATCAACATTGTGTAGGCTGGTTTCAGAAGAAGAGATCAACATTTGTGGGCTGGTTTTGGGGGAGTCAACATTGTTAGGCTGGTTTCAGAAGAAGAGATCAACATTGTGTAGGCGGGTTTCAGAAGGGAGATCAACATTTTTAAGGCTTTTGAAAAGAGATAAAAATTGTGCAGGCTGGTTTCAGAAGAGAGTCAACATTGTGAGGCTGGTTTCAAAAGGAGATCAACATTGTGTAGGCGGGTTTTTTGGAAGAGATCAACATTGTGAGGGCTGGTTTCAGAAGAAGAGATCAACTTTGGGAAAATGGTTTCAGAAGGAATAAACATTGTGCAGGCTGGTTTCAGAAGAAGAGATCAACATTGTGTAGGCTGGTTTCAGAAGAATAGATCAACATTGTGTAGGCTGGTTTCAGAAGAAGAGATCAACATTTGCAGGCTGGTTTCAGAAGGCAGATCAACATTTTTAGGTGGTTTCAGAAGAGGAGATCAACATTGGAGGCTGGTTTAAAAGGGGATCAACATTTTTAGGCTGGTTTCAGAAGAAGAATCCATTGTGGGTTGGTTTCAAAAAGAATCACCAGTAGGCTGGTTTCAGAAGGGAGATCAACATTTGCTGGCTGGTTTCAGAAGAAAAATAAACATTGTGCAGGCTGGTTTCAAAAGAAGTCAACATTGTGCAGGCGGGTTTTCAGAAGGGAGATCAACATTGTGCAGGGGGGGCAGAGGAGATCAACATTGTGTAGGCTGGTTTCAGAAAAAGAAAAACATTGTGTAGGCTGGTTTCAAAAGGGGAATCAACATTGTGGGCTGGTTTCAAAAGAAAAACAAAAACGGTTGGTTTCAGAAGGGAATCAACATTTGAAGCTGGTTTCAGAAGAAAATCCATTGTGGGGGGGTTTCAGAAAAGAGATCAACTTGTTTAGCTGGTTTCAGAAGAAGAGATAAACATTTGTAGGCTGGTTTCAGAAGAAGAGATAAACATTTTTAAACGGGTTTCAGAAAAGAATCAACATTTGTAAACTGGTTTAAAAGAGAATCAACTTTTGTACTGGTTTAGAAAAAGAATCAACATTGTGTGGTTTTCAAAAGGGAGATAAAACATTTTTAGGCTGGTTTCAGAAGGAGATCAACATTTGCGGGCTGGTTTCAGAAGGGGAGATAAACATTGGGCTGGTTTGAAGAAGAGATCAACATTGTGTACGGGTTTCAAAAGGGGGTCAACATTGGCAGGCTATTTCAAAAAAAGATAACATTGTGGGGCTGGTTTCAGAAGGAGAAAAAATTGGGCAGGCGGTTTAGAAGGGAGATAAACAGGAGGTTGGTTTCAGAAGAGGAGACAACATTGTGTAGGCTGGTTTCAGAAGAAGAGATCAACATTTGAGGCTGGTTTGGAAAGATCAACATTTGTAGGCGGGTTTTCAGAAGAAGAGATCAAATTGTGCAGGTGGTTTCAGAAAGGAGATCAACTTTGTAGTGGTTTCAAAAAAAGAGATCAACATTGGCAGGTGGTTTGAAAAGGAGATCAACTTTGTACTGGTTTGAAAAAAAGAATTAACTTTTGGAAAGGTTGGTTTGAAGAGAGACCAACATTGTACTTTTTAGAAAAAAGTCAACTTGTGCAGGTTTTTCAAAAGGGAGATAAAAATTGTGGGTTGGTTTCAAAAGAAGAATCAACATTGTGAGGCTGGTTTCAGAAGAAAAATCAACATTGTGCAGGTTGGTTTCAAAGAAAAATAAACATTGTTAGGCTGGTTTCAGAAGAAAGACCAACATTGTGGTGGTTTCGAAGGGATAAACATTGTGTAGGCTGGTTTGAAAAAGATCAACATTTTTAGGCTGGTTTCAAAAGGGATCAACATTTGTAGGCTGGTTTCAGAAGGGAGATCAACTTTTCCAGGCTGGTTTCAGAAGGGGGAATTTAAACATTGTGTGGTTTGGTTTCAGAAGAAGAGATCAACATTGGCGGCTGGTTTCAGAAGGGGAGATCAACATTGTGCAGGGTGGTTTTGAAGGGATCCCTTTTAGGCTGGTTTCAGAAGAGAAATTAACATTTTTAGGTTGGTTTCAGAAGAGAATCACGTGTGGGCTGGTTTCAGAAGAAGAGATCAACATTGTGTGGCTGGTTTCAAAAGGGGAATCACATTGTGTGGCTGGTTTCAGAAGAAGAGTCAACATTGTGTAGGCTGGTTTCAGAAGAGGAGATAAACATTGTGTAGGCTGGTTTCAGAAGAAGAGATAAACATTGTGTAGGCTGGTTTCAGAAGAAGAGATCAACATTGTGTAGGCTGGTTTCAGAAGAGGAGATCAACATTGTGGGCTGGTTTCGAAGAAGAATCAACTTTTTAGGCGGGTTTCAAAAGAAGAGATAAACATTGTGTGGCGGGTTTCAAAAGGGGAGATCAACATTGTGTAGGCGGGGTTTCAGAAAAAGAGATCAACATTGTGTAGGCGGGTTTTCAGAAGAAGAGATAAACATTGTGTAGGCTGGTTTCAGAAGAGGAGACAAATTTGTAGGCTGGTTTCAGAAAAAAAGAATCAACTTTTGTAGGGGGGGTTTCAGAAGAAAGATCAACATTGTGTACTGGTTTGAAGAAAAAATAAATTGTAGGCTGGTTTCAGAAGGAATCAACATTTGAAGGCTGTTTCAGAAAAAAGATCAACATTGTGAGGCTGGTTTCAGAAGAGAATCAACATTTGTGGCTGGTTTCAGAAGAAAAAATCAACATTGTGTAGGCTGGTTTGAAGAAGAGATCAACATGGTGTAGGCTGGTTTAAAGGGGAGATAACATTGAGGCTGGTTTGAAGGGGAGATCAACATTGTGTAGGCTGGTTTCAGAAGAAGAAATCAACATTGTGTAGGCTGGTTTCAGAAGAGGAGATAAAATTTGCAGGCTGGTTTCGAAGAGGAGATCAACATTTGTAGGCTGGTTTCAGAAGAGGCAGACTAACTAAGGAACATATATTAAATATAGAATTCATTAAAAAATTAGTAGTATAACTATACATTTTGCTTCTTTTTTACTATTCAAAGGTCTTTGGTTGTGAAATACCCCAAAATTTATATACATAATTCAGAGATTTTTCCCCCTCATATATCATTTTTAAAAAATTTATAAAAAGAAAAAACGCTGTGAGAATAGAAGATTGAACGTCAGGCGGTTTAGCATGGTAAAGGATTGACAGGTTTTGTCACCCTCCTTTTTAAATATATGCTGAAAACATGATGGGGAATTTCAGAGAATCTGCAGAGAGGGAAATACGACTCTTGATTGGAAGGGGCCTACTATAATTAAAAGGTTTTCTGACGATAAATTATTATCTACATCCCAAATTAGTATAGAGAACTTCAATTGATTCGGGAATTTAAACGAACGAAGATCAAAAACCCTTTTTCTCAATACAATGAAAACGAAACTTACAATAATAAAAAGAATTGATTAATAATATATGAGTAACGCCCCAAAATAGAAAGTCGAACTTTGAATAATTGGGGATTGCTAAAAATGGGGAATTATAAAAAAAAATTAAAAGAAATCGGGGTTGCTTTTCAAAAAATAAAAAACAACTAACCAATGGGAAGGGCGCATAAAACAACAATCACGTGTTTAAGAGCCTGCATTTTTTTCCCTTTGCAACAAAGGGGAAACATGGAACATTGACAACGCGGCAGAAGATCATTAATGAAGAAACAAATGCTACAGAAAAAAGTATTAGAATATCATGGAGAGAAACAACAAACACTTCTGCTGCAACAGCTTGATATTAAAGAGGTTGACTATTACAAAGCATAAAGACAAGGTAAAAAAATTTGCCACATCCTAAAAAGTGCCGAAATTAATTTTAAAAAGGTGTCGGAAGAAGAACCAGAGGAAACCCAGGGGATGCATGGGGTGTCAAAGCCCATCTGAGAATGACTTCTGATGTTTCTTTCACAGAATGTATAGTTTTCAGGACTGCTGTCATGGAGAAAGTTAAAAAAACAAGCTACTGGACGTGTATAGCGAAAAAAAAAAAAACTAGGATATTTAAAAATGCACATTGATTCAACAGCATGGTCATGTGTGTGTTTTACCCACTATCGATCAACCTTGAACTGTTTGGACCAAAGTTAAAGGTCAGGTTTAGCTGAAAATCTTTTAAACTAACAAAATTTGGGTTTTTTTTAAAGCGTCATTGCACACCGGGGCCCATATCCTCACCCCCAAATATATCGACAGTGTGCCCTTGATGGTTCCGTGGCTCTCTGTTAAAAACCCCCCATTGCCCCCCATGCATCCAGTTTACTTGTACAATGGGAAAACCCAGACTGCTTTAAAACCTGGCTTGATTCAAATATATTTTACTCTCTTCATCCCAAAAGATACGAAGCACCCATTATCCCTTAACCCCCCAACAACATTCTAATGATCAAGACCGGGCCGTTCTCTCATTGCTCCAAGAACCCCATGTCAGTGTAGATCCCTGCCCCCGGGTTTTGAAACTTCTAGCGACATCCCCATAACGAAACCTGTCATTTTAATCTTGAGAAGATCGACTGAGACTATATACAACAATAGCCCCATTAAATGGAGTCCCAAAAAGCCAATGGAGGGGAGCATATTGGGCCCCAACCTTCATTTTTAGGGTTGTCATGTATGATCCACTTTATGAAATATGAAAGAATAACATATGCTGCCCCGTCGAAGATAGACAGAGCTTTTTGGGTTTAAAAATGGAAAAAAATTTTCGTTTTATTTTATTTCTTCTTTCTCATTCCTGTTTTTTCTCACGATTTCTAGAACGGATTTTTTTGTCGCTACAAAATGTGTCTTTTTTCGACTTTGTTATCGTGAGGTTCATCTTATTCATGGATCTTTTTTTTGTATCCATTGTAGGGAAAACATAGCTCTTTGGGGGGCACTGCTGTTGGAATTCCCTTTTGTCGAACCATTTAATTTTTGTTTCTTTATGAAGCTCAATACTGATGTTGTACCCCCTTTTTCCTGATGTCTTTTTAAAACCAGCATTCTTGAACGTCTCTCTATCGTATGTTTTTTCTATTTTTGATATCAGCGTCAGGTTTGTACTGATAGCATAATGTGGGGGGATTGTTTTGAAAATTCTCTTTTTTTGTTATAGTACTTTTCATTTTAAAGATGGGGATATTGTCCTTTTTTGATTTGCTTTGTTTCATCTGTGTTTGGGTTTCATTAGTTATTCTTCTGTTTGCTGACAAAAAGAGTATCCTAGATAGCTAAGTCTTTACTTGTTAATGGGGATAATATCCCGTTGTTTGGCCCCTTAAAATACGTTTTATATACGCCCATGCCAAAATATGTTAATTCCTTAATTTATAAAATTTTTTTTACAAAAAATTACTATAATTTTTAAAATGTTATCAAACTAAAATTTAATTTTTGAACCCTGATGGATAAAAATTTTTTTTTATCAGTCTTTAAAAAACCCCCCAGAATCCATTTTAACTAATTTATAGGTAGCAATTTATGCAAAAAAACGGGTTCTTTTTTAACTTTATAATACAACAAAATGACAACCAATTTAAATTTATATTAATACACCAAATGGTGGGAAAAATTTTTAAAAGCTATCCCTATTAAAATTATGAATGTCATTTCAAAAAAATTCCCCTATAAAAAAATAAAATTTAAACCAATGGGATCTTTTGTGTAAGTTATCATTAATTCCCGGGTTCCCATTTGCTTTCACTGAATTCATTGGAACACGAATGTAGATATAGTCAAACTTACAAAAGCTTAAACTTGACACGTATACCTAATTAACATCGCTGTAATTTTAGTAATATCATATATTAAAAATTATACAGAACTAAAGGTTTGGGTGGAAAAAAAGTGCATTTGAAAGGTAGTCACTGTCTATTTACTATATATAAAAAAATGAGTGTATGTATGTATGATTTATGTTTGTTTGTTACCTATAGACTCGGAAACTACTGAACAGATGTAGCTGAAATTTACAGGATATGTTTGTTTTGATGTCGGGATGCTACCTGTCACATTTTGAAATAGGTAGCGCTGAAGCTTTCAAAAAATCTAAAAAATAATAACACGCTCATTTCATCGAGAGTTTCTAACCAAATTGTCATTAACATTTCCGGAAGTCTACGGTGTACGTATTAGTATATACACATCAGATTTAGCTGAAATGTATAGTAGATGTTTGTTTATGTTTGTTTTGATGTCGGAATGCTACCTGTCATAGTTTAAATATGTATCGCTGACAATTTTAGAGAAAAATCTTTTAAAAAATCAAAAAACGCAAATTTCATCGAGAGTTTCTTCCGGAAGTTTACAGTATGCGCATCTACACGATTCGATGACGTATGCGTTACAAGCTGAATTTAAAATACGCAATCCAGGTTTGTTTCTAATCATGATCATAGATACTGCAAATCATATTTTAAGTTATCGCCAACTATTCCATCAATGTTTGTTAGCTATGTTGGCAAAAATTGCTCTATATTCGATTAAACCAAACAAAACTACGATCCGAGAATAAGCTCATTTGAGGAAGCTATTGGCTAGCATTTCTATAAATGGCAAGATGGTTATTTTGCCATCAACGTTTACCTGATGTACAATGTACACGTTATATGTATGAATTTTACCCAATATTAGATTACACGACATAAACGGGGTTACCATTTATTATTTTGTAAATCAATCCATACCATTGACCGCTATAGCGGCGTGCAATTCTAAATTAGTACAACCATTTCGCAATAGGTGGCGCGCGAGTAGTGAGTAGTTTGGACAAATGATTTATACAGTTTAACTGACTTTTCAAAACATATTACGCGCCTTTCCTTGCATTTATATGTTAATATATATAGTAGATATGCATTTCTTAATAGAATTTAATCAAAAGCTTTTTTTTTATTTATTCAGTGATACTTCAGGAATTTTCCACACATTTCAATTATGCCTCCCAAACGAAAAGCTATTGGCCCATCTACACTTAGATCACGAAAAAAAAGGCTTTACTAGCTCAGAAACAGATGAGCAACGGGAAGCAAGACTGGAAATCGTTCGAGCATGCACTGCTCAAGTCCGTTCGTCTGAAACATACGAGCAAAGGGAAGCAAGACTGAAAACTGTTCAGTTCGCACTGTGAAGCCCTTTCGTCAAACAGACGAGCAACGTAAAAGACTAGAACAATCGAGTTCGCACTGCTGAAGCCCATTCGTCTGAAACATACGAACAAACGGAAGCAAGACTGGAAACTGTTCGAGTTCGCACTGCTGAAGCCCGTTCGTCTGAAACAGACGAGCATCGTGAGCAAGACAAAGAACCAATCGAGTACGCACTGCTCATGTCCGTTTAGCTGAAACAATCGAGCAACGAGAAGCAAGACTGCAAACCGCTCGGATACGCACTACTCAATCCAGACGAACACTGCACGCTGATTTAAATCTAGGTGCTTTCCATTACAATAAAAATTATGATTATAGTCTTCATCCAAATGTGGTTATTGGAAAAATGGATAGATTATGCGTGTATTGCAGTGCCGTCAAATTTAAGAATGAATCACCAGGAATGTGCTGCGCGGGTGGAAAAGTGAAATTGCCAGTATTACATTCACCACCCGAACCATTATCAACGTTGGTAGCAGGTGACATGGCCAATCGATACATTTCTTGGCAAACATACGCAAGTACAATTCATGTTTCCAAATGACATCGTTCGGTGCAACAAATATCGTGCGTGAGAATTACATGCCCACATTCAAAGTTCAAGGGCAAATTTATCATCGTGCTGGCTCACTACTGCCCGACGCAGATTACAAATTTCTTCAAATTTATTTCATGGGAAACAATGATGAACAAATTGATCAACGTTGTAGATTCAATACGCGTGCAAAACGAGAAATAGTCTCTGCATTACAAACTGTATTCGATCAGCATAACGAATTAATTGATTGTTCGAACTGCCCTTCAACATTACCAGCTGATGACTACCGAGTTGTACTTAGAGCAACTCTTGTATTATGCCCCACCTGTGGTCGGGGATTCTGTTCTAGGATTGGACTCTACAGTCACCTCCGCACACACCAGAGAGGTGCAACAGTACACGTCTGAGATTATTGTCATCATCGCTTGCGATGGACGGCTATTCCAGAGCAGACAAAACACCAGTTGGTCAACACGAAAGACAGTACAATGCACCAACAATTGATGAAGTGGCGATCGTTATGGTTGGCGAAGAATTTAATTCGATTGATATAATTCTTCATCGCAGAAGTGGTGATGTTCAGCGAGTCTCAGAAACTCATCGCTCCTACGACGGATTACAATATCCGATATTATTTTGGCAAGGATAAGATGGATATCATTTCAACATCAAATTGAGAAATCCACAAACAGATGAGGAAACGAATAAGAAAGTTAGTGATATGAATTATTATTCATATCGAATAATGATTCGTGAAAACGCTGAAAATCATATCTTGAAATGTCGACAATTGTTCCATCAATACATTGTCGATATGTATGCGAAATCGAAACTGAGCGACTCCTTTACATTCGATTAAATCAAACCAAGTTACGTTCAGAACAGTACATTCATTTACGTGATGCAATTGTTAATGATGGCAATGTGAATCCTAATGAATTGGGAAAAATGGTCATACTACCAGCCACATTTACAGGGAGTCCACGGCACATGCATGAATACTCACAAGATGCAATGACATATGTTCGCGCCTATGGCCGTCCAGATTTATTTATCACGTTTACATGCAATCCTACGTGGGATGAAATTAAAGAACTTTTTTTTAGCTAGACAATTATCATCGGATCGTCATGATATTACTGCGCGTGTATTCAAACAAAAATTGAAATCTTTAATGGATTTAATTGTCAAGCAGTGTGTTTTTGGAGAGACACGCTGTTGGATGTATTCCATCGAATGGCAAAAGAGGATTGCACATGCACACATTTTGATTTGGTTGATCGAAAAAGTCACACCAGATCAAATTGATCGGTTATCTCAGCAGAAATACCAGATGTCGACATTGATCCAAACTTATTTGAAGTCGTCACCAAAAACATGATTCATGGTCCATGTGGCTTACTCAACAATAATTCACCATGCATGTCTGATGGAAAATGCCTGAAAAGATACCCAAAAGACTTACATGCCGATACTAACTAGGGAATGACGGATATCCTCTCTATCGTTGACGATCAAATGAAGATGGCGGAAAATCCATCACTGTAAAAGTGCGAAACAATGATGTTGAAGTTGATAATCGTTGGGTTGTACCGTATTCACCGTTACTCTCAAAGACGTACAAAGCACACATAAATGTTTAGTATTGCAATTCGGTGAAATCGATCAAGTACATTTGCAAATATGTCAACAAAGGAAGCGAGCGATATGAAGTTTTTGGAGTGGCAAATATAAATGCATCCATCGATGAAATCGAGCGTTATCAACTGGGACGCTACATTAGTAGCAATGAAGCAGTATGGCGCATTTTATCATTTCAATTCATGAACCACATCCAACAGTTGTTCATTTGGCAGTGCACCTTGAAAATGGACAGCGCGTGTACTTCTCAACAGATAATGCACATGCACGAGCATTGTCACCATCGCCAACAACGTTAACTGCATTTTTTTTGTTGTGTAGAGATGATATATTTGCAAAGACGCTTACTTTACTCTGAACTGCCAACATACTACACATGGAATGCAGTAGCGAAAAAGTTTCAACGTCGCAAACAAGGTAAAGTAGTTGAAGGACATTCCAATTTATATTCGACCAATGCGTTAGACCGTTTGTACACTGTTCATCCCAAAAAATGCAGAATGCTTTTTCACGATTACTGTTAATCAACAAACGTGGACCAACATCCTCAAAAATTGAGAAAAGTTAACGGTCACGTATGTGCTACTTATCGTGAAGCTTGACAAGAATTAAATCTTCTTGAAAACGATGCACATTGGGACACTTCACTCACTGATGCATCCAATACTGCACGACCACAGCAAATACGCACATTATTTGCAGTAATATTAACACATTGCTTCCCATCAATAAAAGAACTTTGGGAAAAATACAAAGACTACATGAGTGACGACATCCTACATCGCTTGCGTGCGACGAATCAAAATCCTGACATTCAATTCACACCAAACGTATATAATGAGACATTGGTTTCAATTGAGGACATATGTTTGGCAATCACTAATAAAGCACTGGTGCAATTGGGAATGGATGCGCAGAACGATCTGCAAACAATCTTTTCGATTGTGAGTTGGAACAGAAAACACTTTGATATCAACGAATTGAGTACATTTGTTCAAACGAATCTTCCAAAATTGATTCCGGAACAACGCATAGCATATGACAGAATTATGCTTGCAATTACAAGTCAAAACAGGGGGATTGTATTTCATAGATGCGCCCGGAGGCACAGGCAAAACTTTTCTCATTTCATTTATTTTGGCAACCAAACGATCACGAAATAATATTGCACTGGCAATCGCATCTTCTGGAATTGCAGCAACTCTTTAGATGGTGGCCGAACAGAGCATTCAGCACTGAAATTGCCGTTGAATATGCAAATCACTGAGACACCAACATGCAATATTAACAAAACTTCTGCAATGGGTAAAGTACTCCAATTATGTCAACTCATTATATGGGATGAATGTACTATGGCGCACAAACAAGCATTAGAAGCGCTTCATCGTACACTGAAAGATTTGAGAGGCAATGACCAGCTCTTCGGTGGCGCACTCATTTTATTGTCTGACGATTTCCCGGGAAACTCTACCAGTTATACCAAGATCAACACCCGCTGATGAACTTAATGCATGCCTGAAATCATCAGTTTTATGGCGACACATACAGAAATTGACTTTGAAGACCAATATGCGTATACAACTCAACATGATACAACCGCTGAACGTTTCGCAAAACAATTGTTGGATATTGGGAATGGGAAAATGTCAATCGATGATTCCCCACGATGTATCATTGCCAACAAACTTCTGTAACATCATAGCGACCACAGACGAATTGATTCATAAAGTTTTCCCAAATATTGTACATAATTACAAAAATCATCAGTGGCTCAGTGCACGTGCAATATTAGCAGCAAAAAAAAAGGATGTATATGCCATGAATTTGAGCATTTAAAACAAAATACCAGGCGAAGTGATAACGTATAAGTCCATCGATACTGTAATGAATCAAGACGAAGTTGTCAATTATCAACTGAATTCTTGAATTCACTTGATTTTCCAGGCATGCCACCACGTTTTAACATTGAAAATTGGCGTGCCTATCATTCTTCTCAGAAACATCAATCCACCAATACTTTCAGCGGTACTAGACTTTTAGTGAAAAATATGATGAACAATATCATCAAAGGTACAATTTTAAATGGAAAATTTAAAGGAGAAGATATACTATTGCCAGGCATCCCAATGATTCCAACAGACATGCCATTCGAATTCAAACGCTTGCAGTTTCAGGTGCGACTCGCCTTTGCAATGACCATCAACAAATCACAAGGACAATCACTACAAGTGTGTGGACTACATTTGGAAAATCCCTGCTTTTCACATGGACAGCTATATGTGGCCTGTTCACGCGTCGGAAAACATTCTGATTTATTCGTGTATGCACCAGATGGAAAAACAAAAAATATTGTATATCCAAAAGCACTTCAATAAACAGAATTGAAAAGAAACGTTAAATTGTAAGTTTTTCTCAAGAAAATGAACAAAGGACAATGATAAAACAAATAATTACTACATATTGTTATAGCAAGTTTCCTTTCAATTCATTTTCTGTTGAAGGCTAGCAACCGCGCAGGGTACAGCTAGTTACCTATATAAAAATGTTAAAATCAAGAATTTATGTCAAGTGGATGATTTGATATCGGTCAGGGTTTAAAATGATCACGAATTTCTGAACAAACTATAGGTTTGAAAGAGCAAAGCTATTCGCCGTTGCAGGAAGGTGCACTACCTGCGAGTATTGAATTTTATTAAATCTTTATAACATAGGAAATACAACAGCACATGCACAACATCATGCTCATGAATACAAGGAATATGGAGATATTTGAGGTCAATCGTTGACCGATTTCTATGAAACGCAATATAGTAACATTTTAGACAAAAATGCAAGTGTACTTTTTACAAACAAATAATGATACAGATCATAAGATTGTGTAAATGTAATACTTTCAAACTACACTAGAAGCAACAAACATACATGTTACCGATTTATGCAATTTTCTCAATATACATTTTTCTTCTCGTAAACGTACCTATAGCTCTCTGCTAACTTCTCCTCTCAGAGAAAACAATATATTACAGCTATCTGGAGAGTTCAAATCTAGAAATAGTGGTGTTAAAACTTCTACGCGCCCGCCTGCCCAGCATGTTCGTAGCGCGTTGGACTGCGGGTGTCTAGTCCTCAGTGTATGTGGTTAAATTCGCGGGCTGGCAGAAAAGCCACATGTTCTTCAGATTCTACAGTGTTCATGGCACCGAACCGAAGGGTTACGATGTCCATGGCACCAAGCCGAAGAGCGGAAAAGCTCAAGTGCTTCTGATTACGAAAAAACCAAACTTCCACACCGATGACGAAGCGTTATCTGGTCTATAGTCTGCTAACAGTCTATCTTGGATGATAGTCTATTGTTGATGAAATGTTGAAACTCCTACGCCCCTAAGACGAGGGAGTTATCTCGTCTATAATCAGGTAACAGTATATCTCGAATGCAAGTCCATATTTGATATCAGGGATATTAGGAAATCTTGTTTAATGTGATGATGTATGTCTTCTGTCCAACTGTTCACTCCTTTTGTAGTTGTCCTTGTATACACATTTAGTTGATTTTACAGTATTACAACATTCTAGGCAAAAATGAAGAGAACACTTTATCCATTTATTTCAGCAAAAAACAGTTACCTAGGACAATGAAAAGTAAATCTCTTTGATTTGGCACATGGGCCGTAAGGACTATGTGTCCCGGACTTCACAACATAGACCCGTCAGAAACAAAGGACATCAGAAAATAGCTGAGACGAACTGATAATCCAATTTGTTGAATTGCTACATCTTCCTAAATATGAAAGCTACCCTCTTGCCAAATGTTAAGATGTAGGATGTCCATATATCTTGGATTAAAGTCATATACACATACACATTACATTTCAATTCAGTATATAAGTATATATATATATATATATATATATATGGATGTATTTATTTGCAGTGATTTGTTCAGTAAAACTCAAACATAAAAGTTGGAATATACACAAAAACAATTGCTACCATATCTTACTTATATGTTGCAATGTCACAAAACCATATCTATTGTGAGTACTATAGTCCGTTCAACTTATCATGCCCACAGATAACAATTTGTATCTTTGAAAACATTTGTTGAAATAACTTGAAAACTTGCATTTGAACTACATATGTTCCCGACGCTACAAAATATTTTTTGCCATTCAAACATTTATAACATCAAGAAGTTCCTTCTTTGTGCTATATATTTAACGCGTCCATTGGCATGGTTGAAGAAAACTCATGTTTACAGCCATTTAATACATTGACGACAAAAACAGCAACATTTAAGACGAAATCCATAATTTTTTTGAGCGACTCTTGCATTTGCCATGCACCAAATAGAATTCAGCTTGAACATGGTAATTAAATGACGTCATAAGTGCGACACATACTTTTAGTTAAAGGCGTATATCGAAATTAGTGTGAAGCTATTGGGTCATATTGTTGACTTCCCAATACAGACATTGATATAACATTTCTGAGTTGCAATGTTACAATGCAAAAAGTGTCATTAATACTATATGCGCATTTCCACAAAGAGGCACATATCTCTCTTTATCTCGGTCGTACTGTTTCGGCCATTTTGATCATTCTTATTCTTATATTCTCATTGATATATAAACAGACTTTGCCAAGAACGCTTGTTTTACGTTACAATCCTAAGTACCATTTGGAGCTCTAGTGCTTGTCCTTCAACAACGTGTCCGATTTCAACCAGCTTTATTGGTTGCTCTAGGTCAACCTTTGACTCTCACCAGCCAACTTGCAGTACAGCAGGCTGATATTTTCTTCTAGGGTAGCGACCCTTAGACGACCTACCCTCCCGGGCTGTCGAGCATCATCTCGCCAGCTTGCCGGTCTTTTTGTGGACTACGTGGTTTTCCTTCCGTGCAGTTTTCTGCTAGGTTTGTTCCGCTAGACTTTGATTGTCCCCAATCTAACTACAAGGCAGTAGTAGTTCGCTACGAGCGGAAACTCGCAATGGATTCAAGTCTCTGCTAGGCTTTCCAGTTTTTCTGCAACAGGTGGTTCGCACACCCCTACGCCTGCCACGATTCCTCACCATCAGCGATGTGCACGTCTACCCACCGGTGGACCCACCCGTGCATCGTCCGCAAGCGTGCTCGCTCTGTCCTCGTGCCTGCCCCACCATTTTCCATCAGTTCTCACCGTGCTCACATTTACCAGCCTCTAGACTGCCCGGACACTGGGCTCAACCACAGCCAGGCTCCAGCACAGGTCAGACAACTGGCCAGGTATTCCCTGACCTAGATAAGAAAACGGGGCTGACTATATTCTTAAGATCTCTTTACGAAATCCATTACTGTACGACATACATTTAATGACATACATCGTAAATGGATTATAGATACTAAGAAACTTGAGATATGGTCATAAAATGAATTTTATTTTAATCAAATGATCATGGTTTTATTCATATTTGGTTTTATTCATATTTAACACAGCTTTAAAAAAATGCAATGTAGAAGCTCAGAATGATTAGCAAAGTATTGCAGAACAATAGTTGCATTATAATGTAGAATATACATTTCTAACAGACACAAAAGTTGCTTTAACTGTAGCACACTTTGTTGTTCTTTTATAAATGTCTATCTTTCTTAGATCGTTGATATGTAATGATAAATATTGTAAACAATTGACTATAAACAATTACTTGTTAGTGTTGTTGCTGATTGCATAGAGTTTTCAGCCCTACCAAGTAACCTACCACCTGAGTATGTTACAGATGATTTTACATGATTTTCATCCATTTGTACCTCCACAATCTTTTCCAACTCAGAAAGTCTGCACTCTTTAAATTTCCTGTATGTAAAATGCTCCCATCATCATTAGACAATGAATAAGGAGAAGTTAATTTTTTTAATGTGGATGGATGTGGGAGACATAATAAGAGAGATTTTCTGATAAATCTATAGGATGCAGGAGATTTCAAGAAAACCATATAGGAAAAGCATAATGTACAACTACTGTAGCGTCTTTACAAGTTGTACCTGCTCTAGAGAGCCGCGGTAGCGTAGTTGTTAGTGAACTCGCTCCTCAAGGCTGGTGGTCCGGTTCAGCTCCGCAATGTGCGTGGAATTTTTCCCGACCGCGACGGCTCTAAGGTCGACCCAGCCTCAACTGGGTAACAGACATGCTATGGGAAAGTAAAGGCGGCCGGCGTGATGCTGACCACATCACCCATCGTTGCCGACGGTCAATGAAAAATACAGGCCTAACACTGTATTGACCTATATATCACGAGGTATGAAAGGGTTCCTTTACTTTTACGTACCTGCTCTAAGATAAATGTTAGTTGTTTTTCATGTATGTGTGTATTAGTATCTTCAGATGTTAACATTAATTTGCGTCGGTGTAATCCTAAGATTGGGTGCAACGTTTCGCTACTGTAGAGCAGATGGTTTTGCTACAATTCGCATTGGACTGTGGGCATGATTTGTTGAACGGACTATAGACACATATACAATCAGTAAAATAATTCCATTGTTATAATATGAGCTAAATTATCGAAATACCTGAACTACGATACGCTGACGATACAGTGTTACTGTCAACATCACAAAAAGTGATTGAGAAATTATTAGGAGATGTGAAAGATAACGCGAAAATAAAATCTATATCTCAATGTCGCAAAAACAAAGATAATGACAACAGATAAAATGAACATGACAAATGATATTTTTATCAATGGAGAGAAAGTAGAAAATGTGAACAGTTTTGAATATCTTGGTTCACTGCTAACAACAGATGGAAATGGGATGAAGGAAATGAAAAGAAGAACAAACATGGCTTTACAAAATATTAAACAACTCAAAACAGTATGGAACGGAACTGATAAGAAAACAAAGATCATATACTAAGAGGATGCATATTCCCAGTGACAATGTATGGGTGTGAAGCATGGACATTTAATAAAACAGTGGAAAAACATATATGTTCTTCTGAATATAAGTGTTAGAGAAGAGCCATACGTATATCTTGGACAGAGAAGTAAACAAATAGATCTATCCAGAAAGAACTCACAATCAAAGAAACTGGCTGATGCTACAAATCAGAAATATAAAATTGAACTATTTTGGACATATAAAAAGACATGAAGGGCTGGAGAAGAAGACCATCATGGAAGGAGGCATACCAGCAAAGAGAAGAAGAGGAAGACCACGGAGAAGATGGATTCAGTATGTAACTGATGGTTTGAACATGACAGCTGCAGAGGCAGAACATCTGGCCTATGAGAGAGAGAAATTTCCGAGGACTGCTGGGGTAGCAAAGTTCTACTCAGGACAAGCTATTTGATTATGATGGAATTATCGAAAACGGTGTAAAGACCAGAATTTTTCACTTTCCGTCGATATACTATGTTGGATATAGTCAAATCACGTCTACAGCCTTTAATTTATAGTTTTTACTGTCAATCATGTTTCACTTGGTTGTCATGGGAAACGCTAGGGTTGGAAAAACATGTAACTAATAAGATATATACAAATACTGACTTAAATTGCACGAAGATCCAACGTGTCCTGAAGCACAATTTAAACAATTGCCAGAAACGTAGTCGCAGAGTCCATACCGACAGTTCCTACAAATAGATAAACAGGTCGTGCCATAGAAGCCAGGCCTACATCCTAGAGAACACCTGTCAGTGATAGAATGACACCTTGAAGTGATGCTGCATGAACAATTTTGATCACATAAAAGTCCGTAAGTGGTTGCCTTGCAATCTGGTAATGTGAGAAAGCAAAATCATAATTGAGCTCATGTTATCATGGTAAATTGTATATATATATAAAACCAATACTAATTATATACATTTAAGAATGATATATGTTCTACATACAGTAATCTAGCATCATCATCATCAAGGTGCGTACCCTTTATATGACGTTCCTCTCCTTGCAGCACATCTGAAATTCACTCTGTGTCTAGCCAGTTCGCCGATGCATTTGCATTTGCAATAAAGATCGTCATTTTGAATTTCAGACACATTTATTGAGATGACCAGACAAAATACTTAGCAAAAAATGATGCCAAGTAATTCATCTAATTCAGATATCGTTTATGTTTCACATGATAGTCAGGGAATACAAAGGTTTCAGAAAGGACAAAGTCATAGCATGATACATGGGAAACAAGCGATTTTGTACAAGCGTTAGTGCAAGTATCATATAAATTCAATTAATATAAATATTTTAAATTGATTTATTGTGGTTGATTAAACAATGTCTGGAGACTCCAAGTTTTGCATAAATAATATATATATATGCATGTATTCCAAAGAGAGAGTTGGATATTTCAGAACGTAACGGACATTACCGACAAAGAGAAGAAGATGAAGACCACGCAGAAGATGGATCAAGATGTATCTGATGATTTAAACATGACGGCTACAGAGGCGAGACCTGGTCTATGAGAGGGAGGAGATCTGGAGGACTGTTGGAGAGGCAACGGTCTGCTCAGGACAATCTAGTTGATGTTGATAAACGGTTATCAGGTCGAGATAGCCTCATTGGTTATCAGGAAACGGCATGTGAAGTAAAGGTGATATGCGTGATGTCAACTGCATCAAACGGCATGTGTCATCGTATGTCAGTTAACATTCTTTACTTTTGTATTACTTGTATGGTTAGGGAAACTATTGACATATTGTGTTCATGTATGTCACCGCATTACATTCCTATGCTTCTTAGTACTGTCTTATCTCGTGCCTTGTTATCTATATGTGTGTTGCTCCATATATGTGTCATTTATCCACTATATTGTTTATTATTCCTCTCCTTTTCCACTTTCGGTTTTTGTGTTGCATTCATTTCGTTGTTCGTTTTTATTCCCAGATTTTCATCAGATAGGTTTATGTTTCCACATGTAATCGTCCATTTGTAGTGTTTCTCGAAATTCGTCATTCGTGTTGTATTGTTTGCTTGATAAAGGCCTTTTGGTCGAAACGTTGCTGTTTATCGTCACTGTTTATGTATTTTGTAAAACTGTAGTACTTTGTTTTTACGTGTTTATTCATGTATGTCAACAATCGGTTAGTTTCTAAGCTGAAATATGTATGCATCATCATTGTTTCCCTATGGGTATCAAGCGACACACGTTTTTGCGTCACATAGTTTGCTCTGTGCTGAATCAAACCGTTTGTTATTGCTGTAAAGGTCTAATCTGGAGTGGCAATACTTACCACTCCTCACTGTTGATCACCATAAGTGCATGTCTTTGGCCGCATATAATGTTAATGGGGGCCACACGTTAGCCAACCGCTAATAATTTGTTTGTACCTATATTGCATGACGTTAGTTCATGCTTGCAGGTGTCAATGTTGCATAGCAAGTTCCGGATGGAACAAGTTACTTGATGATGATGACATAGTGTGAGAAATAGCATACTTTTTGTTCCTTAAGCCCACCCGGTTCTGCAACAATGCGGTGATACATTACCTGCCAGCGCAAATGTCAATTATTTATTTATTATGTATATATATATATATATATATATATATATATATATATATATATATATATATATATATATATATATATATATATAATAATGAATTGAATGTAAGTGTATGTATGTCTGTTGACATTAACTGGAGATATCGAAACATGCTAGCGACTTGAAATTTGGCAAGAGGGCAGCGTTCATAGATGAGAAGATATACAATATTATAAAATCGTACTATTGCTTCTATATCTAAATTCCAGCGTAATGAAATGGTCATGAACAGTTAAATACCGAAAAGGTCTATCCAGGTTTCCACATGTCTGTCACATGTTACAGCGATGATGAACTCACATATTACGTTAATATTTGATGTTATTTATTGGTTTTTCAACAGGTATGCTAATGACCGATTTCGTTCGTGTTCAATTCATGTGAAAACCAGTACATTTTAAACATTTTTATTTTTATTAACAAATCTGGTCACTATTCCATCACTTTATAATGTGAATAAATTCAATTTGACTATTGATATTTGTCAATTTTCATTAGAATTCTATTGTATAAGGTTTCTCTGGCAATCGGAATGAGTGACATTTTAATCTAATGTGGTCAACCCACAATGTTTTTCCACCAAGCCTGGAAAGAAAACGTATTATTATTAGTGAGAAAGCATACGATTTTGATGGGACGGGTCATGTTTCTTTTATATGCTCAGTATTGCACTGTTTGATTGCGAAACTGGCATCGATTGGGTAGAAAATAGTCAACTAGAAGATTTTGATTTTGCAGATGATATTGCCTTGTTAAGTAGAAACAACCCAGATATGCAAAGAAAAACAGACAACTTGTCATCTATAGTATCAAAAGTTGGACTGCAGATAAGCTATGAAAAACAAATATAATGAAGACACCTATGGCAAGTAATGCAGATATCACACTGGAATCTAAAATTATAAAAATAACAGAGCATGTCACCTATTTAGGTAGCAATTTTGATTGCACAGGACATATTAAAAAAGAAATTATGATACGAATTGGCAAAGCAACATCAGCTTTTAAAAGTCTAAATAAAATATGGAACTGCAAGTTATATAGTATTAAAACTAAATTACGAATTTTCAATTCAAATGCTGTATCAATCCTAACATATGCTATCGAGAGTTGGAAAATGACTAAAGATATAGAAAGCAAGTTGAATGCATTTGAAAATGATGTCTGCGAAAAATAATGAATATAAAATGGAATGAATTCAGGAGGTGATGAAATCAGAGATATGTCTGGTCAACAACTAGTGACAACTGTTATAAGAAAGAGAAGATGGAGATATGTTGGTCACACCTTGAGGACAAATGATCAACGAATATCGAAGCAGGCATTAAAGTGGAATGCAAAGGGTTCAAGAAGAGAGGTCGACCTAAGGAGACCCTGAAACGAACTTTGCTGAAAGAGGAAGGTAATATCGGTCTCAGTTCCATGGAGGAGATTGAGCGAGTTGCCCAGGAAAGAGCATTATGGAGAAATTACTTGTGTAACAGTTTCACTGTTATGATTAGGGGTATATTCGGGGTCAACCCAAACCACCCCCTCTTTTATTTGCACTGGGTGTCCTTGAGTTGGTAGGTAAACACCTTGTTTACCAATATTTAGCTGCTGACCAGCAGTTTACTAACTCAGGACATTAGTTTATCCCATGGTATTCGGGGACTCCTTTAATCTCGGAAATCTCGAGACCCAGGTAGGGGCAGCTGGGGGTTTTGGTTAGATATATGCAGTGGAACTTTAGATTTAGAAGAGAGACGACGCAAACTACTGAGGAGATATAGTTATAGACAGGAAGAGAAAAGTTGAACTTTAGATTTACAGGAGAGACGACGCAAACTACTGAGGAGATATAGTTATAGACAGGAAGAGAAAAGTTGAACTTTAGATTTACAGGAGAGACGACGCAAACTACTGAGGAGATATAGTTATAGACAGGAAGAGAAAAGTTGAACTTTAGATTTACAGGAGAGACGACGCAAACTACTGAGGAGATATAGTTATAGACAGGAAGAGAAGAGTGGAACTTTAGAATTAGAAGAGAGACGACGCAAACTACTGAGGAGATATAGTTATATACAGGAAGAGAAGAGTGGAACTTTAGAATTAGAAGAGAGACGACGCAAACTACTGAGGAGATATAGTTATAGACAGGAAGAGAAAAGTGGAACTTTAGATTTACAGGAGAGACGACACAAACTACAGAAGATATATAGTTGTAGAACATTAAGCTTTGAACAGAGAGGGAGATAGTCTGAAGTGAACTAGCGAAGTGAACAAGAAAATATTGTTTTCTTATACGGAGAGACATATAGCCTTACAATCATCTGACGAATATTGGTGTTGTATGTGAACAAACACCTTGATGACCAGAGAAGATTGTTTTCATATACAGAGGGACAAATAACCTTCCAATCATCTGACGAATATTGGTGTTGTTGTGAACAAACACCTTGATGACCAGAGACCTTGATGACCAGAGAAGATTGTTTTCATATACAGAGGAACAAATAACCTTCCAATCATCTGACGAATATTGGTGTTGTTGTGGACAAACACCCTGATGACCAGAGACAAGACGACCAGAGACCAGATGACCCAGTTCTAGAGAGGCCACTTGTAGACCACTGTATTTCTGAACAGAGTATGCCACCAACTAGCATACACAGAATTGCTGGCGATGACCATGTCAAATCCTTAGGTTGATGGGAGTTGACTATAAGGTAAAGAACAATTTCTGAACTAAGATATATTGTTTAATTGTGAAATGAACTAATTGCGGTGAAATTATAAGATATATTGTTGAATTGTGAAATGAACTAATTGTGGTGAAATTATAAGATTGTTTTTTTTTCAATTAGAATATAGAATGAATTTAGGTTGATGTGAGTTGATGCCTAGGATTGATTTATTAAGATATACATTTCGGTTGTCCAAAGTGACGTTGAGTTAGGAGAGTTACCTGTGAATCAATATTTTTCTTTGCTATTAAAATTTATTGTTTTGAAGAACGAAGTGTGTACTTATGTGTGTTCCTTGCATCTTCATGAGAAAGTATCATTCTATTAAATTAACACTACTACCTCTTTCAACAAGGACCTTATACCAGTTAACCTGTTACAAGCGTCTTTTTGTTGCCTAGTGACCAGTATATCTTGGTATAAAAACCATTAGATTGTAGAATTAGAGTTGTCGCGCCACACAGTTTACTAGCCATTATATAGATCATAGGTCAGATAGTTTAGTAGTGTGTAGTTAGTATAGTAGTAGTAAATTCCGGAAAATCATCGAACTGTGAAATTAGGTCAACAATAATCTGTGTAGATTTTAGACGGTAAAGAATATTTAGGTAGTTAGTTTAGTGATTCTTGAATTGTGTTCTGTAGTTACCATTGATGTTGGATGTTTTTTTTATGAAGCAAAATATTCATCATAATAACCTATTTTGTATGTGCTAAATTGATATCATGACAGAAGCAGGGTCGACTTATGTTAGAAGGGGTAGTAGGTTAGAGGTTTCTTTTTTTAGGCGCCTGATATGTTTTAACTGTTATGGGGTGGGACATTTCAGTATGGAATGCACTAGCAGGAATTATAGGCGAAGTAGAAATTTAGGACAGAGGTCAGGGAGAAGTAGTGTTTTTAGAGACAGACGAATTTATGCCATCAACTGTTTTAGAAAGATAAGGGATGTCCAGAGTAGAGAGAACAGTGATGAGAAAATAGACTCATTGAAGTTAGAGTTAGTCGATAGAAGTAAAGAAAATGAAGAACTCAAAATAGAGAATTTAGAACTACTGGAAAAGTTAAAGGCAGTTAGCAAAGAAAACAAATATATGTGCGGTAAAATTGAGGGTTTACAGAAACAGCTAGATAAGACGGGTTATGTAAATAGAGGAAGAAAGTTAAAGTATAGGGATGTAGCTGTCGGGGAAGATAGGAGTAGGGAGGAAATATATAGTGTAGAAATGGAGAGAAAGAAAGAAATAACAGGGTTGAAGAAGACGATGAAGGAGAGAGATGACCTGATTGAGAAGTTACGATCAGATATTGAAGACAAATACAAGCAAGATGACTTAATAGAGGAGCTATACGATGAGATAAACGAGTTGAGAGGCGAGTTGGACTTTTTGAGGAGGTCAGGTGTCGAAGGTAGGAAGAAGTCTGTAGAGAGGGGCAGCAAAAACATAATAGACAGAGAATAGAAAAGGCCGGCATAGCAGCTAGGAAAAAGGTGATACAAGTGGCAGAGGTTAGAGAAAGGAAGGAAACAGAGCAGGCAGAACTTACCCAGGCTGCCTGGGACGAGCTAGTGAAGGCTAGGAAATTAGAAATGGCAGCTAGAAGAGAAATGGAGAAGCAAATGGCGAAGGAGGGGAAACAGAAGCGAGTATGCTATGTAGGTGATGAAAGACGTGAAGTATGGATAAAGGTATGAGTAGCACTGGGTGTGCACTGTTATTAAGAGATAGTGTGTGTGCACTGTTATTAAGAGATAGTGATGTGTGCATATAAAGCGAGAAGATAGAGCTACAGAGAGAGGAACGAGATAACACTAAGTAGACTTTTGAGAACCAAGATGTTGCGTGGGAATAATGACATTTTTTTTTGAGCATCCTATCCAGGGAAGGGAGAAATTAACTGGTTAATAAATTTTATTGACAATCGCGTAGCGATTAGTCCAGAGAAGGAGATAGAGATAAATATTTGAGGTTTTTTTTTTCTTCACGGACGGTCGAGGTGTGAGTGAACTTTGGCCTGTTTTATGTGACCTGTGTCAGGTTGGTTGTACGAACTAGGGGAGGGCACTAAAGAGATGCCGAGGTGTATGAGAGTGGTACATGGACTGAGAGAGGTGGACTTAAGAGAGGTTAGAGAGGGGAGTGTTATAAGTAGATGCCCTGGAGATAAAAGCATGTTATGTATATTGTACTTGAACATTAACTTGTGTTATTTTATATTTTTTTCATGTACCAAATTGATTGAGAGAATCAGCCACACAAGTTTTTTTTCTCTGCGCTGAGAGAGATCAAGTTGAGCTAACCCAATGTGCACCGGGAGTCAGGCAGAAATGTATCATGGAAAGACCCACCAGCAATTTGTTCGCCAGTTGTCCTCCATGAACACATTATCTATCCGGCTAGGGGTGTCCTGCATTGGCTCGACAGATCTCAGTGTGTTGTAATCATTTTTTTTTTTAGGTGCGCTATGTAATCTTTGATGTTTTGTTACATTACTACCTTGTATTGATGCAGTTGAAATTGATATTGATTAAGAATTTTGTTTACCTTGGATATGAAGGCGATGAATCCTGCCTTTGTTAGTGATTTGTATTGAGCTTAAATTGATTATTGTTCTACTCTGCTATGTTTATAAAGACGTTTAAAATTGTTGCTTTAAGTACCAAGTAGTGGAATGTATATGAATATAATTGTATTGCTTTGACAGGGGGGAATGTGTGTTGAGTTCGGCCAAACTGGATATCTAATGTTACCGTCTTGGTCTAAGGATGGTACCAGGACTAAGTCCGTCGGGAAGGTTGGACTGAACCCAGGGTGTTTGAGATTTTTTTTTAGGGGATGGGTAAGATTGTGTGAAAATGGGATGCACTCAGTGGTAATGCTGAACCTCTGAGGTAGGAACGGAGAAGCGGTGAGACAAGGAAATTGAGGCAAACGGCCGAAATATGGAACTTGCATGAGTACACAGTGGGAGAACATGATGAAATAATCAGAGGATATGACATACGGATCAAGTAGTTCTGAGGGTACTAAATCGCAGATTGTTATCGTTTTGATTGTCAGTTGCAATGAAATATGGTTTATTACTTTCTGTCATGTATTGATGCATTGAGATATATCTTGACGTGTAAATTTGTTGTACATAGATGGATTTTTTTTTCATAGTACCATGCTATAAGTAAATAGACCTTTAGAATTGTACGTTCATAACATGAAATTGACAGGTCATGAATGGCATGAATTTATTGTTTGGACATATGGAATGCTGAAATTTTCTTAGGTCTGAGAGGAGCAAGAGAGGGACTAGAAGATTGGAGTTTTCTTTTCAGGATACAATGAGGAGATAACTGTCATGATAAATTTAAGTAGTGCGGTGTGCACGTTAAGGAATTTGTATCTTGACGAGAGATACAGTAGTATGAGTGAGACAGATTGGTGGAGTGTTGTGTGTACCTGTGTTTTGGAGAGAGTTGAGAAATTATGTTATGTGTACCTTGGAGATAGAACTGCGGGAACCAAGATGTTTAACCAGACTGTCAAGAATCATTTGACCGAGTTGATATGCTTTTGGAATTAACTAGGGTTTCAACTTTCTGATACAGCGAGAAGATAGAGTGCCAGAGGGTCATCTTAGAGAGCTCTAAGAGGGTATGGCGATACATATGAGAGGGTGAGACTTATACAATTGAGATCCACATACGCATTAGGTGTTTCGCACGGACACAATTAGTTTTACTTGGGGCTGTTTTTTTCTTGGTGTATTTTCCAGGTAACCCAGGAACTTGAAATGATGGGAAATGTATATATATTTTTTTTGGTTATGAATTGATGTTGTGATGTAAAACATTGCAAGGATTGCATGTTAGATGATTCTATCGATGTAATGGAGATAAATTGTTACATTCGGTGAGCTCAAGTAGAATATGATATTAACTGGATGTATTTAGTTTTCGTTATTTAGTTTTCGTTCTTATCTGACTTGATGTATGCCCTATGTGATTTTTTGTATATGGTTTAGAATATCGTGATACCTTGACCTGCCGGTTAGAAGGTTGGAATGGGGATTTTAGGGTAGTTTTAGGAGGATGGAACTTTAGAACTTTAGGATAGAGCTAAAGTTCTAGATGGCATAGGATGGTCTGTAACAGTTTCACTGTTATGATTAGGGATATATTCGGGGGTCAACCCAAACCACCCCCCCCTTTTATTTGCACTGGGTGTCCTTGAGTTGGTAGGTAAACACCTTGTTTACCAATATTTAGCTGCTTACCAGCAGTTTACTAACTCAGGACATTAGTTTATCCCATGGTATTCGGGGACTCCTTTAATCTCGGAAATCTCGAGACCCAGGTAGGGCAGCTGGGGGTTTTGGTTAGATATATGCAGTGGAACTTTAGATTTAGAAGAGAGACGACGCAAACTACTGAGGAGATATAGTTATAGACAGGAAGAGAAAAGTTGAACTTTAGATTTACAGGAGAGACGACGCAAACTACTGAGGAGATATAGTTATAGACAGGAAGAGAAAGTTGAACTTTAGATTTACAGGAGAGACGACGCAAACTACTGAGGAGATATAGTTATAGACAGGAAGAGAAAAGTTGAACTTTAGATTTACAGGAGAGACGACGCAAACTACTGAGGAGATATAGTTATAGAAAGAAAGACTTAGATTACAGAGACGAGAACTACTGAGAATATTTGACAGAAAGACAAGTTGAACTTTAGATTTACAGGAGAGACGACGCAAACTACTGAGGAGATATAGTTATAGACAGGAAGAGAAGAGTGGAACTTTAGAATTAGAAGAGAGACGACGCAAACTACTGAGGAGATATAGTTATAGACAGGAAGAGAAGAGTGGAACTTTAGAATTAGAAGAGAGACGACGCAAACTACTGAGGAGATATAGTTATAGACAGGAAGAGAAAAGTGGAACTTTAGATTTACAGGAGAGACGACACAAACTACAGAAGATATATAGTTGTAGAACATTAAGCTTTGAACAGAGAGGGAGATAGTCTGAAGTGAACTAGCGAAGTGAACAAGAAAATATTGTTTTCTTATACGGAGAGACATATAGCCTTACAATCATCTGACGAATATTGGTGTTGTATGTGAACAAACACCTTGATGACCAGAGAAGATTGTTTTCATATACAGAGGAACAAATAACCTTCCAATCATCTGACGAATATTGGTGTTGTTGTGAACAAACACCTTGATGACCAGAGACCTTGATGACCAGAGAAGATTGTTTTCATATACAGAGGAACAAATAACCTTCCAATCATCTGACGAATATTGGTGGTGTTGTGGACAAACACCCTGATGACCAGAGACAAGACGACCAGAGACCAGATGACCCAGTTCTAGAGAGGCCACTTGTAGACCACTGTATTTCTGAACAGAGTATGCCACCAACTAGCATACACAGAATTGCTGGCGATGACCATGTCAAATCCTTAGGTTGATGGGAGTTGACTATAAGGTAAAGAACAATTTCTGAACTAAGATATATTGTTTAATTGTGAAATGAACAATTGCGGTGAAATTATAAGATATATTGAATTGTGAAATAGATAATTGTGGTGAAGGTATAGGACAGTTTTTTTCAATTAGAATATAGAATGAATTTAAGTTGATGTGAGTTATTTAGGATGACATAATGAATATACATTTCAGGTGTCCAAAGTGACGTTGAGTTAGGAGGATTGCCTGTGAATAATATTTTTATTTACTGTAAAATTTATTGTTTGAAAAAGAACACGTATGTGCTATATATCAATTCCCTTGCATCTTCATGAGAAAAATATCATTCTAATGAAATTATTTTATACTACCTCTTTCAGCAAGGACCTTATATAGATTAACCTGTTTTTCCACATTCTATGACGTATAACGGTACAGGAATTATTATTATTATTATTTATTTATCATTACTATTTAGAAGAACTTTAGCTCGGAAATGATGCAATTTCATGAATCTATCGAAACTATCCAAATTAGAGATGTCATGGTTGGAGATGATAGAAAGAAAGTGAAGACTAGAAACATGGAACAGATTAGTTAATGAAGCAACTGTAGCGGTGTTGGATATGAGCGATTGAAGAGAGGAAGCAAAGGAGACGACTGAAGATCATCAGAAAAGACTTCATTCAGAGACAGAACAGGTTCACTGCTAGTATATATGTACATATATGTGTTTCTTGTAAAACCGTCACTCAGAAATGCAGGCTAATGCAGTTCAATTGATTTATTTGCCAGTACAATCGTCATAACCTTAGTATGTGAACTTCAGTCATTCTTCTGAAACAGTAATACAGGGCATGCGTATATTGATGTAACCTATGATGGAAAGAACATCTCAATTCTATCCTTCGAAACTCACTTCTTCTTCTTATAATCATTATTCTTTCAGTCTACCTAAACCTTCTTTGTACAGTTTTTACATACAATTGTATTGTGTGTGTAATATGATATCTACGAGCCATTGGTCATTACTATCTATAATCTTCGACGATAGTTGGTGCACTGATGCAGAGAAGCTTGTCCCGATATCTGTTGTCACCAAACACCAGCATATCTCTAGAATAGTAATTCATGTACTGGCCATCTGGATTCTAAAATCAGATATACAACATCTAATTATATCTCATACCATGCTGAACCTTCCGAAGCAATGTTTGAGGATCAATAATAGATCGTCTTCAGTAAACTCCAGAGTACCAGATAACCACTGGAGGGAAGCAGTAAAGACATAAAACCTTCCATTCTAATAAAGTAATTTATAGCGTGATTTATTCGTTCTTTATCAACCTATACAGGCGTATTGGAATAGGAAAATGCATCTCTGTCATCTCGACGATCAACACGCATCAATCTATATATACTACGAAAGTATAATCAAATGCACTATCTACATTTATCAACTGCATAATTGCGAGTTCCAGCTTCATGTTACCGTATATGGCTGTAACTTTACTTTCAAGAGTAATAATATTATGGACGATAGCCATTAATCCATCTTAAACGTCCATTCAATTTATATTAGTAGTGCATCGATTGTACATTTGTCAATAATTGTTCTGTCAGCTATTGACATCATCAGTATGTCATGTGATCATTATTCTATTATTTTCTCATTAATGCCTTACTACTGTATTATTGATGTATCTGTCATCTCATTAACCCACAGATTGACAAGCATATATTCCTCACCTCATCTTCACAATGGCAGTTTCTCTGCTTGCAACTAATCACCTACAAGCGTGATTATTTTATAGACACATTCCCTTACTTTCCGGAAGAGTCATAACTGCAATTGCACCCTTATTACACATTTGTTCTATCATCTTTGATCTTCAGCATTGATGGGTGTTTTCTGACGTGTAGATAGATAAATGCTGTGCTATGATATAAAACATCCAAGTGAAACCGAGACATGCTGAGCAAACAACCTTTACACTTAGATGGGTATATTTCTGTAATATTTTGCAATTACCTATTGACCTTCTGTAATCCAGTATATATGTCTTTTATATGCGGTATCAGTTATTTATTATTTACATATAATAGAACTGACTTCCACAGAACAATTCAAGCTGGGATATTTTTCTCCATAAGTACCAGTGACATTCTGCAGTAATAAAGACATTTGTTACGTGACATAAACAAATATAAACAATAAACATCAATAACAGAGACAAATAAAACAATTTCATAGAATAGTTTCAAGAATGCAATCATGTATTCATGTTAACTAAACCACATCAAAGGACTGCTATATTTGTATCTGTCAGCATCATGAGGAAGTACTAAAGAATACAACAAATTAATTTGAATGCATACAAAAATTACACGACATGTGAAGATAATAGGCTTACTTCTAACAATTCTGAGTATACAGTAAAATCAGAGACATGTCTGGTCCACCACTTGTAACAGCACTGTAAGAAGAAACGTACCTGGGTCAATACACTTTATAACAGCTATAAGAAGAGACATGCCTAGGTCAGCCGCGCGGCAGCTGCTATAAAGAAGAGATGTGTCTGGTCAACCATAGTAACAACATAACTGCTATCAGAAAGAGACGCGTGCCTGTGTCAACCACTTGCAACTGCTATGAGACATGCCTGGGTCTGTACTTCGTGCTCTTTGCTATAAAGAAAGAGACGCCGCCTGGAGGTCAGCCGCGCCCAGCAACTGATATAAAGAAATGTACATGCCTATGTCAACCATTTTTAAATAACTGCTATAATAAAGAGATGTGTCTGGTCGGCCGCGTAGCACAACTGCTTTATAAAGAAAGGATGTGTCTGGTCAAGCCTCTTGTAACAACTGCTATAAGAAAGAACCGCCTAGGTCAGCCGCTGTAACGACTGCTATAAGAAGAGGTGTGTCTTGTCAACTGCACTTGTAACAACTGTTATGAAAGAGACATGCCTGGGTCAATATTGTGGCATAGCTGCTATAAGAAAGAACATGCCTAGGTCAACCACACTTGTAACAACTGCTATAAGAAAGGGACATGCCTAGGTGATCCACTTGTGGCAACTAACATAAGAAAAGAAGATGTGTCTGGTCAGCCACTTGTAACAACTCTGTAAAGAATGTGTTGTACATGGCTCTGAAGTAATTGTAGTGAACAAATGAATCGTAGTGGGAGGAAAATAATTAAAAATAAAGAATGGTCCGGGAAATTCTGAAACAAAAATTTACTTAGAAATTGGATTATATCTGACTCAAATCGATAGAAGAGAGAATCAGTCAGATGTCAAGTATGGGAAGGCCGTATGGAGAAGTATATGAAACTGTGTAGCGTGTAAAACTACAGGATAAATATGTACCTACGCATATGTATATATACATATAATACCTACTCTTATAAATACCTAAATATACCAACTAAATGTTGTTTGTATGCATTCCGCATTATCAACCAAGCCAATCACTCTGTTTAGTTTGCATAAAAGAACCATGGTCAGTTTAACGATATTAACATCTAAAATATGAAGTAAACATGTATCAAATCTGTGTATTAAAGATTTTATACATTATAGTTCGTTTACACAAATGTTTGCCTGTTTACAAATCTATAACTCTGCAACCATTTCAACTACAATGTTGAAATATTGCATACAAACTGAAATATGAATGACCGAACAAATACATTTTGTCTTGTAGATTGTACAACTTTTTGGTCCATATTTGTTATATGGGGTATATAAAACTCTTGTCAGTGTAAACGGACACATTTTTAAAATTTTACAAGCTTCCTTTTACTTCTGTGGTGAACAACATATTTTCTCGTACATGCGGTTTTGCCGTTCCCAGTTAGTCACCCGCCTTGAACGGATAACACTCCAAAATGCTGAGTGCCATAGCAGTGATGGTGGTGCAAGTGCAGCTATGACATTGGATGGACAACATGTACAGATGGACGGTGAGGTTATATGACAATATGATAAATTCTTTTGTTTACATTAAACGATCATTAGACATTATCCGTACCATTTAGACGGTGTGTTGATTATACCAGATCTATTAATCCATTGGATAGATGAATAAATATCAAACAATATAATGATAAATGTGTGATAGTGACAAATTTCATATGTTAACATTAAAATATTGATTACAAAATCGTATTATAAACCTTTGACCATTCGTGTGATTGTCATCCATTGAGTTATGAACATTGACTTCTTTGACGCCCGAAATATTGTTGACGATAATTAGATCTGCGAGCATTTTCCATAGTAAATTATGATATTTGCTATGTGTTGATGATGGATCAATATGCTGTCTGGACAGTGATGGTAGTAGAAGATAACAATATCATTTATTGAACGTTAGTGCAGCGGTGATATTCTCAGTGATTGTTTAAATGTGACATTTCATTTAAATCTGACAGCGGTTATCACAGATGATATTGTCTTTATTGACAAACGATTCTTCATGCGATGAACAATCTTTCAAAGCAGACATTACGTCATATAAATAATATATATAAGATATTTGACATCAGACAGACCTTTAATAAATAACCTTCGATCTTCATTCAACATATTCATTGAATCAGTTGTATACCAAACAAATTTAAGTAAATTTGATGATAATTAATGAGACACAATTCAGTGTTGACTTGCCTTATTTATTATTATTGATTTATTGATAATTAAGAATAGTGTGCGTAATCTTCCATTCTAGTATAGCATCGACCTAACACACTTTTCATAAATATTTTTGATAAACCACATAGATAAATAGGGACGCATATTGGGTGAATATTGGAAAAGGATTGTTGCGTTCAATTCAATACAAAGTATCAATCTACAGACTGTTAATTTGAGATAAGTTGAAACCATGTTTATAAACATCAGTATTATCTTATTTTTATATTTTTCTTCTTTGCTGTTCTTCTGTTAGATATATTTTATATTTCATACGATATTGATCCATTTTTTCCAGTGACATGATGTTCTACCATTCTGTCATATTATTAGTTCTTATAGTTACCAACATCATTACTTAACCTTTGTCTAAATATTCAATAACATTATTATTTAAATATATTAGACCAAACCTGTTTTACCCCATTAATTAATTGTTAAATTCACGAAAAAAATTGAACTGTTAGATGATATTGTCAGCGATTTGTAATTGATGTGTACAAATGGAATACTTAACATAAAATGTTGTTAAATTCCATTAGGTGTACTATAACGATCGATCAGATGACATAAGCATTAGTATTCTTCATAGTGCATTTGCAGAACATGATAGTGATTCATATATACAGTGTGGTGTTGTAAATATTTACCAACCGTGTATTCATTAATTAGACCACACCATCTTCTTCATTGACATACTAAATATTGTATTTATTATTACATACATTCTTTTTATTCATACTGATATATTCATTATTTACCATTGCTATTCTCACTCATTTTTAATTATTATTTTTGATGTGTGCACATTATTTTTATTTGACTCTAGAAAAAATATTGATCTAAATCTTTAATTTATATATTTAATTGAATGTAAACCCTGTCTTTGTCATGACTAAAATCACTTGTATTATTATGTTGTCATGTAACATCTTGGCTCTTCTGTTGTTCCTTTTTATGTAACCTATTCTGCCATCTATTCTTGAAAAGAAACAAGACAAAAATTACACTACAGCAGAGTAGGGTGCAGATAAATGTGTGTGTGTGTGTGTTCCCTATGTGTATATATATATATGTATATGTGTGTCATGTAAAGACATTAAGGAAGGCCAGGTGGACGACGACAAACGGTGTGCAAACAAACCAACATCGCTGACGGCTTCGATCAGCGTTGATCCCTATCTGCCAGCATTTGCCGTGCCAGCGATCTTGTTTTTATTACGATCGTTGGTGCCTGCCATTACAGTATTGGTTCTTCATACTTAACGTACCAGACGCATTCAGACGCGTAGTGCTGGTATTGTTCTTGCAGATGAGCGTGGCGACGATAAAATGCCATTCTTGCTTTATTGCTAACCGTTCACCAGCCGCTGCCGCGCAAATACTGGTGAGTGTAATGTGAGACACGATTGATAGCTATGAGCCATATATACACAAAAACTCGCTACACCAGCAGCAAAGTTGCCGCTTCCTAAATCACCAGACACATTGAAAAACAAATTGGGTTGGACATTTAATGAGAATGGAATACAACCAGTGGCGGCTCGACATTGGGAGCCAGTGAGGCCGGAACCTAAAACTATTATAACGATGTATTTCATGATTTTATAAATTAAAATATGTAATAAAAACACATGATTTGTCGGAAAAAATGGTTGCTTCACCATCAAAAATGATAAGGAGCCGCCACTGGTATAACTCTGTCTGACATGTAATAAAGAGAGGATGGGGTCAAGGGAAGACCGGAACAATATGGATAGACAATATCAGACCACTGACGCGTGGACTTCAAACACAACAAAAGCCGTATCCTCTGGCGGCTAGAAGGCAAAATTAAATCTCCACCATTACGCTTAACGGCAAGAGTAATTAACCAATACCATCATTTACCTGGAAAGACAGCTAATATGGTTCGTGACTTGGATTTAGAAGCTGCTGCAATCATCATCAACGTAGACGATGACAATAAACGTGTTTACTTTTTACTACACCAAGCTTCATTCAATTGTTGCAACCGTAACATTTCTAAAGTCAGCTCCTTGCGTGGGTATCAGAGAAACACTACAAAAATCAGAAAACGAACGACGTGATGTGCAACATCCCACACTGTGTATAATATATTACAGGAAAAAAGGACAACAAATAGACGCATCATGCCTCATTTTATTAAATCAGCTAACTTTACTTTAAATTAGATTTATAAACTGTACTGTCATTGTGTACAATAAATTAAAATGAGAAATGTTTGAAATATGGGAAAAAGGGGACAATATTTGTCTCGTACTTTTTGACTAAGGCAATCCATTTTATCAGAGTTTTGGTGATAATCCATGATCCCAGTAGCGAGCAACTGCGTCTTGCACCGCTTCTGCAGCGCGTGATCAGTGACCTGATGGTATATTTGAACATGTCAGTGATTTGTACGAATTGATAATAACTTAAAGAACAACACTTGGTAAAGAGCAATTGCACATCCAAGTAAATGGTCTCGATACTCTGCACATTTCTGCTTGAACACTTTATTTAATGTTATCCTTTGAAGTATACCTTCTAAATGTTGCTCTATGACACATACACACACGTAACAGTCTTTGTATTTAATAAAGTAATTGGGTTAGGGACAAGGTCGCGTGAGCGAACTATTTAAATAAGTCATTAAAGCTCACTCTCACGTCAGGGTACGTTTTCACGATTCTTGAACTGCGTTTTTTCCATGGTAGTTGTCCAAGATTACTGCACTAGACAGAAGATTCAAAACAAAAGCAGGTATATTTTGCAGACACTCTCTGCAAGACACCAAGCTAATGAACTACTCAGGAAGAGCTATGAAACGTTGCAATATTAAGAGCAGGAAACTACATGAACCGAGAGATATATTAAGGAACTTCTGTAGAGATATCATGTTCATGACGAAGTACAACTATGGGGAAAGGAAAATAAACAGTTGAAAATATTTAATTTGAGATGATGAACCAGAAACGCTAGTAATGTTAGTTTGATTTTACAAAGTGGTTTTATTTATTCCTTATATTAACCCTTTCGCTGCTACATACTTTCTCTAAAGACAGAGCAAATAATATAACTCTTTGTTTCTAGGTCTGGCTTGTAAATATGCATACTGCCAGTGACAGTAGCAATATTATAACGTGTTAACACATCTTTGGCTTACAGAGGATAATAACAGACGTGTTAATGCGATCTTTTAAGTGAATGGAAAAACGGCATATACGTCAACCAGCGGTTAAGGGTTCAAAGTTAGGAACTAAGTGTGCATACCACATCGAATGCCTTTGTATTACTGCTAACCATACACATCTTTCTTTGCAGCGGACTCCTTACAGTCCCGCTAGCCCACATCGTCTACGACTACTATAACAGCGTATTCTGCTTCCTTGTTCTTTTCGTTATCCATGTTCTTATAGACAGCTGTATGGATTTCTTTGCACATTACCAGCAGCTTTGCCTATTCGCCTGTGCATTCTACCACCCGTTCCCTATTGTCCTATTATCTTCTCCTCAACTACCACATGTGGTTTATATTCCTCAGATCTTCACAATCAGGCAACGACAGATGTGTGTTTTAATAAAGTCTTAAGTGTCGACTCTCCATTTTGTTGACCACTACCATAACTCTTCCAAGATCATGAATCCCATTTCACCGTAACAACTGAAAATATATTTTTAAAACCAGGTTGACTCTGAACAATGTCCTTGACATAAGTATATTTTCCTAAATATAAATCAATAAACATTGCTGAAACCCAAATCGAGTGCATCTATTTATGTTGACCTCTACATCAAGAATACTTTACACGACATTGACTACTCTACCCCAAATACTCGGCATTCTTGTATCTGCGTCTCTGAGTTTCGTTCTCTATCACCTCCCTCGACGTGACATTGTTATCAAACCCGACAGCAAGGTAGAGCTATAGTCGTCTAGATTTTAAGACATCGGAAGGCCATAACCAACTACTTGACACTCAGTTTCAAAACTAGTTCTACTGATGTCACACTAACTAATATTAGTAAAAAGTTGTAAAGTAATTATAGTCTGTCCATTAATTTGTTGAGCACGTTTGAAGTGATTTTTCTCAAGCACCTGTTGGATATGTTGATTGTGCATGTTGCAACCAGAATATCATGACATTAAATAAAGATAACCATTAGTCCATAGATACCATGGATTTTGCTGTAACAATTATTTGATCTTTTATGACAATTGCAAATACGAAACAGATTTTAGATTTTAATTGTCCTAGAATTTGTCCGTATCAATTATTCATAGGTGTATCTCCATAACTAGTAATGGAATCCAAGTAATTAAGTATGTTGCCCTTATGTGTCAATAGAACTTGGATATAATAACTGCGGCAGTTAGTCCTCCTTCTGGTCACCAGTGAGACTCCAGGGTGTCTTAGCTTCACCATAAATTGTATGATGGTGAACGCATTTGGATATGGAAATGTATACGTTGCTATTTCTCAGTCTGTAATCAAAATACTGATTTGTATCGTAGATCTGACGATTCCATGGGTTGATAATTGTACTGGCTGGACAAGTAGCAATCCATCTCAGTGCCAGTACTCGTCTTCCTCTCCAGGCATATTTCACTATCTATTTCAGTTTCTATGTCTATCATTGAAGGACTCGCGTGTCAGAACTTCAACATCACATTTAAACGTCTGTTCTGTTCAAACAACTTGCCCTTTACTTTGCTTGAACAAGCTCTATCGGATTGAGGCATGATATGGAGTAGTATGAACGTAATGGCCGTATTCCACCAATGATTTTGTCAGTACCATTTTACCTTTGTCTTATTTTGTCATCCTTACAAATTTTAATAACTCGGAGTTTTCAAATATGTATCATCTGAAGCTGACATTTTCCTTAAGCCAAGTCCTAATTTGATCTGTATTTGATGCAGTTGGTACTTGTCTTCCGCTGATACGCGTTGTGATATGATGCATTATCCATTACCAAGCATGATGGTCTGTTTTGGAAGTAGATCTTTCTCCATCCGAGTCTTGCAATATGTCCATTCATTTTCTGTATGTCCTGTAATCAGTACTTTCAGTTGAATGAATCCAGCGTCATGGACAAGACCTTCTTCACTGCTTCCTGCATGTGTTAGTATAATACGCAGCCTTTGCTGTTTGTTATTTTCTTTTCTGTTCACCGTCTACTGATTGCATTCTTTAGCATTAATTGGTGAGCATTGACCAGGATTCGTCCAAATATACCAATATCATATTGCCTCCGCCGCTCCCACTGAGATCTACCTCAGAGTATTTACTTCAGTAGCTTAATTAAATGTGGCTTTTCTAAATATTATTCCTGCATATGGTTTCTGAAGAACAGAAACTGGCGACTCTTACAATTTTCATAGAGTACTTTTGAAATGTCTATGCCTAATCTCAGTTGCAGTTTTAGCTCAGTTTCCTGAGAGTAGCTGCAAGTTGATTTATGTAAACATTTTCAAATGCCGTCTTACTTATCTATGTCAAAGTCGTCAATTGTTCTTTTTCCGTCCTTGTGACATTAGTGCACTTGTGTCTGGCTTTGTCCATCAGGTAAAGGATTCTCTATTCCAGACCAGCGCCGGTGCTCGTTTCTCAAGGGTTATGAATATCGCAATATAGATGACCTCTCTTAGATTCCCTACGGAAGTGTTGGTATGGTAAAACTGTAACCTTCTGCATTGTTATAAATGTGCACTTCAGACCCATTATGAATGTGATATCAATGTCAGTTTTATTGACAACAAATAACAATTACAAATAGCTTCGCCTAAATAGCGAAATACGCCTATCTTCCTTGCAGTGTCCTATTATAACGTCACTTATGCTTTCCGCTCCAAAGTCGGCCTAGGTTGGGTGCGAAGATTTCGTGAAATTGTTGTATACTCACGATATTTCTATGTTACCGCCAATGTGTATTTTAGAACAACGCGTCTGTGTACCGTAGATGTTACTATTGGTGTACAATCTGGTGGGGTTGATTTTAATATAACCTGAAAATCTTTCCAGCTTCACGTCAGATTTACTTCGGAAAAATGTTCTCTAGCGTCATGGATATTCTAGAAACGCTTGCAAATCACTGAGATCAACCGATGGTTTCGAGAAAATCAATTGCAAACGTGCTCACGAATTAATGGACATACTATAACTCTTAGAATACGAAACGCCACCTGACAGACCATAAGTTAGTTCTTACATTTTACCAAATCGCCATGAACCATATGAATCTAACCATTTGTTAATATGTCGTAGGACTTTAATGCTTTAAATGTATTTTAATTCAAATACAACAAGTAGGTGTTTGTAATATATCTTTCAGTTGCGCACATTTTGGTGTATGCAGTTTATCTCTGCTGTTAGATATGAGATTATAACTCAAAATTTGTAGGACATCTTCGTCTTAAATGTGTTCGCCAAAACAATTGCGTAAAAAACCGGTTTTAGTACGCGTATTGTAAGTTAGAAATATAATTACCTTCGAGACTTCCAATGGTACGTACCAATCATTTTTAATGATAGATTGTTTGAGCAAGCCGCATTGCACTTCCCAAAGTTCACAAAACTCAACAATCAGAAGTAATGAGCTATCATTTCTGCTTGTTTCTTACTCTACTGAGCCATGGCAAACTCTAGATAACTAAGGACCAGACAGCTTTGAGTGGGTGTTCCTGAACTAGATCAGAAAAGGGGAGTAGGAAAATATCGATGTTTGATAGAACACATGGGAAGCGTTTTCGCAATTTTACTCAATTCTTTGAGTCTATGGTTATTATTGGTGTTGGAAAATATTCATATATTGATATTGTATTTGTTAAACTTAATTTGTTCCATAATATAAGTTTAATTTAGTATTTTGTGATGATTTTAAGATGAATTCGGCTATATAGCAAAGCACAAATTCGAGGTCACGTAGGTGATTGGGGTCTGATTTTCCATAATTCTTACCTGGAGTCCATAAGGCCATACGTTTATAATTATTCTGACTCAGCATTTCTAGATTCTTGCCATCCATTGGTGTTGTATATGTAGTCTATAGTTTGCTACACTGTACCTTCATTTAAAGAAACGAGCCACGTTTCGTCTGTTTTTTTCTTTCAATGATTTGTTCTACAATAGGACTTTCTATACTCTTTTCCACTTTGATGTTTACTCATTTCACACCTACTCTCCAGTTCTTTCCACAAATAGAGTCTAATCTCACCTGTCTCCACCTCTGCTCATAGTCGTCTTGCCAGAACTAATTCTCTCCCAACTCCTTTCAGTTCAATAACCAATTCTTTAGTGAGTTATAGGGTCATTATGGTCACTAAGTAAAATCTGATTGTAATTGTATGTTCACTAAGTTATCTTGAACTCCCAGTACATTAACTACATATATATATATAATAAGTTTTGTTCTCTGATTCTAGTTCTTTTGTGTCCAGATTTTTGTAAACATCACAAAATTCAGTCTTACTTTTCTTGATTTTTTTCGATATCCTTTTTGAATCTTCATCTTCATGCGATGCTGCTACTCAGATACTATACAATCCTGGACTGTGTGCTTCTCAGTTATTCATAATATAATTTTCAAGTTTATAGTTATTTTCGTTACCTTCGTTTTTTCTATATTTATTTAAGTCTATTGTTTTAGCTGTTCCAGTATATCTAATTTCCTTTAGCATCCTCCTTATCTTCTGGACAAAGACCAATATCATCAGCATAATCACATCTTCCAGAACTGATGAGTGTTCATCAGATGCCTCTATTCATTTATCTTTATGTTCTCTCATCAACCAGTCATGGCAGGTTAAACAGGAATATTTAATGAATACATCAATGTCTGCTCATGTATTGACCCTCGAAACTAATTTGCCAGATGGCTGTTGCATACTGCCTGACATTAAAAACTACCGTATATAATGCTTTAATGCAAAAAGACCATCTCTGTTGGTATTACATAATGACGGATTATCTTTCTAGCGATTCCTGTGCCATTATCAAATGATTTGTTAAATATACAAACACTAACACTAAGATGGACCTATTCCATTTCATTGTTCTATTCAACTATGTCATAGTAATAAAATGTGTTCAATGCATGATCTTCTTCCTGAAACCTACTTTGCTTCCTGAAACCTGCTGCTACCACCAAACTTGCATTCATCTCCATGATCCGACCCCTTGCTGAAAAGACTGCTCGCCAGTAGGACACCATGTCAGAAAAGTTGAGGATAAAAGGCAGACAAGAAATTTTGTCCAGGTCGCGAAAGGTTGACGGTTGGACAATGGGACGCTGTACATCCTTCAACGAACAACTGTGATACTGCGGAAACAGAAGCAGAGAATGCCATTATTTTAATGGGTGTGGGAGCAGGTCCAATCAGCTTCGCTCTCAATTCTGTAGAAAGAAGACCAAGCCCATAAAAGTCTCCACCAGACGACTTACCCTTCTTTTCCAAATCCCCTTTGTTGGCTGGATATTGGAATGTAAGAACCTGTCAGACAGGAAAACTATGATCCGTTCAACGACATGCCACAGATAAGAGTATTATCTTGATGATTAAATAACTTGAAAAACTTTTGCATTTGAACTACTGGGATTCCTGTATAAAAATGGTTTGCCATTCAAACAATCGTACCATCTAAGTTTCCTTTCTGTGCTATATATTTACTTGCGTCATTTGCCATAATTGAAAACTCATGTTTACAATGGCTATGCAATGACGACTAAAAATAACAACATTACAGGAACGAAATCCGTAGTTTTTTTGTGGTCTTGCATTCCATGTGCACCAAATAGACTCAAGTTGGTATGATAATTAAACGACGTCTCAGTGCGACGGTAAAGCGTATGTCAAGTATAAAAGATGTAAAAACTATTGGAGTCATGTGTTGACTCACAGCAATTAATTATATGAACTGGCCAATTCGCTCCCTTTTTGTGGCGGAAGCCTGAGCAAGTGTTCGATAGTACAAAAAGTTATTATTCTCTGGTTACTACTATCGGATTAGTTAGTATATTGGTATTGTATTATTCTCATGTATTCTTTCTATTAGATTTAGTTAGTCTATTAATTATTGTATTATTATAATTAAATTTATTGTAAATTAATAACTATCTTCCTTAACAACAAAAATAACTGATGCTAGAAAGTGTTGTGTGCTAAAATTGTAGATCAAATTATGATGGAATAATGTTCAAAACGTTCAAAGGTTCAACTGAAAATCGTCGGAATTTGGGACAAATGGATCCAAAAATATTTCACGTCCGTTTTGCTTCTCTGCTTATAGTGTTGTTTTCTTATCCAAGCATTTTAGAAGAATTTAGTACGTTCAGATAAATATGCAGATACACCAAGTGATGCCAGAACACATTATTATTGGGCGTTGTGTAGTTTTAAAACCTGATACTGTTCCACTATGTTTCCTAGCTCTTCCATGCCTTATATTTCAAATAGCGCCTGTTGTTCTTCGTAGATCCACAACCTAAGCTACAACAGTACAGTTGCGACATAGTTAGCCTGTGGCAGAAGTAGCCAAATGCTACAGGCCTCGCGCTTCAGGGAGCCCGCGCGCTGAGCCCTGCCTATATGACAGAGCTAAGCTATCATAGTCTGTACAACAAGACCACGGTGGGAGGTGAGTATGTATCCCACTTTTGTTTTCTGTAAGGATGACTGGTCATGTTTACTCAATGTACAGGACTTGGTGGGCGGTCACATTGAGCTCACTAACAACGTTACAGTTTTTTTTACTTTTTGTGTGAGTGCCCCCTTTTGCGCTGTAAGTGAAAAGCAGTTGAAAGCTTGAACAAACAGGACCAAATATTCAGTATATATATATGGGACTGCAACCAAACAATGGGGACCGCATTTTTTCTCATAGCGGTTTCACTGTTGCGTTCAAGATTGTGCGCAAGCTGGATTACAATAAATACAGAGTGGTCAGTTTACAAAAGAATGATTGACGACTGGAAAAAAAACAAGCAATGTGTTTGAAAAACATGAAAGCACCTCCATAGACAAGCGATAATTTCGCTTTGTTGGTTTGCAAAAAAAAGGATGCGCGTGTCGATTCTCAACTTGTAAGCCGAACAAACATATTGGCGGATGCTGGTGGATGCATGATTGTAATTTTTAGCAAACGGGTCTTGCATTTCAGGGTAAACAGGTAAGAACTATTGGTTTCTCATCATTATAAATTATTCAGGTTTGTTGAATTAATATCAAAATTTGACATTTTCTGTCTCAGCATGCTCTCAAACGCAACAAATAAAAAAGGACGCCCATTATACTTATCCAAAACAACTTGTGTATCCATCTAATTGCATCAAGCTTACTGGATCATATTATTTGCGAAATGATTAAATGCAAGTACTACTCAGCCATCACTGGACTCTACTCCAGACATTTCGCATATGGATTAACTCACTCTATTAATTGCGCTATATATTACCATCTGGACCAGTGAAAGTTTAATCAAGTTCTTAGATATGAAGGGTCATGCTGCTGAACAACTAGCCCAAAGTTACTTGATTTTTCTAAAGCAAACCAACATTGATATCAGAAAACTGTCAGTCAGCCATGACAATATCAACAACTTTATGATGGGGAAATACCACAACCTAAGCACGACAAGGCCAAATTGTATGACAATATGTTGTTAGTTTTACTGTGAATTTAAAAAATAAAACCCTTGTTTAAATTAGGTCTCCATAGGAGAATAAATACATAATCATTGTACTTTGCATTACGCTGAATTTGGTTGCTAGGTGAGCCACAGATGTTGTATCGAAAGCATCAATTTTTCTGATTCAGTTAGCCTCTAACGTGCCCTTACTTCTACCTATCGATGGGGCATTCTTACCAAAATCACTGGAAGATGCAGGTTGAACTCCCGACTTTGAAGACTGTCGGACACCGTGGTCTGCCCAAGCTGATAATCAAACAAATGCTGCACTTTATGTAGTTTCTACACTATCAAACAAGATTTTGGACAAATCTCAAATATATGGTTCAAAATGTAGAATGTCGTAATCAAGCGTATGGCGCTGCTAGTTTTGGAGATGAGTAAATTTGGAAACAGGAATAGTGACCATTTTATGGGACGGAAATTCTGAACAATTAAAGCGTCTAACGCTTCATTCAATCTTGATCAAGACTGCTACAGTACCTATACCCACATGTGGATCGTTACGCGGTATGATTTCAAGCAATGACATACTATTTTCCATATATTGAATTGCGTAAAATCCTGACTCCTGTCAGAATATCTTAACAAACTTCAAAACTTACATAAATAAATTCTAATGCGACGATTTCAGTACTACTACGCTCGTCAGAAGTTGTAGAAAATCAAGCTTTTAAGCAAAAATTTGAAAGTCGAAGTGTTTGTACATAATTGATAAACCGCTCTCACTGCCTTAGTAAGCGCGTAGGTCGTACCATACATTGACTGGTGTGTTTGGAATCTTTGGCAGTTAAATCTCTTACAGCAGAAGAGATGCCGAAAAAACCAAATATTGTATTATCTACAATAAGATGTGGAAAAAGCGCAGGCGACGAACTTGTACGATTCGCAGAACTTCTGAAAAACTAATGTAGCTGCTGCTATTAGCAACGTAAACATGAGAGCTCTTGAACTGCAATTTTATAAACATATAATGGAAGAAAATTCATTAAGTCGTGTTCCAAATATAGAAAATGCTTACATTTGCTTGTCTTTAATGATTGCTAAATGCAACGGGCGAATCTGCATTAGTGTTAAAGCATAAAGTGATTAAGGAACATGATGGGCAAGATCGTCTAAATAATCTACCTTAGAAACATTGGATGTAATTTACTTAGAAATTTATTTGTCTATTGTAGCTCTAAATTGCTCACATTAAATCTGGAACAAATTTGTATAAAGTGTGTTTAGTATTTATTATCATACAGAACCTAGGGCCCTTACCTTTAAAAAATTTTGCTACAGGCCGCTTTAACCTATCCGGCACTGAGTACAAAGAAAGGTATAATAAAATTTTGAAGATTGTAACGTCAGATCTGATCAGTGATTTTAAATTTTTCCAGGACAGTTGTAAACTATCAAGATTACAAGATAATTTAAATGCGAAGTTTCTGCCCAGATATGTAAGGACAAAGGAATATGTTCTGTTGTATACTGTGGTGTTATTGAAACCATGGACGCACCAACTGTAGGACTCAGTATTAAAATAGATAAACATGTCCTTTGCACTGTTCACCTGACTTTCCGCCAGAAAAAAGTTCCTTTGGCTGGCTGTCAAGTAGTGGGGTGAGAGAGATGGTCTCATGTTGAGAATCTCTTGTCTAATGTTTATACCACAGATTTAGTAGAAGATCGAACTGTTGTGTACACTGACAAAGCTCGCGTAACTAATCTGGTTGAAACAATTGGTTTATCATCCACAAACATAGTGTTGTGCCAGAAAACACTTCAATTCCTCACAGCTGAACAGGTGCAGCTGGTCAGAACTCCAGATAATGAAAACGTAGTGCTACTGGCAGTAACGCAGTGTTTTACATATATTATATATAAAATCCCAGTATGCTATAGTTACTCAGAAGATCAAATTATCTGTGTCTTCCCCATCTCATGGCACGCCTCAGAAATTTAATTATGCATTGACAAAGTCTCAGATTCCTGATATCCAACCAATCTTTATTCAGATCCAAGTGTAGCAAACTTTTTCTGCCAGCTGACTAAATTGTAGCCATTCAGATGGATGAAATTTATGTCAAGCTGCGCCTAATTATGCTGAATGATAATTGGAACAGCATCAAATGCGGTTGAAAATTACTACCACTGTAAACATTTTTATTTCTTTCAGTATTTGGCAATTAAACTGAGTCGTTGGACTGTTCAACGAAGAAAGATTACATCAGATGAGCTTACTAAAAATTTGGTTCAAACTATACAGACAGTACAGTCCGTTGGTTTTAAGTCTAGCTGTTTGGATACTATCTGTCAGTAAATTCTTTGAAGCTCAACACAGAAATTCTACAGAATGCATACGTTTGAAATCCAAGTATTCCTGGAACACCAATCATATGTAATTCAGTACACCTGTGAAATGTATTATTTAGCTAGGTTAATGAAGGACACAGAGCAAAGCTTTTGTTTCCATGTTTATCCATATTAGCATCACAATCAGAGGAACTCATGAGCAAGATGTCCAACTTGAAAATATTCTTTGCAGTAAAATGTAACAACATTACCAAGTGCACCAGTAATTGCTCACAAGCCTGTTTCATCTAGTTTTTTGATAGGCAGAAAGGTATCTCCTAGCCTTGCTGTAACTCAACAGTATAATGTTGCAGTCTAAGGCTCGAAGTGAGTCAGACAGATGGTACTGCAACATATTTTATTAATACAATACTGCAGTGGTGTTGATATAAATATTTAAAAATAAATTGTGGAATAAAAGCTTACAAATCCATTGCCATGCCTACTAAAGCTATTTGATAAAACTAATTTGTTGAATTTGGAGACAGCCTATGTAAATGGGTGGAAACTTATGTATAATCTAACATTGAAGGAGGCTTACCAGAAACATTCACTTTTTGATTCACATTGAGCAATGATGGATTTAACTTCGTGTCATTCATAACATGGGAACACAGTACATCTGGATTAGGGCTTCTAAACTGACAATCTGAGACAATTCAGTAGATACAGGCAGCCTCAGAGATGACTACCTTGTTTCTGTAAACAATTTTGAAACGAAAGAGGCAGGGATTTATTCTGTTTGTGTATATGCTCCCTCGATATGCGGTGATATTCCCAATTCGTGACTTGTGTGATGTTCAGCACAGATACTTAGATGGAACAAATGCTGTGGCAAAGAGACCCATGGTTTGAAGTAGATACAGAAAGAATACAAATCATGGTGCATACACCTTTGTGGATGTACTTGTCTACACATCAGTGGTTTGTTCTTTCTGATATGCAGACGATTAAAGTGCCATTCGTGTGTATACTTATTCCTTAAACTAAAGTATTTAGCCAGAAAGCTAACAATTATCATAGTTAATTCACATTTAATAGGTAGGTGGTTTGATGCCCATCACGAGACCTCACTGTTCTCTGCTTCTATCATCATATCTAGTTGTTCTGGCTGATATCATCATGAATATAAAAGATAAGTTGTGGCCACGACAAACCATAAGAGAATTGTCATATGGGTGCTGCCCTTCTCTGCAATTCTCAGTTGAACAATTATATGTATAGAACTCCGAGAAAAACGTTGTGTCCGCGGTTCCAACATTTGCTATATTTTCCTCAACAATTGTGAAAAATAAAGATGATCAATGCAATCTTCAGCAAGCTATCTTCACAAAAGAAAATGTAAATTCAGTAGTAGATAAATATGTAGTGCTATTTATTTTAGTTTAATACTAAATCAAGCTGTGGTGTTATGCGACATATGACTTACTTATTCATGGATAACTATTGAAGACTATATAAAGCTGATGTATTACCCGCGTCATGCCGTTAATCTAAGTATTCTATAAAGGTGAAACTATAGTGCAACGACCTTTCCGGTCAACAGTATTCTCAAATATCTCCATATTCATTGCATGGACAGAACAGTGATTTTGCATCAGGTTGTATTTCCGATGTCCACAACGATTTACTAAAATCAATGTCGCAGGTAATTATTACTTTTTCTTACGGCAACATTCGGCGGTCTTTTTCATTCTAATGGTATTTGGTGCTGGGAAAATAATTTGCAATAATTTAAAAATCATATTTTCAGCATGAGCGTATGTACCAATTCCACGGAGGTAAGATGCATATTATACTCAAATCATATAAGGTGTTATCCATATTCAGGTCGATGAGTCTAACATATTGATGAATATTCTTGGCTGCTGAACGACAGTCCATTTGGTCCCGTAGTCATTTTCCTCCTTTAAGACACGGTCTTCGCATTTACACCAATAATCTCTGTCTGTCTTCGACAGGGCGGCATATATTAGGTTCTTTCATATTAGTGGTTGCAGTTTATTCATTTGCTACCAGTCCTTCTTTTTGCATTTGATGGGTTCAGTTGGGTTTAGAGTGTAGATAAATAGGTGGTAGTCTCCTTTATGACCATGCTATTGGATCAACTTGTCTGTTGGAATATCTGGTCTTCTAGATCATTTTAACAATAGATAGTAATTCAAGCTTAAATCCTTCGTTAAATGGAGATATTTCTCTTTTCAATTCCAAGTGTTATAGCATCTTGTACTCCGAAGATATCAAAGTTTTGTCATCTTCTTCTGACACTGATGTTGTGAGTACATGATGCGTTGTGCATTATCTGGGATGGTCTGTCTGAGATAGGAAAGAAATATGTTAAATCAATGTCTAAACTCTGTTACAAATTTATCTCTCAGACCATGCCTGTTGTGTACAGTGGTAGTGAAAATAAGTTCCAGAATCTTTAACCAATCATTTGTCTGCTGCTATACTGTGCCATTATCCAGGCGTTGTCCTTTTTCCACTAGGTACATATCTTTGAATTGTTCCATCGGATAACTGCCACGCAGCACTAAAGTAATGTGGTGAGCATTGATCAGGTTTCATTCAAAGGTACACTATCATGACAGCGTTACGCATTCCCCGTGCTTCACGTAAATATTTGCTTCAAAGACGTACTAATGCGACTTCTCACCAGATGACATTTTCTCACATTGCGTGCTTTACAAAAGTAAGCCGATGCTTCTAACAGTTGTCCTTAACGAGTTTCAGAATGCATCAATGTCATTGTGTGGTGCTAACCTAATCTTCAATACCAGTGTCAAAGTTTTCTTTGGAATCAATTCTGCAAATGTCTTCTAATCACATCACAATAAAGGTATCCTCTTTCTTTTCTGCCAGTCAATGTAACCATTACTGACGCTCATTAACATTGAGTGAATTTATCGTGAATATATTTACTTCCGTGGCGCGTACATAGTTCTATTGAGTTGACCTACTCGATACCAGTTTTCCCGATTATATTCTAAATCGAATATTTATTACAGCTTTCACACAGCCACTGCCGTAAGTGTAAGAAACGTTCATGCCATTCTGCTAAATCTAGAATACTATTGTTTGCAATACACCTGTATATCTGAAAACACAAACGGTAAATTGTATTTAAACACACGCCGGAAGAATCGTTATACATTTTTTAAAGTGCGTCAAAGCAGTGCGGAAACTCTGAGGCTTCACGTGAAAAACGTGCCAGTCGTGGAACTTGCAACATCTGCAAATATGAAGGTATAATACTTCTCAATATGGTTGGCTAAAAGGGAGATGAATCACTTTGCCTATACACGCAAAAAACGTTAAACCATACATTTGTATTGATAAAAATATCAACCTCGTTTATTTCGATCATTAGATCATATACACAGATTACAATCATTTACAGTCACGCAATTGCAGAGACTATTAAATTGTCCCTGCGGAAAATCATTTAGGCATACTATAAGCTCGTGTATGATAACAACCTGCTTCTCATCGAAACATATTCTGTATGCACACATGCATCCAACAAGTTTGTGCCATCTGTTTCAAGATATATTGACCTATCAGCGTTTCCCAATAGTAACAGACAATAGTTGGTCTATGACAATACACCGCCTCAGCCTATGACGTCACATAGCAATGTTGCGTCCGCGCTGAGCCGTAGTATTACGATGGCCGCGGTTGACTTCTCAATACATATTTTGGTTGCTGTTTCTAATAGGTTGATTGCTGGTAAAGAATGTCATTAATACTATACGCGCACATTTTCCGCAAGAGCACATATCTCTCTCTCTCTCTCTTTATCTCGATCCGTGCTGTTTCAGCCATTTGATCTGATGTAATGTACCTTTACCAGAACATTGTTTACGTTACAGTCTGCAGTACCATTTGGTGTCTGGTTCTTGTCCATCGGCGACGTGTCGGAATTTCATCCAGCGTTTCCAGGGTTCATCTCCGTCAACCTTTGATTGTTCCTATCATTACGGGCATCAGGTTGTTATTTTCTTTTAAGGTAGTGACCCTTAGACGACCGGGCTGTCGAGGCATCATCTGGCCAACGCCGGTCTTTTGTGGACTATGGTTTTCCTTCCGTCAGTTTTGTTTACGGTTTTTGCTCCGCTAGCTTTTGATTCATTATTCCCAATCTTCTAAGACAGCGTAGTTCCTTACCAGCAGGCACCTTTTTAGTTCAAGTGCTCTGCTGGGCTTTCCAGTTTTTGGGTGGTGCCCTGCACTACGGCTGCCTGATACACTCCTCATCTCTACGCTTTCCCATGCGTCTACCTACCGGTGGTCCGCATATCGATCACCTGCGTGCTCCTTTGTCACTCGTGCCTGCCTTACCATTTCATCGGTTCTCTGCTCACACATTACCAGCCTCTGAATGTCCGGACACTATGAGCCAGCTCAGACCCCCACCTGAGAATCGCTCCGAGTTTAGCCTATAATGCATTACCTGCGGCTCATCTCAATTTGTTTGCTCCTCGCGAGCAACTGGCATCTTCTCTGATGCATATCATCCTTTATGGTTATTTCTTTGGCTTTTCCCATCGCCGGAAGGGCATTGCGTGTGATACTCAGTTCCCTTCAATCTGTGTTGCCGGCTGATTTCAATCAATATGTCGCGCAATCTACCCGCCAAATAGCTCGCCTCGATCCATATCGCTTAGTGAACATAACGGCAATAATACTATTTACCAGAGTCGTGGAAGTGTGGTCGGATCTTGGTGTGCCAGTTCTGCTATGCAGGTGCGGCGTTGTCCCCTATGCATTGACCCAGGCATATGGTAATCTGTAACACAGTATCATTCTTCTTCTGTGTGTTCTGAATTGGGATTTCATATTCTCTTAAGGCAGCCGTCTGCCTCGGGTAACCACGCCATACCCGTTTTATCTTGCCCATGCTGGTGGCAAGTGGGCACCTCTTCTTCTCCCAGGTCTCTTTGCATAACTGGGGGCAGTTCTGTAGGATAAATGTTATTGTTGTCGTACTCATAAGAAAGCAGAGGGATACATAATCGTTGAGTGTCTATTTTGAATTTAGTGTACAGGTTTACCACAGTATGCACAGAAACCATAGTAAATAGCCTATTTACTGTGTGTTGACCTTTACAACTATGCTACTCAACTACATTGTAACAGAAGAAGTAGCGATTTGAAAGAACGTCTCCAGAAGTAGCTCAAATCATTGTAATCACAAGCCTTTATGGACGCGAGGGGGTGGCATTGTGCCACAACGCTATTTAATGTAAATTATTTAAAAAACAATAGTACAACTATGTCTATATTCTTCCCTGCTGACTCTCTTGCTAATATCAGTGATGATCACATGTATAGCTGGGATGATACGCCTGTGAGAATGAGACTTGACAGAAAATAAACAATATCAAATGTATATTAGCTTATCAGAGGCATGATGAATAGAAACTTATAGAGACAGTGGTACAGGAAGTAATAAAAACGATGAGAGTGAAAAAATTATATAACATAAGACCCAGGTTACACTTGTAATAAGCTTAAGCAATACTTTATTTAAAATGAGACAATAAACAAACAGCTGTTATAATACCTGAATTTAACTCAAAATTTCAAAAGTATTGATTTTGTTGCTGTCTCCCAACAAGTTTATGAAGATGGAATCATCTATGCATTTTGCAAGATCTGTAAACAATGCCCAATCATCCCCAGACATGATGTATCCAGTGATTATGGGACTTTGTCCCATGAGCAGTAATATGAGAAGAGCGAAATGAAACCTGGAGAAAGACAACGACAAACAGTGGAGAAATATACTGCGAATTTGTGGGACTAAGTAGTCTTAGTTATTGATTTGAACACTCTTCCCTACAAATAATACATAAGACAACATGGTGATCCCAGAGACAGTCATACCTGAAAATCAAATGATTCCACATTTCACTCAATGGAAAGTAGAACTCTGATGTAAATGTGAGGGTGAAAACAGAGATGTTATTATTATTTACAATTTGGATATGAAACTGCACTAAAGTGGAAGGGCAAAAAATAGGAGAACAAAGACAGCAACGTTTGTTTATCACGAAACTATAAAAACACAGAAACCGAGCGAAGTTCAGTGACTTTAAAAACTATTTAGATTTTTATTACTGGAGGAAAGAAATGACAATACACCAAGGTTCAGCAATGATCAATTGCAGGAAGCATTTATAATACAGAAAATCGAAGGAAGAATAGTCTCAGCAGCAGCATCAGGATAAAATCAGAAAGTAACGGGATAAGAATTTTTAAAGTACCAAAAATCACCGAGGCTAAAATGAAACTGCAACATCACTACTATACAAGCGATAAATAAGTTGAACCAGAACCACTTGGATATGATTGCATGTTACTTGGCGCATGAGTAGTGAAGAAGGCGCCAGTAACACGATACTAAATCTCTGCATCCATTACCAAAGTAAAGCGAGCATGGTGTCAGTGAATCTACCCTTAAAGGCGAAGAATGGAAAATTTGTCGTGGAGACCAAGCTGATTTTTTGCGCCATCAAAATTTCATTAATGTTATTTTCAGCCCTACCATTCGATTTCCTCTCTACCACTTCTTGTCATCTTTCTTGTATCCCACTATCACATAAACCTATTACCATCACAACGTCAGTATACTATAAGAATAATGATATATGTTCTCTGCTATGCCTCTTGTCCCAGGATAGTTGTGATTCTTTGTCCTTCTCTAATTCTTTGTAAATCGTCACATTTTTAGTCGGGACGATGATTTTCTTGATGATATATAAGATAGCGATTTGTACAGCTGATTCACCCAGACCGGTGCTTGTGTCTCTGCTACATCGAGTTCGAAAATTTCTTGTAGAAGTACCTCACCACTAAATCATGCATTAACTCGACAGTTTTCAAAACTCATGCTTTTCCTGCCTCATAATTCATGTAATGCGATTTTGTACACATCGCCTGCTCCTTCTATTGTTTAGGTGGTCAGGGCACGTGCAGTCTTGCAAACCATAATTCGGCGGCTTTGCAAAACGTGACGAACATTTAAGCAGGAATACCAGTATTCAAACATCTTGTCATCCGGTCATTTGAATCCCTTTCCAGAGTGCCGTCAGCATTTACAATATAATATTGCCATGTGATACCTTAGTACTATCTTTTATATTATACATTGTTGTGAAGATGGTTACACTTACAGTCCTGCAATATAATATATCATCTTGCGAGAGTGAAACCGAAATATCATCAATAAGTGGGCAAATGCCTGATGACGTTTATTGCGCTGCGATACCGCCAATATCGTTACTTCGCGTACCATCTTAATGGAACGACCATTGGAAGCTTTTTGCCACGTTCAGGTGAAATAAATATATCGTGTTCTCTTATGATCGTAGTCGTTATACTGGAGAATCGTTTTGTTTCGTTATATTATTATTGCGCCTCCATAGACTCCAACGTTACTGCATTCATTTAATTTTCATATCATACTCCATATTCCTGTATTAATGTAACCTGAATTACTGCTGTTATATATTTATTATTTTCTAGGGGTTTTAATTATTTGTTTTAATTTATTGTTTTTAATTATATTGCCATTTTTGGACCGTATGACTATTTTGTCGTATTCTGTTATGTAAATCTGCTGTAATTGATAATATATACATAATATTTTGTATGTATACTTACTGATATATCAATAAACTCTTATTAATTATATTATTGTAGTGATGCTATAAATAAATCACAGAGGATAAATGATAAACATAAATTTTACTGTAAGGAATATAGTTACATGCTGTTTGTCTGTTTGCTTGATATTCAATGATTTGATACAGCAGAGTAGAAATATTATTCTTGTATGTGCAGGCAGTATATACATATGAGACAGTTTACCTTTCTATTTATGTTATTCCATCATTGCTGTTCACATGCTTCTTATGGCAATAATGTGAAGAAAGTGTGCGCCTAAGCTGGTCTAATATCTATCAACCTTATTCTCCCCATTTATTATTGGCATCTATACCCACAGGATTGTATCGAGTTCTTGGAAGTGTATCACCCCAGATCCTTTTTAATACCATGGGCATTATACATAGCTCACCATAAAATAGTCATTTAGGTATTCTACGTCTAACATTTCAGAGCCACATGCTCTGTCCATCGTATCTGGGACTACATCAAGATTATATAGATGCTGAAGGCTGTTTAAATTCTATATCTGGGATGTGTATTAATAATACACGATCACAGCCTATATTCTATATCAAAACCGTAAATCTATTTTGTATCTTCTGTAAAATTACTTGTATCCTGACAATGAAATTTGCTATTATGGCCATATCTAACATAAATTTATTAAGATTGTTTGCTTTATCAACATGAGCGCCAGTTACATTGTTTGGTATTTTTATTAAGATTAGGTCGTATCTTCATCAAAGCCTGTATAGTTCGTTTCTCGCGAAGACGGTATGCTTAATATCAGTAGTTCCTTCTCTATCTTTGACGGAAGAAGCTACTGAAAATACATTATCGTTCCGGTGTAATACGCTGGTGGGTAAAAAAACTCTCGCTGTGGTCAATTCGACAAAAGCAAGCTGGAACGAAGTTGCCTGGACAATACCATTGACAAACTCATAAACTACAGCTTCAATTTCCTGAACACCAATCATATTAAAAAAATTGTTTTAATAAATTTAATTCTGAACTATACCATGTGTTGTGCGCCTTCTCACAAGTAAGCCTATTAATGTCCTACGTCATTGTCGAACTGCAACTCATTCAGTTATATCAACCTCTTCTATGTCGTTTTAATGTTGACGATAGTCAGTTATATATTGCATGTATTTGTCAAAGGTTTTTTTCTTAAATCTTACCTAATTTATATCTATAATTCGTTCAAATTCTTGATCACACTAACGTTTGTTCATGCAAAATATATCAGTGATACCAGTAATTTTTGTAGGTCTTATATGCCTCCGACATTACAGATCCATCATTTAACCTAATTGGTAATTAGCTTAGTTCGAGAGTAAACAACATTTTTATTATATAATTTTGCATGAAAGCACAACACAATGATAATCAGAAGTTCTAGAATTTACTAATAATACACAAATGGTAGCGAATGTTTGCAAGGCGTAACCTAATACATATTATAAAAAGCAGTATGACATGGTGCTTTTTTCTTCATGATATTTTATGTTGATGTATCTTTGCGATCAAATTGACGTATGCTGGTAGTTGTTGCCATTCTCTCTGGTATTGTGAGGCAATTGGTGAAGATGAAAGCAAATGGGATGATAATTATTAGATTCAGGTCTGAAGAGTGAAAGAGATTCTATATGGACTCGGAAAAATATAACCATCTCATTGCCAATATACCTCTTCTTCTCCAGGCACATGCTCTTCACATTTATTCATTATTCTTATATATATTTTTAAGTCATCGTGTTAGGACTTTTACATCACGAAGTTGAAAGTCTTATTTGCTGCACAACTTGACGTGACTGCAGCCCATAAGTTCAATAGGATTGAGGATGTGAATGGTGAGGAGTGACAATCAAAGTATTGAGTATGGCCGTGCCAGTGTGACACACTCGTTATAAAAATCTTTGACTTCTTGGTCTGTCTCACCAGTTGCAACAGTCAGTTTGAAAGTGTTACATCAAAAATAATATATTTTCTTTTGCAAGCCACGCCATGATGTATTGTTTGTTTTGTGTAGCCCGATGCGGTGGGGTACGTTCTGCATCACCCTCTGTTATGATGGAGGCATTGTCCATTGTACAGAAGCAGGCCTATCTAGAGCAGGCAGAGGTGTTCATGTAATCCCTGAAAATAAGTCCGTTCATTTCGGTGTGGTAGCCTACCATCAGCCAGACAGTGCTTGAAAAATGGTTCTGAGCCACTGACAAGACCATTTGCTTTGCTGCCTGCATGACCTATCACAATACGTTGCCCCTTGCTGCTTGGAATTTCTCTTTCCTTAGTTCCGTCTAATCGATTGGTCTTTATCAAACGTATGGTGACATTTACCCACGAATTCGTCCTGAATGCTACAATATCGTAACCTTCGATCCTACGCTTCCGTATCTCCACGCGAATATTTGCATCGTGCAGCCTCAGACGCGCTCTCACAAACTATATTCCGACCTGTGCTAGATTTCCGAAAAGAAGTAGAAGCGGCTGCTAACAGCTCTCCATGGGCAGTTTAGATATGTAATATCTATTAGCGCTTCAGCATTTTATGAATCTATCTTCTAATAACATCTTTAACAAAGAATCGTCAGTTTTCAGTTTTCACGCTTTCTGTCCCTTGCATTCATCACTACAGTCCCTGTTCTATCAACATGAAATGACATTCTATAGTTGAATTAGTTGGGTTTATTCCTTTCGAGCAAAGGCGGCACATAGAACAGAGGTTTTGAATCTCCATTGATACGGTTCTTTGCTGGCAGTTGGAGATCTTGTATGGTTTTACATCCCAATAGTTTACTTTCTTTTTGATTGTTCTTCGAAGGTGGTCTTTGGTCTTCCGTTTCTTTCCCAACTAAACGATATGTAAGTTTGTCGATTTAGTCTCTTTTCATCTGATCTGAACATGACCTGTCTTTCACCGTCGTTCATATAATATTTGATACCAGGTTGTTGGTGTGTTCTATCTCTCATATTGTTGTTGAACAAAATCACTCATTTTGCTATATTTTTCGTGGTATTCTTTCTCAAAGCAGCAAAGTTTCTTATCAATTTTCTTTGTTGATTTCAACTTTCACAACCATGGGTCGGTGCAGAATCACACATGACCTAAATAATTTGCTTTTTGCATATACTAAGGTCTTGAGATTGCCGAATATTCGTTAATTAGTGAAACACTGACTATAGCAATACGAGTTCTTCTCATCGTGTCATCGTTGTTTTGACACTTTACTACTGAAATATGTAAAATGTTCAACTTTCTCTCCAGTGTTTGGCATTTATTGATGTTGTCTTTCAGTTCGTAGAGGTCCATAATTTTGGTCTTGCTTAGAATTGATCTGAGACAACCTGTTCTGCAAGATGTGCAAAATTGCTCGTTGGTTTGTGGGTTGCTTGTGTGGTTGAATTCAATATGGTCACGTCATCGGCAAAGTCAAGATCAAATAGTCTGCTGTTATTAAGCCATTTGATGACTAGATGATCATCTTGAGTGCATTGCATGATCCGAATCTGTATCCCAAAAGCATGGTGACATCCACACAGCCCTGCTTTTCCACACACCAAATTGACTGTGAACCAGTGCAGGTTTTGCCATCTGTTCTTACACATGCCAGAGCATATTTTCTTGAAGTTTCTTCCTGAAGTCACCGATATGCGCATAAATATATACAGATTCGTTACGTTTTGATTCGGTCAATTTTTCCGACGAGCTGAATTTAAAATACGCAATCAGGTTGTTTTCTACTCAGTTTAATCATGATCATAGATACCACCGATCATGCTAAATTATCACCAACTATTCCATCAATGTTTGTTAGCTATGTTGGCCCAAAAATTTAACCTATATTCGATTAAACAAAAAACTACGATCAGAGGAGAATACGTTCATTTTGAAGCTATTGGCATTGCTACCCATAGATGACAAGACCAAGTAACTATGTGGATGGTTATTTTACCATCAACGTTTACACCTGGTACACGGTAATATGCATAAATATTACCAATATTATATTTCTTCTTTCTTTCTCAGTCCCTGAATGCCTCTGGCGTCGGGTCAGGTGATATTTATTATTTTGTAAATCAATCGTATGCATTGACCGCTATGGCGGTACCTAGTATTCTAGAATTAGTACAACCATATCGCAATGGTGGCGCGAGTAGTGGTGGATTTCGACAAATGATTATAAAGTTTATACAGATTTTCAAAAACATTTTACGAGCAGTTTCTGTGCATTTCCTAACAGAGATATAATCCAAATGCTAATTTGTTTATTTATTCAGCAAAAACATCAACAGTGATGACTAATTTCCCAAGTATTAGCGAGCGAGCAAGCGCGATTCATTCCACACGCTCTTCACGAATTTTTCACACATTTGCGGTATGCCTCCCAAAACGAAGATTTGGCCCATCTACACCTAGGCACGAAGAAGGGAAGCATTTGCTTCGAAACAGATGGTAACGGGAAACAAGACTAGGCAGTTAAGTACTGCGCACTGTTGAAGCCCCGTTCATCAAAACAGATGAGCAACGGAAGCTTGAACGAGACAATCTGGTACACCTGCTAAAGTCGTTCAGCTGAAACAGACGAGCAGCGCGGGAGCAGTTGCAATCGTTCGGATACATACTACTCTATCAGATGAAGATTGCGTGATTTAAATATAGGTGCATTCATTATTACTAGTATGATTAAGTACTAAATATGTCTACAGATTAAATAACCAAATGTAGTTTATTGGAAAAAATGGATATATGATGCGTGTATTGCAGGTACCGTCCGATTTAAAGTAGAAACACCAGGAATGTGCTGCGCGGTGGAAAAGTGAAGTGCCGGTATTACATTCACCACTGAACCGACATATCAACGTTGGTAGCAGGTGACTTACCGGCCAATCGATAATTGCCTTAAATATGCGCCATTGCAATTCATGTTTCCAAATGAGCATCGTTCGTTGCAGCAAATATCATACGCGAGTACATGCCTCACATTTAAAGTTCAGAGGCAAAATTTATCATTGTGCTGGCTCTTCTAGCACTGTCGGACATGAATTACAAGTCTCTTCAAATTATTTCATGGGAAACACTGATAATTTAAATTGATCCCAGCGTTATCGATTCGTAAAGATTTTAATACGAGAAATAGTCGTATTCTAAACTTATTCGATCCAGCACAGCGGGTAATTCGATTGATCAGAACTGCCCTGCAATAATTGCCAGCTGATGACTGCAAAGTTGTACTTAGAGCGAACCGAGCACCTGTTAGTCAACATGAAAGACAGTACAATGCGCCAACAATTGATGATGCGATCGTTATGGTTGGCAGAAAATTTTAATTCGCGTGATCTTCTTCTTGCGTTCGTTCTTGCCGCAATTTTAATCACTTTTTGGCGATATGTTTGATGCTTTACCAGAATTGTGTATACGTTGGACATTGGTTTGGTAGGCCTAGCCGCATAGACATCTCTACGTTTAAGGACACATGCATCCAGTACCTTAAACCTCCTTGGTCGCCTCTTACGACATGCCTTGGCGGTAACAGTGGTTCTATTATTTGCACTTTAAATTGTGGTACGATAACCTCGAGCTGGATAAAACACCTGTTGGTCAACACTGAAAGACAGTACAATGCCAACCAATTGATGAAGTGGCGATCGTTACGGTTGTGAAGGAATTTAATTCGCGTGATATAATTTCTTCATCTGAAAGAAGTAATTCGATGTTCAGCGAGTCCTCAGAAACTCATCTGCTCCTACGACGGATTACAATATCCGATACTATTTAGCAAGGGAGAAGATGGATATCATTCAGCATAAGTGAGAAATTCACAAACAGATGAAACGAATACGAAATTCAAAGTGCCTGTGGTATTATTCATATCATTAATAGTTCATGAAAACGCTTGAAAATCATATCTTGATATCGGCATCTGTTCCATCAATACATTGTCGATATGTGTGCGAAAATCGAAACCAAACGACTCCTCTACATTCGATTCAAATCCAAATCGAGATTGAATTCAGAACAGTGCATTCATTTACGTGATGCAATTATTAATGATAGCTGTGTGAATCCTATTCGAGTGGGAAAAATGGTCATACCTACCAGCCACATTTGGGGTCACAGCATGCATGAATACTCACAAGATGCGTGACGTATGTTCACTTTATGGCCGTCCCAGATTTATTTATCACTACAGTAATCCTACGTAGGATGAAATTAAATAACTTTGTTATTTGGACAATTATCATCGGATCGTCATGATATTACTGCGAGTGTATTCAAACAAGGTGATCTGTGTGTGTTTCATTGTCAGCATCGTGTTTGGAGAGACACCTTTGTTGGATATATTATTCCATGGAATGGCAAAGAAGTTGCCACATGCACCGTTTGATTGTTTTGATCGAAAAAATCTACCAGATCGATTGATCAAGTCATCTTAACGAAACCCTGAATGTCGACACATTGATCAAACTTATTTGAAGTCGTCACCAAGCTTATGATTCATGGTCCATGTAAACTACGCAGCAATAATTCTCATGCATGTCTGATGGAAAATACTGAAAGATGCAAAAGACTTGTGCCGATACTGTCTCTAGCAATGACGGATATCCTCTCTATTGTCGACGATCAACTGAAGATGGCGGAAAATCCATCACTATGAGTACCAGAAACAGTGATAACAGTCGATAATCGTTGAGTTGTGCCGTATTCACCGTTACTCTCAGAGACGTACAAAGTACACATAAATATTGAAGTATTGCAATTAAGTGAGAATCTGATCAAGTGCGACTGCCAAATATGTCAACAAAGGAAAGCGTGTGGCGGTTGTTGGAGTGGCAAATATAACATCCATCGATGATCGAGCATTATCAGCTGGGACGCTACATTAGTATCAATGAAGCAGTATGGTTCGCATTTATCATTTCCAATCCGCAGACGACATACAATGGTTGTTCGTTGGCGGTGCGCAGCGAAAATGGACAGCGATATTAACTCGCAACAGAAAAATGCACGACATTGTCATATCGCCAACAACGTTAACGCGTTTTCTCATTGTGAAGAGATGATATATTTTTCCAGACGCTACTTTATCTGAACATGCGGCGCCACTGCACACATCAAATGCGGCGGCGAAAAGTTTTCAACGTCGCAAACAAGGTACTTCGTTGAATACATTTGCAGCAGAAGAATCGAGCCAGCATCAAGATAATTATAGGACAAGATTAAGATTACTGACTAATGAACTGGGGTATTAAATTATATCATAGGTTTTAGAGTAGCGTGTTATGCATAATTAAAACCTTTCTTTGGTTTACTGTATTGTATTATGACGATGAATTTTCTTTCGATGATGCGAGTCCATGAGGACTCATGATGGATGAGTTAATACATTGCTGATTCAGCAGAACTTTTGATATCTAGTTAGTGTTGATATTTTCTATAGTCTTTCATGTTTTGTGTAAAGAGAGTGTTTTGTGTTTTCGTGTGACCTTACCAGAGCCATTTCACGGGCTCTTCCTTTCTATTTTTCTGTTTCGATTTCTTTTCTCTTCTTGTCTTATTGTTTTCTTTACACTGGGACCTTGTACCAGGAACTGCTACAATATTCACGGACGCCCTATCGGCCATCACGGCATTATAAAGCTCAACCGGTACAGTGCTAAACGAGTTAAAAACGATCCTCGGAGTATTAACAAACTCATTTACACGAACAGTCATACAGTGGATCCAATCACACTGCAATATAAGCGCAACCAAGAGGCAGACAAGCTAGCAAATGCAGGTAGGCGACTGTTGCAGACTGATTACGAAATCATCTACGAGAAGGCTAAAACAATCATCGGAAGAGATAAGTGGTAGCAAGACCACCCTCAACACTGCCCCAAAGATGTGTACTATGGTCTGTTCCGTAGCAAACACGTTGTCATATTCCGCTCTGTACCGGCCATAGCAGACTCCGGTCCTACATTTACAACAAATTTAAAATTGGCACAACTAGGCTGTACCACTGCGAGCAGGCGGGCATGACGACAGAGCACCTACTGCAAGACTGTCTACTGCTGGTAGGCTTGAGAAACGAAACCTGGCCAGAAAATACCGAGCTAAATGAGAAGATGTACGGAGGGACAAAGTCCCTAAAAGCAACAGCATAATTTAAGTGGAAATCTGGTACATCAGTCTAATCGATGAACGCGAGAGAGAGTTAGAAAAATATCATTTATGTTATCTATGAGGTGCACCTATTACATAGATTGCTGGAAACATTAACATCAACGAGATTAGGCTGGAATACAGTTTTACGGACTTGATAAAAATAATGAAAAATGTATTTCCTACAAAGTTACGGTGTATAAGTATTTTCATCATGGGCATTAGCGGTACTGTAGAATGTGTGTACTACTGATGATATAAGCTTGTATAAGTAAGACATCCAAGAACATATGATTATTCTTCCAAGTATAATGATGATATAATCTTGTATAATTAAGACATCCAAGAACATATGATTATCCTTCCAAGTATAATGATGATATAACATTGTATAAGTAAGACATCCAAGAACATATGATTATTCTTCCAAGTATAATGATGATATAACCTTGTATAAGTAAGACATCCAAGAACATATGATTATTCTTCCAAGTATAATGATGATATAACCTTGTATAAGTAAGACATCCAAGAACATATGATTATTCTTCCAAGTATAATGATGATATACCCTTGTATAAGTAAGACATCCAAGAACATATGATTATTCTTACAAGTATAATGATGATGTTCTTTCTTATCAAACAACTAGTTGCGTTACTGGTGGTGTTTTGTTGATTGGATTTTCTTCGAAGAGTATCCTGGCTAATTCCACTTGCCCTCGACATCCATATGACAGATATGGACCACAGCTTCATCTTGGACAACCATGCGTTTGTGCTACTACTACACATACGATTATGAATAATCACCATTAGAAATGTGTACATTTACCAGTGGATTTGTCAGGCTTTTGGTGGTGTTTGACACACAAATGCGTTGCCCGACCTCCAATATAGGGAGGGCTATGTTTGAGTTTCACATCTTTAAATTTAGACAATGTATACTGTTCTCAAACTATTCGGTATATAAAGGTACATTCTTGTGCGAATGATCAAACTATCCTAAACAATTTGGAAGGAAAACACATTTCAATTTTGTATTCAATACATACATTCATCATTTGTCATTTTCAATGTTTGCACAATTTGTTCTTGTTCAGTTTTGTTTCTTCTTCCACAGGAAACCAAGTCTTAATTGTGACAGTCCTATATTTAAGATCCCATACATTGTGTAAGACAAGTTAAGACTGACAACATTTACTGTAAAGTGTTTAGGAATTGTATGTGAAACTTTACTAGATTATTAGACATCATTCAATATTAAGCCGTTCTCATGTCTGTTTATTACAAAATTAATACCAGACACGGAATTTCGTTTCGTTTCCAGTCTAAAACTCAGACAGTTTCAGTTTTAATTGAAAATTATAAATATAATTATATAATTATTAACCCAGTCGTTCAATCATAGCCCACCCCCTACTTGAAATATTCCCTACCACAACTCTAATATGACGTTACTGTAATTCCAATATTAGACATGCCAGACAGTGTCGTCTTCTGGAGAGGGAGAATATATACCAATGCATTTCTCATGGGTACAGTGAGGAGCTGGACTTATGGATGGCTGTTGTAGAGGTGTACACCTGTGGAACTGGCATGGGAATACCTACCTTGTCATAACATCGATCGCTTAACATAAAATGACATAACACAAATCTAGTATTTATATGAAATAAACAAAACCGACCTTATCGTCAGCTCGTATATGAAGTCTATTCTTTAACACACTACAGTATTATCAATACAATTCATAATATCATATACTAATATACTTGATGGGTGCACTGCAATGTTGCAACATTTACTGTGGATTCAAATATATAAAACACCGCAACTGACTAATAGACACTTTGGAACACAACTTTCTAAACACAGAATAATGATGATGATTTATGTAACTAGATCGGCTAGTTCTTGAAATGTTTGACATATTTAACCATTTACAGTTCGCTGACTATAGTTCATTCCAAAATTCGTGGTCATCTTTACCGACCGATATAAAATCATCCTCTTGACATAAATTCTTGATCTTTACATTTTTATATAGGTAACAGTGACGACCTTCCAAATGTATTTTTTTCCCAACCAAACCTTTAGTTCTGTAAGATTTTATAATATGATATTTCTAAAATAACAGCGATGTTGATTTGGTATACTTGTCGAAGTTATACAGTTCAATTGTGAAGTTTGTCTATAACTAACCATTTCCGTGTTCCACATGCAATTCAATGCAAGTCAAAATCGGGAATCCCGTGGAATTAATTAGTTCACAATGTATCCTTGCGACTGTCATTTGCGTATGTACACAACATTAATTGTCATTTATAGAAGTGGACGGTATCATTTGTTCACAATGTCACCTTTCTTTTTGTTGTATGTGATAGGGATACACCTTTGCAAACATTCGCCACCATTTTGTGTATTAATGTAAATTCTAAACTGTTGTTATCATTTTGTTGTGCTTATGCAAAGTTATATAACAAGAACCGTTTTTGCATCACTTAAGCTACCTACTAATTAGTTAAACAGGAATTCGTAAGTTCATAAGACTGCATGCAACAAATTACTTTTATCCATCAGGAAGATTTCGTACAATTAATCCCTAGTGTGATCATGACTTTTGGAACGAACTATAGTTATAGCACAATACGTTATAGCACAACCCGTTATAGCACAAAACGTTAGTTTTAAGTCAATAAAAAACACGAAGAACGATGGTAAACGTATACTAGAACAAACTTTGAACTTTTATATAAATGGCAATAAGTTATGAAATACGTTAGGATCATGATAATTATTTGACTTGCATCGTTTCTGTCTATAATATATTTGTAATGTCTGTTTGATATAACTATTGTATAGCACAATGACATATCTTACACGAACTGACACAGTTATATGCCCTAAGTACACACACCTTTACAGATACTTTGCTTACCTTTATCACATTTATCTCCAAGGTAGCCGTATTTACACGGAGAACATGATCCAGAAAATACGTTACACCTATCAGATACACAATGCTGGCTGCAACGAAATGCGCAGTTGAATCCATATGATCCAATAGGACACCCTGGAGCACAAACACCAGTCACATAATTGCATGCTTCAGTTGGGCCACAGGTACAGTTCCCATCACAAAAAAGTCCATATGTGTTATCCGGGCACATAGTGTCTGGCAGAAATGCAATACATTAATTAGTAGTAGATAATCACATGCAATATTTGAGTAGAGGTAAAACGTATTCAAGTAGTAGATAATCACATACATTATTTGAGTAGAGGTAAAACGTATTCAAGTAGTAGATAATCACATACATTATTTGAGTAGACGCAAAACGTATTCAAGTAGTAGATAATCACATACATTATTTGAGTAGAGGTAAAACGTATTCAAGTAGTAGATAATCACATGAATTATTTGAGTAGACGCAAAACGTATTCAAATAGTAGATAATCACATACATTATTTGAGTAGAGGTAAAACGTATTCAAGTAGTAGATAATCACATACATTATTTGAGTAGAGGTATAACGTATTCTAGTAGTAGCATATCCCTTGTGGAATGTCGCTTTCATCACAGTCCGCCAGAAAAATACTATGTCTTTAGCAAATTCTTCAGTCTCTTTCAGTGTCACATTCAATATTTCTTTGATGTCTTGCTGCCACCTTCGTTGTGATAACCCCATATCTCGTACTCCAGGAACAATACCTTATATTTCCGTTCTCTTAAAACAACAGGTTAAAATGACCACAATATTTCATTTCCCGGGCATGTCTTATTTATAAGCCAGCATGATCAAAAGCATACGTGATACAAATAAGTAACTATACAAGTAGATAAATAATAGAATATGATTTTTACTGATGAAGAGAATAACACACTTTTTCTTCGTTCTCTCCTCATGAACAACATCTTAAAGTATTATTTGTGGTCTATATTTGATTGAGACGTAGAGCGTGGGTTGATTGTTCTAATAGGTTGCTGACAGACGGTATGAGAAAGACAAGACTAGGGTGCCTTGCTGGTCGAAAAAGGGATAATATATCCGCTGGATCACTGTCAAGGTTGTCGTATGACAGGTCACTTCCTTCAGGACTTGGCAAACAATAGAAACAAATTTAATTGTTAGCAGAAATGAATAAATAAATATTTTGAACAATCAGACAGCCTGTATGAACATTCATTTACATCCTACTAGAAAATCACAAAAACATAGAAATAAAAAAGATCTAACAACTACAATAGCGTAAATAAAACATTGTATCTCGAACAACAAATTATAACCTTGTCCTAGAAATTAGTTGCTGAATTAAAGATAAGTAACTTATTTTTCTAGCATTTAACAAACTATAACTCATCAACATTGCTAATGTGTTTAACTAGGCAAGAGATTGTCACATAATCCACTACGATCAATAAATAACAAACTATAACTCATCAACATTGCTAATTTGTTTAACAAGACAAGTTATTGTCACAGAATCCACTACAATCAATAAATCACAAACTACGAACAAGACAAGTGATTGTCACAGAATCCACTACGATCAATAAATAACAAAAACAATGTTAGTTTCAGTTTCACACTAAGTCAAGTGGCGAAAACGTAAATTCCTGGCAATGGGAAAATGTTCGCGGATAGTTTCCTACATTTTACATCTCTGCTTCAGATTTGCCGTGCTTCATCTCATATTAAACTAATAAAACAACACTATATTTGTCTATGTTTAGTTCTCTATGTTCTGTAAAATGTTCAATTGTCTATGTGTACAACTGTCTATATGTGCATCGGTCAAGTGAGCTACTGTAAGGTACGCAACCGTCAATGTGCTAATATCAAATGCGCAAATGTCTGGGAACCCTTACAGACATGTAGACCTGCACATTTTGTTTCTGCAAGTTTTGTATTCAGATTCGCCTAACCAAGTACCAAATTTAAGACCAACACACTACAAGACCTATGGGACAACAATCCCATAGAAAGATCAGAGCATCATTTCCCTTGGATCTCGTAATGAATGTTTCCCTGTTTACACCACTTGTAGGTAGGGTTGACTGTGTGTAATATGGGCCATCAGCAGGTTACTAATCTTCACAGTTTATCCTACTAAGAGAATAGACGATCCAAACTATGAAGGATGCAGAGCTACGAGTACAACCTAACGTGTAGACCAAAGCACACACAATTTGAGCTTGAATACGAAAGAGTAAATGAATCAACATATTCGCATCAAATTATTGCAGACATCCCAGCGAAACGTGAAAAGAAAATACATGCAGCAAACAAACAAACATAGAATAAAATAGGTCGAAAAAATACATGAAAAAGGAAATACAAATTAAATAAGATAAACAAACAGGCAAACCATTACTGCTAGTTAGAACGTAATATTTAGAAGACAAGATAGTTGAAAATATGATGTAGATATGGACTATTATGTAAAATGTAGCGATATCCATGACGGTCAAAGTTATATACTTGTGAACAGAGATGACAGTTTATAAGATTATTGTTCGCTAAGAAAACGATAGCAATGTCTTACAGAGACTATTAAACTTCAATCTATGGGACCTACCAGGGTCTCTCCTAGGCCGAAGTCCGAACCATGAAAAATCCGTGATCTCTACATATTGCTAGAACCGTGATGAGAATCAGTAGTGCGAGTCGTGAGTGAGTAACGAACCTTGACAAAATCTCTCCTGGCAAGCTGAATTGTCAGCTGACTATGAATTAGCGCAACTCGGTGAACAATGAATGCAATTCGATAACTTGATGCGTCAATAAATGCGTAAAATCAAATCTCGACATGCGCCTCTAAAAACACTGTAACACATCTTGACAAGTATACATAAAGGGGTAAGGGGTGCATCCAGAGAGGAGACCAGGGCCTACCCGTAGGGAGGGACTCTGAGCCCTGAGGTGGGGGCCCGGGTTGAGTTGCGCGTCCCGACAGTCTCGAAGCGTGATAAACATGTGGGCGTGAGTTGACCTGACAGGCACGGCTATCAGTCACCAAAGACATGCGTGGTACTGATGATGGAGCGACGGGAAGGCGTGGCAAATGCAGGTGAGAGGGCCACCCAAATGTGCAGAAGGGCAGGAAAGCCCAGCAGAGGCTTGAATCCAATGCAAACGTTCCTACCAAATGGTGATAAACTGTACACACCGTGCACATTGATATAGAAATTGGTAAGGTGTCGTCCAGTAGAACAATGTTAGTAGAATTGACGAAGAGTAAAGGGACGGGCCCAGTCAGTAGACGAGAGCACAAGCAGAAATGTGCGAAGGGGCACCCGAAAGCAAAGCGAAGTGGACAAAACGGTGGCGAACCTCGAAGATGACGTCTCCATCCAGAGAAAAATATCCGCGTTTCTCTTCGCAGGGAACTACTGTAACAGTTCTATTGTTACCAGGAGAGGGGGTTGTAAGGGGAGACAATTCTTTACTGATGTATCTGGAGACTTTGACTTAATTATAATTTCCTGTTTACCAGTCCAGTTACTGACCAGTTGAGTACTCCACCTTGAGAAAGTGATTAAATGCGGGAATGCGGAATTTATGAGTAGGCGAGAATCTCAGGCCAGCTGGGTCTGAGAGTTGAACATAAGTTAAGAAAGATAGATCAACAGGAGAGACTGACTGGAGAAGTTGAGTAGAACGGATCGTAATAATGTTTTAGTAACAGATTGACACTATTGTTAAGAGAGATGACCAGAATGCATTTAACAGGGATTTAAATTGATCGGATCGCTAAGAGCAACACTTGGAATCAAAGAGAGAGAGAGAGCTGTGAACTAACTTGAAGATGTTAACTAGTTCACATCTATAAACAGTCATTTACCAGAGAAGAACAGCGAGTTTTTTTTTTATATGTACTGTGAACCAAGACGACGAGATGACGACCACAGAACTGACGCCTAGATGAACCGCTGCCAGATTAACCGATGACCAGTGCCTGACGACCAGAGGACTGATGCCTGAAGACTATAGAAGCAGATGAGCGAGCGACCCGCTGACTGTGAAGACTAGTTTTCCGCGGCCAAAGACGAGACCAGTAAGGTGCCAGAAGCATCCTATTTTCCCTGAGGTTGAAGGGAATTGTGAATGACAATAGTATTTTGAAACATCAACACCAGGTAATGAACTGTTATGGGTTAATGAACTATTTTACAGTGTAGACTGAATTCCTTATAGGGACATCGGCGTAAAACTAACTTTATTGATATAGACCAGTGAGCACAGAAGATAAGACATAATATTTAGGAAGGATTCATGGAATTAGATAGTGAAAGTGTTGTTATTCTATTCGGGTAGACGCTAGTGAGAGTGGGACATATTTGTACACTGAATTATATGAATTGTTGTGAATTGAGTGTTGCCGGATCTGTTGCTAATCACTCTCCAAGACAGAGAGAGATTGATATTACAAGTGATTAAATATATTTATGACTTTCTAATCAGTTACCTGTTGTATTTCCTTATACCTGTGATCATTGGTGTCGTGACGTATAACTTGCAGATGTTAAGAAGAGGAGTAGTTAGAGAGCCCAGTTGATGTAGATATCGATTCTATAGTCAATCTCAGACTTATTAATTTACCTGGGACCTTGTACCAGGAACTGCTACACTACTACTGCATTGTAGTTCAATTGTGGACAATCAAAGTCTAGAGGAGAAAACCGTACACAAAACTGGAAAACAGGCAAACCATATAAACGCTGGCTAAAACCGGACACATCGCTGAAGGATAAGCATCAGAGCTACAAATGTGATAAGGATGTGACGAAGCACACCCTTGCTAAGGGCGCATGCATTAGATTCCCACATAAATACACAACATTTAGAATTTCGATATGGTTCTACGCTTGGGGAGATCCGTCGAACAGGACGAACACCGGGCCCCATACATTGAAGGGGCCCACCTTTGGCTACTGACGGTCCCCGTCCCCCGAGGTTGCAAACCAGCGACGGCAGCCCACGTGTTAAATACGACCGAAAGCTGGCCATAGACGACTAAACATTGTCCAATGGAATGCCGAAGGCCTCTACCACACGAAGCAAGCAATAGCACTGAGACTAGTAGAAGAGGAGACCTGCGTAGCGTGCATACAATAGACACACCTAAATGCCCAACACAGGTTCTGAATAGGAGGTTATGACACCTTCAGATTGGATCAGGAGAGGAACAACGGACGAGTTCTCACGCTGGTTCGAAACCGCATCCCAGCGAAGTAAATCGACGTGACAGCAGGAGACGCCGGGGAAGCAGAGATCAAAGGAACCCTCATCACATGTGAAGGAGTACATATTCTTCAGTACAACATGTACTGCCAAGCGATATCTCGCTGTCACTTGATACGATGTCTATGCCAAAGACATCATGCATGGAGTTGGCGATTTTAACAGCCACTCAGAGAGTTAGGTTTACCGCGAAACGAACATCAGAAGCGTAAAGATCGAGGACTGGGAGATTGAAAACATCCTATTTCTCATCAATGCCCCAGACGACCCGCAAACCTTCTGCTCCAGAAGGTGGCATACGACTAACAACTCTGACCTGGCGTTCGCAACGAGTGACCTCTTACCAAAAACCGAGCGAACGGTCACTAGGCAACTCGGAGATAGTGACCATAGGCATGTTAAATTGCAAGTGGGTCTCCCCTTTGTAGCCTTCATGAAAATATGGTTGCCGTGGTGAAGCTATAAGAAAGTGAACTGGATACAGTTTTCAGTACTATCAGACATAAATGTCGGACAACTTAACATCCTTGATAAAAAAATCGTGAGATCCACAGCAAAAGAACTCTCGGCAACAATCCTGAAATTGGCACGGGAGACCATTCCCAAGAGGTGCACGGAAGGATTACAATCCCTACTTGTTAGCCAAGATCAAAAAGCCTGAATATGACTTTGAGCAGGAAAGGAAAGAGACCGAAAAGACAAAAAAGAATAACACCCAACACTGCTTACCAGGCCGCAGCGGCAAAATATAAACGAGATGTCAAAATATCGACAAGACAGAGTTGAGTAAAAAAGACCGAATCCCTAAACCTTAATAGGAACGGCCACAAACTGTGTAAACATTTCGAAAGCCCTGACTGATGAAAACACCAGCCGACCTCCAATAGTTTTGGAGCACAATAACCAGATGTGCTCGAGGAGGGAGGCAGCTAACGTCCTAATGGACAATGATGCCAACCTCAACAGAGTTAACATTCAACAAGAAAAAATATTAGAAATCAAGAGAAAAGTGAGAGTCCTCCAAGGCGAGCACGCAAAAATCGACAGTCACTTAACGGACACATTCACCAGTAATGAACTGGAAAAGACATTAGGGAAACTAAAACTTAGGAAATCGCCGGGAAAAGATGGGATCACAAATGAGATGCTTACAAACTTGGGAAATAGGGCTAAGACATTTCTATTGACAATCCAAAACATATCGTGGAGGACAGGCATAAAACCAAAAACGTGGAAAGAAGCGATCATGGTACCCATCCTAAAGCCAGACAAAGATAAACTCCATCCGGCGAGTTAAATACCCTTAAGTCTACTAAGCTGTACGGGAAAACTCATGGAACGCATGTCGAAAAGAAGGTTATATGGCACTTGGAGAGCAAGGGCCTGCTCATGTCGCAACATGGGGGCTTTGTGAGGTACCAATCTACCTAAGATCAGATAACCTATATCGCCCAGGAAATCGAGGATGGTTTCCAAGAGAAAAACACACGTTGGCAATTTGGTTAGACATGGAAAAAGTGTTTGACACTGTCTGGAAAGAAGGCCTAAGACTCAAACTCCTGAGCCTTGGAATAAAGGGACGAATGTATAAATGGCTAGATCAGTACCTATAAAACATAACAACAAGGGTTCGAGTTCAGGAAAAACCAAGCATGGGGGTAACGCTATAGGAAGGAGTCCCCCAGGAAGGAGTACTCTCACCAACCCTCTTTCTAATCTTTGTCAACGACATAACTACATGGATACACGCAGCAATGTCCGCCGATGGTCTGGCAATATGTGCGAGGGAGGAATCAATGTCCATAGCAACAAAACGATTGAAATACACGTTTACCAAACTGGAAACCTGGACAGAAATGTGGTGCCTGAGTATTAAAGCTGCAAAAACCACGTACACTGTGTTCTCGCTGAACAACCAGACTCACAAGGTGAAGCTTAGAATAAACGGGCACAAACTTCCGGATGACAAAAACCCAAAATTCCTAGGAGTCACTCTAGACCGAAAGCTGACATGGAGCTTCCAGATAGATAGAGCTACAGTAAAAGCAAAACCGAGACTTGGTATGATGAGAAAACTCGCAGGATCCACATGAAGAGCAAATAGTAAAAAAATCCTCAATAGGCTCTACTCTGGAAGAGTTCGACCAGTCCCAGAATACGGCATTGCAGCTTGGGAAAATGCATCCAGCACGCAATTCGTCAAAGTGAGCAACACCCATAGTCGCGAAGCGCGCATTATCACATGGGCCATGCAGTTCACGCCCATCATGACTCTGGAAACAATAAAAGGCCTTCAAACGATGAAAGACCGCAGTGACAGAAAAGTTACATAACTGGCGGAGAAATTCAAATGATTTAAATCCCACTTTATTAATGACAGAAGGAACAGATTGAGAAGGAGCAGGTTAAAGAGATCCAGCTTTGCGAAAAGTGCCAAAAATACTGATCCAAGACGACCCAGTCCTAGCACACTATAATGCCAGACTTATACCAGCAACCGACTAGAATCAGCCATGGGAGACAACGATGCCAGAGCTAAGAGAATCAATACCGGGCATAAAAAAGAGCAGCAAGCGAACTGTGAAAGGAGAGCGATTACAGAACAAATTCATAGCTACAGAGTACCCTTACGAACACAACCAGCGATCCATTCTCTCGTATTGCTAGGCTAGGCAATGTGTATTGTAAGAAATGGGGATAAGTGGTTCGAATCCCGTGTTTGTCTGTTTGGTTTTTTTTCGGAAGCTCTTAATACATGTACATTGTTTATTTGTTGATCAAATTCGTTACTTCCGTTGCTTCCTCTGGGGTTCTTGCAAAAACTCCTTGTTCTCATCAGAACTAGCATATCAACGATATATTAAATAAATAGTTATCAATGCAAATACTAGATTTGTGTTTAGTAAAAATGATGCTATAGTTTGAGATTTTAAAAATGGAAACAAAATAAACGTGTATGAAACCATTCTACATGCGGTTTTCAAAATCCTTACAACTTCATTACAATTATTCCAATTATTTATTTATTTACATTTTAGCTTTTCAGTTCACTCTCGTGCCCTGAGTACGCTGTACATATTTCTGAGCCATATAGTAAAGAACTAATTACACAGGCTCGATATATTTGAATCTTCGTCTGTAATATTAGTTTTGTATTGTCCCACGCTTGGTTGGATAGTGTGCGGAATGTAGTAGCCACACTCCCTATCCGAGTGATGCTTTTTTCATCAAGAGAAAGGCTGGCAGTGACGATGGACACAAGAAAGTCAAATATTTCCACTGGAGTTAGATGGTTACCATTTAGTGATATATCTTGTGTTACCTTCCTTTTGTTGTGTTACCTCCTGACATAAAAAACAACATAAAACTGTTTTGGTGACACTTATAGTCATAGAAAATAGGTCGCGTGCCTTGACCATATTATTAATTATGCATTGCAGTGTAGCCTCACAGTGAGCTACTAAGGCAGCATCGCCAGCGAAAATGAGTTCCTTGTTTTTGCCTTTGCTATTAAGATAGCAAGTTTAAAGAGGGAACCAGCAGATCTAGTGCATATGGTATATCGCCCGAATATTTTGTTGGCATGTCATCTCAACTACTACATCATGTATACATCTTCGCACCGATGTATCGCGTCATAACTGTCATAGAATGCCTCACTAAACTAATTGTATTTTCTAAACCTGCATTCACTTTCATTTGTCAGCAACACCTTGTAAAGGCATTCACTAGAGAGGAAAACACTATCAATATCTACATCGATAATCATCAATTCAAGAAAATCAAAGATTCTACATACGCAGGAATTTTATTCAGCAAATGTAAAAAAAGACGAAATCAGCCTAATAACTTTATATATATGTATATATCTGCCTAAAGCACAGGAGTGCACAGACTATATGACAAATAGCCTAAAGAGCCACATAACAAAAATATTACTCAAGGTCATACTTGAAAGAATTAAAAACAAGATAGACATAGAAGTTGGAGTAGAAAAGTTTGATTTTAGAAAGAACAAAGGAACAAGAGAGGCATTACTTGGTATACGACTACTCGCTGACAAGTATATAGAAGTACAAAAAGTATCTACTTGTGTTTCATTGATTATAGCAACGCTTTTGACAGAGTCCAACATGAAAAACTAATCATATGTCTACAAGAAATAGGCCTAGATGGGAATGATATCAGACTAATGAGCAACATATACTGGGAACAGACAGCAATAATAAAATATGAAAATAGCTACTCTCCATACATAGACATAAAGAGAGGAGTGAGACAAGGATGCATTCTGTCACCAAGCCTATTTAACATCTCCTTCTTCACCCTTCGCCCCTAGTGAAGCATAGGTCCGCAACCAAGGGCTTCCAATCCCGCCTATCCAAGGCCATCTTTTCCAGATCTCGCCACACTCTCCCGTTTTTTGCATTCCATCTCTAACTCCTGTCTCCAGGTGTTTCTGGGTCTTCCCTTACTTCTATTACTATTGGGGTAAGATTGGGTCTCTGGAACCAGCATTTAATCTCATGATCTTTGTTTTCTCCCGTGAATATTCAGGCCTAGTTGCTGTGAGACTGTTTCTAGTTTTGTTGTTTTCTCTTGCATCTGCAGATGGTTGTGAGAGAGGAGTGCTAGATCATCTGCAAAATCCAGATCCTCCAATTGACTCATCATGGTCCATTGAAATTTCCATTTCTTCCCCTGGCAGTTGTTGATCTCATTATCCAGTCAATGGCCAGCAGGAAAAGGAAGGGTGATAAAAGGCAGCCCTGTCGAACACCAGTCTTTATTTCAAAGGCCTCTGTCAGTTTTCCTTCATGCAGTACTCTAGCCGTTGTCTCATACATTTTCTTTATTAGGTTGTTTAGCTTCTGGGGGACGCCATAGTGTCGTAGAAGTTTCAAGAGTGTTTCCCTGTCTAGGCTATCAAATGCATTTTCATAGTCCACAAAGTTGATATAGAGGGATGAGTTCCACTCGATGCTCTGCTCCACTATGATACGAAGTGTCAATATTTGATCTGTGCAGGATCTGTTTTGCCTAAATCCTGCTTGTTCATCCCTTAGTACTGCTTCTGTAGTTTCCTTGAGTCTCTCTAGGATGATTCGACTTAGTATTTTGCCTGGTACAGACAGGAGCATTATTCCTCTATAGTTCGAGCATTCTTGGAGGTCACCCTTTTAGGTAGTTTGACTATATAGCCTTCTCTCCAGTCTTTTGTTATTTCTTCCCTCTCCCAAATTGTTCCCAACAAGCCACGTAGCATGTCTGTTAAGATGTCAGCATTTGCCTTTATGGCCTCTGCACTATTTAACATCTACACAGAGAAAATCTTCAAACAACTAGAGGGAATGCCAGGACTCAAGATCAATGGGAAAATAATAAACAACTTAAGATATGAAGATGTCACAGTATTGATAGCAGAAAGTGAACAAGAATTACAAGAACTAGTGGACTAATTTGACAGAACTAGCAAGGAATGTGGATTAGACATTAACATACAGAAAACACAAACTATGGTGATCAACAAGGAAATGGAAAAAAAAATTAATATAAAAATACATGGAGAATTACTACATCAAGTAAAAAGTTTCATATATCTTGTTCAGATGATAACAGATGATGGCAGGTGTATACCATAAATTAAAAAGAGAATAGGAATGGCCAATGATAATTTCAATAGTATGAGAAAGTTACTGACATCCAAACAAATTACAAACAGGCTAAAAATGAGAATGATCAAATGCTGTATATAACCTATATTAATGTATGGCTCGGAAACATGGACAATGAACAAGCAGTTACAAGACAGAATTGATGCATTTGAGATGTGGATATATAGAAGAATAGGCAGCGTTTCATGGACAGAAAAACAGACAAATAAATAAGTTTTTGGAAAACTAGGCATGAAGAAACAATTATTAAGAGAAATACAATTCAGACAAGTAAAGTATTTTGGGCACATAGAAAGACATGCCACCATGATAAAACATTTACTAGAAAGGAAAGTTGAGGTGGCGAAGAGCAAGAGGAAGACCGAGAGATAAGTGGGAGGAAACTTTAAGAAATGGACAGGTTACAGTCTGGCAATGTGCAACACCAAGACAACTGACAGAGGATGCTGCAGATTCATTGCAGCCAAACCTTCGATGTGAAGACGACACCTGATGATGAGGATGATATCCGCCGAATAACTGATATATGGACTTTTTCGTCTTTACAGACGGCAAATTGGCAAGATTTTCACTGTGACAACTTTTGAGTTTTCGCTTATCTCTTGTCTTTCAGCTCGTCCCTAAGTCTCTCTTCAAAAGGTTATTCACCTTTGCTCAATGTTGTTTTTCATATATCACGATCATCAACCAGTTGTTCTCATGTGCTGGGACCGATATAAATGTTATTCATTGAGGCCTTGCAGACATCTTTATATGTGAGCAGTGGTCTGCCTTGGAGAAATTTCCCCTCGAAAGTTCTCAGAACAACACTGGTTTTGGAATGCTGCATTGTCAATTCTTCGCACATGCCCTAGCCATCTCAGTCTTCTACTGCTGATCATACCGATGATAAAAGGCAAGTTTGCACGTTGCAGTACTTCACAGTTAGTTATCTTGTCGTACCATCTGATGTTCATAATCTTGCAGAGACATCGAAGGTGAAAGATGTTAAGTCTTCTCTCATGCCTTGAGTAGGCTGTCCATGTTTCTGAGCCAAATAGTAAAGGGGTAATTACACAGGCTCGATATATTTGAATCTTCGTCTGCAATGTAATGTTGTTGTTGTCCCACTCTCTCTTTGATAGTTTGCCTAATGTAATAACCGAATTATAGAAATGAAAAATCATATGATGTATACTGGACGAGATAGCAGTCCTTGAAGTTTGTAACTAAGAAACATCTTCATTATAGTGTCTTTAACAGAAGTAAACGAAAACTGATTAAACTGTATCTATATTTCCTCTCTGATTTCTCACATTTGTCACAAATCACTTTTTTTTCTTACAGCAATAAGTAACACACATATTTGATTTAATTATGTCGTCTCCATGACTACAGATTTTAGCAGAAATTCAAATTTGAAAAAAAACACAATTTGGAATATCATTTCATGTTCAAAATGACAAAAAAAACATTTGTTTAGATAATTAGGAATTTCTGGATCATCCGAAGAAACGAAATACAATTAAATAATTTCAACTAAAATATATTCAAATTCTGACATGAGAAATATTAATTTAAACAGATACACGATTACGTAAGTTCGAGGTATCACAGGAATGTTCTAGCTGTCTATAATGCATATCACGTGGATATAGTAAATGTGTAGGGAAAAGGAACAATCCCAAGAAAAAATAAATGTATAGTGTACATGTGACATATAACACTATGCCTGTCAGAAAGAAAAACGGTTGAATAGTGGGTGTTTTTAGAATCGACTTGTAACTAATGAAATGTCGAGTCTTAACTATCTAGTATAATACAATCATGTCATCCGTGTTGTCAAGTGACAGTTCAGTCCATACACTCTCCATATTATAACGCTTAATACTGTCCTAATACTGTGGTCGTCTATGATATAGTGGTAGTGATCAGAACCGAAGAGTCATTGGTTCAAACCCCGCGGTGGACAATATTAAAGCACATTTGCTGCCGGGGATTTCTACGAACCGTAAAAAAATTGATCTCACCGTTCAGAAAGCAATGTCAAACTACTGAACGCAGTGATTGATTTATATTGATTCATTTTAAAGACGATTTGTTTGGTCTGTCTTCTGAAGAACATTCAAATGTGTCATATTTTGTGTGGATAATATTATCACCATTCTTCTTGTAAACAACACTAATTAATATAGCAGAGAGTATTCTTTATTAAACAAATCAACAAACTTACCACCATATATTTTTGATTCACAAAGTGACAATTGTCGATGATTAATATTGACTTTGTTTGACTGTTTGATGATAAGATAACTTATTGGAGTCACTGACGCAACGGGTTTTATCACATCCATGGCTGTTTGATGAGTATTTACGATCAGGGAGTCCATGCGGTCGTCAAGATCATATAACCGTACTTCTATTCCACGGAATCCAGGAGAGTAATCTGTAACGTACAATACTCTTTAGCAACATTCTAGTACTTGTGATTCTCGTTATTTAATAGTACATTTACACTCGCGAGACCTACCAGCTGGAGGCACATTATGGATTTTATGTATGCAAAAACGACATACTTTGATTAATATGGATATTTAAATTAGAGGAATTGTTTTTGCTTTAGTAAGGCGTGGTTCAAGTAATAGATGTACTTATCATTGAAACTAAAACGTATATACAATATATGTTTGTATACGTCTATTTGTATATTTTTACTTGCCATATAAAGCGTCTACCGAAGACAGATGTCAAATATGTAACCTGCATCACACATAATCAACTTAATATCCAAAGATATAGCTTCTATCAATTCCTCTATATATACAGTTAAACGGTTAATAAGCTGACTTATGTCCATTAGGTGTGTCTTTTTCCAACAATCTGGTTTTCTGTACGTCTGTAGAAAGTTTAAGAGGAAGCTAAAGAGGGAGCAGATATTTAGATACATTGTATCGCCCGAGTGGTAACCGGGGCATACATTGGAGTGTAACGAACAGAACCACTGGTACCTGCCACGTATGTCGTAAGAGGCGATCAAGGAGGTTGAGCGTGGGGCTAGCTACCCTACATCGTAAAAAATAACCACTAGATTGCTACAGAACGGAGAGCGAACCGAGTAAACGCTGGCTGAATGCGGACACATCGCCGAAGGTTAAGAACCAGGGCTCCAAATGGTGTTTAAGATGTGACGTAAAACACACGAGTGATAAGGCTGCATGAATTAGATTTTCACATGATTAGAATTTATCTGGAGTTCTGGTACATCGGTCTGGGCGGTGATCGTGAGAGAGAGATAGATTCAATGTATACGATAACAAAAAAACAAAACTGGTACATTAAATCTTCAACAGCCCCACGGTTATCAACGATCAAAAAGGCCGTTCAATTGCTAAGGAAGAGGATCAGCTCAGTAGAAGGGAAGATTACGTTTATAAAGTTCTCATCAAATAATTACTCTACCTTACATTTAAAAAATCGAACAAAAATCATATACTAATAGTTCATGAACTGTGTGTAATTCAATAATGGAACAACGTAATTGAAGCTTAAAAAATGCAAATTAAATTGGAGATCTCAATGGTGAAGAGGATACATTATTTGCCTGTCGTCTTATAGGTTGTGGGTTCAAATACGGACCGAGACACTAGTGAAATATTTTTATGATATTCCTAGAATTGTTGCCACAGCTACGGAGTTTGTGCTTTGTGCATTGTTCTTGGCATATGACATGGCATCTCTGCCGACAACGTTGGAGCCAAATGATGAAACAAGGTGCAATGAAGTCAATTCTTAGTTGTTGTACTATTTTTGGTAATTGAACTAATTCAGCATCTCTGATAAAAGAATTGAAGGAACCCATTTCATTGTGGTCAGTATATGTTCATTTAAAGAAAACAAATTCAAGTCATATTATAAAATATTCTAGTTACATGGTAGTGATATGTATTTTGATGTTTAGAATAACAATATTACACATATTTTGTGTTTAGAATAACAATATTACACATATTTTGATGTTTAGTAACAATATTACACATTATTTTGATGTTTAGAATAACATATACACATATTTTGATGTTTAGATAACAATATTACACAGTATTTTGATGTTTAGAATAACAATATTACACAATATTTTGATGTTTAGAATAACAATATTACACAATATTTTGATGTTTAGAATAACAATATTACACAATATTTTGATGTTTAGAATAACAATATTACACAATATTTTGATGTTTAGAATAACAATATTACACAGTATTTTGATGTTTAGAATAACAATATTACACAGTATTTTGATGTTTAGAATAACAATATTACACAGTATTTTGTTGTTTAGAATAACAATATTACACAGTATTTTGATGTTTAGAATAACAATATTACACAATATTTTGATGTTTAGAATAACAATATTACACAGTATTTTGATGTTTGAATAACAATTATTACACATATTTTGATGTTTAGAATAACAATATTACACAGTATTTTGATGTTTATAATAAAAATATTACACAGTATTTTGTTGTTTAGAATAACAATATTACACAATATTTTGATGTTTAGAATAAAAATATTACACAGTACAGAACTGCTTCATTCTTAGCAAATAAACCGTACTTCCAGCTATTGTTGATGTTTTTTAAGATGCTTATTTTGTTTTAAACTTAACTAATTGCAACACTCAACTTTAAAGTTAGCATTCAAAAATCTTCATTTAACAATACCCAATATGGACGCATCTTTTTTTTTTAAATTGATTTTCATATCTTGAAATATTGAAATGATTATTTATGTGTAATGCGTTCAAGAAAACTGCACTGAAATAACGGAGCACAAACGACAACTTATAAGATGCACAACCACCTTGGTTGTAACAGTGGAACAGGAATCATACAAATTAACTACAGCTGCAATTAAATCCAAAGACATATTAGTTACGTTTTTTTTTAAATGAAACTGCTAACAGAAACTACGAGGACGCTAAGGGATATAGAAGTGATATAAAATCAATGTCCGCCTCCTCAGTATTTTTCGTAGTACATGGAAAACGGGGTGACTAGCCCACTGGGAGTGCGGGTTCAATTCCGCGGGCTGGCATAAAAGCCACAGGTCCTTCAGATTCATGGTGTTCGTGGCACCGAACCGAAGGGTTAAGATGTCCATGGCACAGAGCCGAAGAGCTAAAAAAGATCAAGTGCTTTTGGATCGGAAAAATAAACAAAAAATAACAAATAATATAAAATTAATGTGTTTCAATCTTTCTTCGTCTATAACTCAGCTAGACGACCTTAAGTCATACCTTAAATATAAAAGGTTTCAGAGGACGGGATACGCTGACATATTGATAACATTATATTTATTAATTAATCTGCATACACACGATAATATAACATATAAATCATATAACTGATGAAAAGTAGAGTCATACAGTTTGAGAGAAAGCGAGATAGAGAGAGCAATGATTGCTAGGGCGAGAGAGAGTTAGATAAAAGAGAGAAGAGAAATGACATCATATTATAAAGAAGCAAATTCAAGATTTAAAAATAAGATTGTTCTTGAACATTTCTGTCCAATTCTTCATGGTGGGTGGTTAATTGCAATGCGTCGCCCGAGTGGTTACGGGGGCCCAAATTTGGGGTGTAAATAATAGAACCACTGTTACCTCTCACGCATGTTGTAAGAGGCGGCTAAGGAGGTTTGGCTGAAATCGGATGCATGTGCCCTAAATTTGTAGAAGTCTATGCGTTTAGGGCCTACCAAACCAATGTGCAACGTATGCACGGTCTTGGCAAAGATCAAACATATCACAAAGAGTGATTATAATTGGTCGTAAAGAACGAACGCACAAAAAGAAGAAGAATTGCAATGCCCAATACGATATCAATATGTTGGTTAGCTAATTGACATCTTGCTTTGGATTTAGTCAATTTCAGGTTGAGAAATGAGAATATTGTCAGACAAAAGTAATAGCAAAAGTTATCGACTTGTGATGATTTCATGAGATCAATGAATACTTTTCATAGAATTTTATATATATATATATATATACACATACATATTGTGGGTGTTTGTATTCTTTTCGTAAATTGATTTGCTTAGCTTAGAAGCCGACATGTAAAGTAAGGATAGATACACTTTTGAAGCCGTTCAATATTTAGTGTACCGAAATGACTCATGTACCACAAGTTCATCATCATCAAATAGCTTGTCCTAAGGATAAATTTGCCACCCCAACAGAACCCCTCCGGAACTTCTCTATCTCATAGGCCAGATGGCATGTCTTTGCAGCCGTCATGTTCAAACCATCAGTTATATCCTGAATTCATCTTCTCCGTGGTCTTCCTCCTCTTCTTTTGCCGTATGCCTCCTTCCATGATGGTCTTTTCCAGCCCTTCAAGTCTTTTGATATGTCCAAAATATCTCAACTTTTTCTTTCTTATTTGTAGCATCAGTCAGTTGTACCACAAGTTACTGGTCTAAGTTAGGGATAATCATCGTCTGTATCTGTATTTTATTAATATATTCACGGAATCTTTCTTGGTACATCTTATATCCTTTATGTATATTGACTTTTGAATAAATACTATTGGGCAATTTTTCTCATCACACTGCCCTGCATCTTCTTGTCGTTTTCTTTATCTAAGATATCTGGCAAACATATGTCATCATTTATTTCCTATTGAGTTTATTTGTCAATCAAATCAAAATGTGCTCACCTAAACGATTTGTGTTTTGGTGTAATTTTACCGATTATAGTCAATATTTATTGCGACCAAGCAGATGATCTTCGATAGAGATATTGATGATCAACTAGTTCAGTTTTCTTCCATTTCCTTACAGTTTCTGTCAACAGTGTAAATAATGAAAAAGTCAATGGTTGTCCATGATCTTCCATCTTGACAAACATATGCTAATGTATATTAAGCCTAAATATGCATGCTACTAGGCTACATGTGTGTGTGTGGATAGTAAAGTGATCATTTGGCCATACTTCTCCAGTTTACCGTCGTTCGTTATAATTACTGAAATGCATATAATAATAATAATTCCTCACGTACAGTTATACGTTGCTTAGAGCACGAAAGAAATTTATCCATACCGCTCTATCCTAGACTACTTGGTCAATCACTTCCATGGAACTGAGATCAATATTTTTTCCGTCGCTCAGCAAACGTTATTTCAGGGTCTTCCTAGGTCTTTTTCTCTTTCTTGAACCCGATGCATCCTTCTTCATTGGCTATTTTAATATTCTTTGATTATTTCTTCTGAAATTGTGTGTCCAACATATCTGCAGTCCAACTTATGATGATATAGATGACAAGTTATCTGTTTTTATTTGCATATCTTGGTTGCTTTTACTAAATAAGACATTATCATCTGCAAAATACAAATCTTCTAGTTGACTATATTCTACCCAATCGATGTCACTGTTGCCCCGTGAAAAAATGTTGACATCACCCAGTTAATGGCCTCTCCAAATAATAGCGAGATATAATACAACCTTACTTTACTCTGGCTTTAACCATAAACCAATCGTTGTGTCCATCATCAATGCGGACTGCACATTGTGAACTATCATATAGCCTCTTAATAATGTTTATTATTTGTCTGGTAATTATACATGATTTCAGATACATGTAGCAGGTCAATGTGACAATCTGCCTGTGTATGAAATGCATATATAGCCACAATAGAAATGTATTGTTTGTTTTAGTCCTATTCTAGCAGATGATAAACTATTTAAGAGTGTAATAACATCCTTTAATATGACATGTAATAACTATCACATCATTATTTTAGCAGCTTTATAGTGGGGAATTTTGAGGATATTAAAGCATGGAATGCTATAACCAAAACATGATCCTCAGTAAAATGTACCCATTGTAACTGAAAACAAAGAACTAACATCATCGATCAGATGTAAACTGTAACTATTGTAACTGAAAACCCTGAACTAACGTCATGGATAAAATGTACAATTTATTTTATTCAAACAATAAAGTGTGTGAAAACTCGAAACTTACTTTTGCGATATGGATGTAAGTAACAACATATATGTTTAATGTTACATTTCAACTGGTATTTACCATTACAGCCAACTATATGAAGTAGAGAAATTCTCGCTGGCATGGAAAATTTGACACCCCACTCTGCGCCGTCTACCTCTATTTGTGTTAGTGAGCATGATTGTGCACTAAATATTGGATTTATGTTACCATCCACAGCGTTACTTGCTCTGCATTTTGTCAGATTAAAACTGCCATTGCTTGATTGCCAAGTATCCTGTCTCGTTGCTACGTTACGACCTGCAATATATTCATAATAGTTGTACTATGTTAAAATGTATGTCTTCGTTTGAATTTAAATGACTTTGTGTGATATTTATAATGTATGCGTGTATCTGTGTATGAGTATGTTTGTGTGTACATGTACTTGCTCGCATACTCAACTAATGTATTTGTACTTGTGTAACAGCTTAGGTACAGATGTGTTGATAAATGATAGTATATACGAATTAAAACATAAGAAACAATTCATATCTTGACAATAGTGTGTAAGGTATTTTTTAAATGAATTTAACAACAAATATGGATGTTTATCGCACACAAAAACAAAACGAAGAAGTACACATACTTGAGAAATTGTGAACACATCCAGGTCAATTTAGTTCTCCAAGTCGACATCCGTGTTTGTTGAGTAAATTCACGCATGCTCTGTTATCCAATACAACAACCATCTATACAATCCTACACACTGTACCCATACATATGTGATGTATGTTGACACATGATTTTCTCTACCTAGCAGACAGCTAATTCGTATTTGTCTTCATTAAACGCCCGTTTAACTCAGGATGTTGTATTCCTGATTATGTTTTCACGTATGTGGGACACAAATAAGTTATGATGGATGGCTTGACCATGCAACACCCATTTCTCCAGCTAGCTAATCTACCTTTACATTTTCTTACATCACTAAATGTTTAATTATAAAGACAATCCATTTTCTAGAGAAATAGCTGCTGAAAGTCGATTATCTATTCGGTACACACAAACCGTTCATGTATTAATCTTCAACAAGACATTCTTTAAGTTTATTAAAGCTGAGGGCGTTCATTTCTTTATTATAGAAAACGATGACATGAAAGCTACTGTGGTAGAGCGAGTTAACAGGACTTTAGTAAGAGAAATATAGCGATGATTTACAAAGACCAACACGATACCATATATATACATTAAAGATCGGTTGTTACGCAGCTGCAATGGTTCTTATCATTAAACCAAGCGTATGACACCGACACAGGTTAATAGTGGTAACCAGGAAACGGTTTGATACACTTTGTATCCAAGCTCTGACGTCGCTGACAGACAAGCTATTCAAGAAAGGGAGAGAGTCATGTTCAGTCAAACTAAATAGACATTTAAAAAGGCGTGTACACCATCTTGGACCGATGCAATGTTTACAGTTAGTCGTATAAACAAAATAAGTTGACATTTTTCTAGGGCTGAACTAAAATGTATTCTTGCAAAAAAGCTCCTGAAAGTCTCGAACGGACAAATGTAACGAATTGAAAACATTATACAAGAACGACGTTCGGTTGGTGATAATAACGAGTATGTAGTGAAGTGGATTTAGTATAACACTGCGTTCAATAGTTGGATTTCAGACAAACACGAGATTAGAGCACGTCTGTATCTGTCAGATAATGATTATATACGTAGTCATCGGTGTATAGCTATTCAATCTGACACAGGAACCGAACATGAGTGTATACTTTGGACAGTCCTGCTGTCTAGCTGTCTAGCTAGGTTACATGCTACCTAACCCTAAAATAGAACCACGACAAACGATAAATAAATTATGAGTTTTTATGCCACATTGCCGAGCAATGCTTCACCTCAAATGTATCCAGATAACGAGTCAGGCCACTTTTTGTTAAACGCTTCAGACTATTGATTTAACCTGGCATTACGAGGTTGTCCTGGTTGAAATTCCGTTTCCAAATAAGAGTTTGAAGGGGAGTTTTGTTAGAACAGACACCAGCCAATGAAAATGCCGAAAAAGGTAAACAACACATAATGATTATGTGTCCACTATGACAGTACAAGTCAGCCAAGGGTTTCTTTGAAAAGTTGTCCACATTGCTAATATGAATGGAAAGTTGAAAAAGTCGCAAATCTATTTCCATTGGAACAAAGCGGCTAAGAAAAGTATTTTATAATTATTCGAAAAAGGTGCCAAGTTAGACTTAGTGAGTTGTTGACACATATTTTTGGTTTTTATACATTTGTTTCACAACATCTACAAGAATAAAAGGGGACATAACAGTACAACACCAAACATTTATAAGTCTAGCAAATATCCTTCTAAGAGAATGTTTCGGCGGTTCCTACTCGACTGAACACTAGTTACTTTGATTGCGGTAGGGTGGTTGCACGAAATGTTAGTAATTTTGTCACGTGTGACTTGTTTCGTCTATTCGTTGATATGTATAATACAAGTACATGATTATGTATACGCTAGTATTGTAGTCACTAGGCTGGTAGCGTAACACAAGTTTCTGTAGTACACTTAGTTTTAGTAGGTAGCTTGTTAGTCGCAATACATAGTAGAACAAGTTGTTCTTTTCTTAATTGTATGTGCAAATAACTGTAAACGTTCAAAGTCGGCGAGAATCTCTCTGCAAAACCGACAACTTCTCATTGTAGAAGACGAAGAACAGAATGTCTGGATGAATGCACACCACATGTGCTGGAGAAGTCAATAATAGTGGACAATTAGAAAAACAAGTGGGAAAAGGTGCATGGTGAAGAAAATCGAGACTTGTTGGTGTTGTGTGCACAGAAAATCACGCAATTGTCTGTTGAGAACGTGAATTATGAAAGGGAGAAGATGAGACTAATGTTAAAAGTGAAAAGTCGTAGACGATGTACAAGTTGGAACTGTTCAGAGTCAAAGTTAGACAGAAGATACTTACTGTTAGCAAATATATACAAGACATACAATTAAAAGCAAGCTTATTTTGTAACTGTTGGTGCATGTGTTGTTCTCTATGATATATTTTTCACATCGTTTAGTTCGCTATGTCACAGCAAATGTGATGCATGGACATTTAATAAAGCAGTGGAAAAACATAAAAGTGCTTTCGAATATAAGTGTTACAGAAGAGTCATCAGTATATCATGGACATAGAAGAGAACAAATAAATATCCAGAAAGAACTCAAAATCAAAGAAAATGGGCTAATGCCACAAATACGAAAAAGAAAATTGAGATACTTTGGACATATAAAAAGACATGAAGCGCTGAAGAAGACCATCATGGAAGGAGGCATACCGGCAAAGAGAAGAAGAGGAAGACCACGGAGAATATGGATTGAGGATGTAACTGATGGTTTGAACATGACGGCTGTAGAGGCAGGGCATCTGTCCTATGAGAGAGAAAAGTTCCGGAGGACTGTTGGGGTGGCAAAGTTCTGCTCAGGACAAGCTATTTGATGATGATGATGATGATTATGATGTCACAGCCATTGAAATTGAGCTTGTAGTAAAAAACTGAAGTTTAAAGTAGAACAAACGCATTGCCTTATATTGAAATAATACATCTATACCAGTACGTTATATTTTTGTTGAATTATATTATTGTAATGAGCTATGTACATAATTAAATAACAAAGTATGTAATCGATGTTTACATATCTAACCTGTACTGAGTTTGAAATCACATACATCCGGCACTACGGCTCCAGTAAGTTGTATAGCAACCGCAAGAACTACTATATCACACGAAACATCTATCATCTTGCTATTCACGAAATACCTTCTCTCATTCATGCATCTTATTCCAGTGTTGAATGTTGTAGAAAAATTGATATTATTTCCTGAATAAGGGGTAAACCGTTAGTATGGTTAAGTTATGACAATGTGTATTGATAATTTCAGAAGTAGTTTCGACAATATTATCTAAACATGAGTACATCCTCTCTGTCATACACTGTGATAAACGTATTAACCTTTACATAAACAATTTAAACAACACCACGTACACTACAACTATTATGGTCTAGCTAAAATCATAAACACTTGTGTAAATTCAACAATCATATATAAGTGTTAATGGTGTATACATCAATTACTATCAAGATAACATAAAATATCCATGGAAACATGTGATTATATTGTCAACCAAATAATTAGCAATCACTAAAGGCATAAACAATTTGAAACGCACTAAAGTTAGAAATGATGATGTGCCAGTCGAGCAACCCAACGTAAGAAAGATTATAGACTATTTCTCATTAAATGACACAGATGAAGCAGGCTGATAATGAGTGGCCATATTATTTGTTATTGTTGTTAGTGTTGAGCCGTGTTCCCAACCTGAACTCAAGACATACTCATCGGTTTCCGACGTAAACATGTGTTCTTAGTTCATTAATAATTGCGAGTTGTGTACATTAATAATAGATTGTAGTGACCAGGGAAGATCACATATAAAAGGAAAGGATAAAGAATGAATTGAGAAACCCAACTCTCCAGAACTTGGACAACTATAGTCGAATTGTTGAACACTGACTTTAGGAAGAAAGTGAATGTTATGATGAAAATACTGAATAATAGTAACGAACTTTTACACTTGTGGACGACGTATTGTATATCGATAAAGGACAATTGGAAAGGTACGATATATACTGGAAAATAAGAGAGATTGTAGAGAAAAATGAACATACGGAGAGGACAAACACATTCACCTGGATCAATACAATTGGTACATCAATAAGAGAAAAAGCTAAAGTATATTTAGAATCGTTTTGTTATGAAACCAAGGTCGATGTCAGATAAACTGAAGACAAAGTGACTCAACTTCTCGTTCATAAAATCACGATTTATTATATGTTTATATATATATATATATATAAGAATGAGTTGAATACGAATATTTATATTGGTGAACTATTATATATTTCTTTTGACTATGCATTGATATATGTTGTGTCTCTGATTAAGTAGTAGAATAATTGTGATTATGAAAAATTTCATGTAAATTGCAAGAGATGAAAAGCAGAATAAATCGTTGTAGTCTGCTGCTATGGTAGTTTGATAAGGTATGCACACTGCGAGGTTTGACTTAATTGTATGACGTAAGTGGGTATGTGTTAGAAAGAAAAATGTCTCTATTAGATATACTGCTCGTCTGCCCAGCGTGTTCGTAGCGCGTTGGACTACGGGTGACTATCCCTATGTGTGTGCGGGTTCAATTCCGCAAGATGGCAGAAAAAGCCACATATTCCCCAGACTTACGGCGTTCGTGGCTCCGAAACGAAGGGTTACGATGTCCATGGCACCGAGCCGAAGAGCTGAAAAGCTTAAGTGCTTCTGGATCGGAAAAAAATTAGATATACTATTTGAGACAACGCCAAGTACTAGTTTATATTATCGGAGGAGCCAATGATCTTTGCAGATTCACGAGTATTCACGGTGCTGAGACCCAGTAAGCTAGATAAGAGCTTTCCTAATTAACTTGGGAAAGCCAAAGCTTGTCCCTCTGAATCAGTTTCCCCCCACAAGTGATTGCGAGGTTGCGCGCTTCCATATAGTGCACTTCTGCTGATGTGCCCCATTAGAAGCAGTCAGAAAATGGTAAAATGTGAAATTAATAGTGCATGTTGACCAATATATATATATATTACTTACTTACTTAATCCCGTCATGCCTAGTGACACATGGGGCTTCAGAAAGGACTTTCCATGCTCTCCTGTCCCGTGCAACCTTCAGCGCAGAGCCCCACGTCAGAGATGCGGTGTCCAGTTCCTCTTCCATCATGTGCATCCATGTTGTCCGTGGTCTGCCTTTCTTTCTCTTTCCTTCTGGTGTCCAAGTGAGGGTTATCCTTGCAGGCATTTCTTGTCTCATTCTCATAATATGTCCGAGCCATTTCCATCTTCTCTTTTTGAGTATGTCATTCATTGTCTCTTGTCTTGTATCTTGGAGTAGTTGGTTATTTGATATTTTTACTGGCCAAAAGATTCCCAAGATTCTGCGAAGACAAGAGTGGTGGAAAACTGACAGCCTGCTAGTATCTCCTTTGGTCATCCTCCAACACTCCGACCCGTAGAGCAAAACTGGCAAACAATGCTTTTATAGAGTTTAAGCTTTGTGTTCCTATTGTAGATTTTGGACTTCCATACTGGTTTCATTCTGGCAAAAGCGGTTCTGGCCTTACTTAGACTTGATTTTATATCTTCCTCTGTGCCACCATTTAGTGTCAGTACGCTACCAAGATATGTAAACTGCTCAACCCTTTCCAGTGTTTCATTTTCTAACATTACTGGTTGTTGGATTTCCCTGTTTGTCATAATTTTTGTTTTTCCTGTGTTTGTTTTGAGGCCTACTGTCTTTGCCGTTCTGTGAAGTATTGTACTTTTCTCTTGTATATGTTCATATTTGTGTGACACCAGGGCTATATCATCTGCAGAGTCCAGGTCCTCAAGCATATCGAAAGGGGTCCATCTTATTCCTCTTGGTGCGTGTTGTTTTATGGCATTTTTAGCACCCAGTCAATTGTAATACTAAACAAAAGAGAGGACATTACGCATCCCTGTCTTACACCATATTTTACTGGGAATGTTTTGTTGGAATTCTTTAGGTTGCAGGAGAAATCTTTATAGAAGAGGGATATGATGTTGACAAGCTTCTGCGGTACGCCGTATTGTCTTAGTATCTTCCATAGGCTGTCTCTGTGGACGCTGTCGAATGCCTTTTCAAAATCTATGAAGTTGATGTATATAGTCCTTTGCCACTCGCTACATTGTTCTAAAATGTTACGCAGGGTAAATATATGTTCATTTGTTCCTCTTCCTTTCCTAAATCCTGCTTGCTCATTCGTAGACACGTATCTAGTGCTTCTTTTATTCGCATTATGACAATGTTGCAGAAAATCTTACTTGGGATTGAAAGCAACGTGATTCCTCTACAGTTATTGCAATCTGTTAGGTCTCCTTTCTTGGGGATTTTCACTACAGTACCCCTAGTCCAATCCTTAGGCAATTCTTCTTTCTCCCAGATATCTGCAAGCAGAGCCTGGTATAACAATACACACACAAACTAATACTAATTTTGATATATATATATATATATATATATATATATATATATATATATATATATATATATAATATATTAGTATTGTTGTGTGTATCTGTTATACCAGTTATATATAACTCTGCCAATGCAGGTTCCAAGCCCGGATGAAAAGGAGGAGGACTTGTGCGTGAGGCCAGCTACCTCTTCACAAGAAATTGAAATAGCTACAGAAACTTGTAAGAAAGGACGCCATACCGGTAAACCGACCAGCCAGGTGGTGTGCGGTGCACCTAGTGCATCAATGACGGTTGCTGATGAAAGCTGCTCTGCGGAAGTCAGCAACCCGATTCGTACATTACTTGGCTCAAAAACACTCACTAAAATTGGATTTTGGAATGTGAGAACGATGGCCATGGCTACAAAATCAGCCCAAATTGCAGAAGAAATGAAGAGATACGAGCTGGACATACTGGGGTTAAGTGAGGTGAGATGGCCTGGAACAGATAGAAGAGTAGTTAGTGGATTAACTTTCATATATTCAGGGAGAGAAGATGGTAACATTTTAAGGAGTTAGTATAATGATGACACCTAGAGTAGCAAAGAGCATGTTAGAATGGGAACCCTTCTCGAGTCAGATAATTAGAGCCCGCTTCAGTACCAGGCATGTCAAAATGACAATATTGCAGTGTTATGCACCAACAAATGAGGCTGACGATGATAAGAAAGACACATTTTATGAGCAACTACAAGATCAAATTAACAAGACCCAAAAACATAACCTGTTAGTAGTAATGGGGACTTTAATGCCAAGGTTGGAAGTGATAATGTAAGGGTAGAGAGAGATATAGGAAAACATGGAATAAACACAATGAATGAGAATAGAGAAAGACTGGCAGAGTTATGTATGCTGTCAAACTTAGTAATTGGAGGTACCATCTTTGCACATAAGGAAATTCATAAACTTACTTGGCACTCACCAGATGGAGTGATCAGGAATCAGATTGACCATATGTCCATAAATACACAATTTAGAACATCATTGCTGGATGTCCGTGCATACAGAGGGCAGATGTAGGAAGTGTTCATAATTATGCATAGGTAAATTGAAACTGAAATTGAAAATTCACCATACTAAAAAGAACAACTGCGAATAGACAGTCAAAGGCTACAAAATAATGAGGTAAAGAGGAATATCAGCTCGAACTTAAGAATAGGTTCGAGTTACTCAATGGTGAAAATGAACAGAACATTGAAGACAAATGGACTAAGATAAAGGACACACTATTGGGGGCAGGAAATAGTAGCTCAGGATTAAAGAAGAAAGACAGAAAACCCTGGATAAGTGATGACACCTGGAAATGTATTCAAGAATGAAGAAAGATGAAACTAGCAATATTTAATACTAAGGATGCAACAGATGAAACCCAATCTAAAGAGGAATATAGACTAAAAGATAAGCAAGTGAAAAGAGCAGCTAGAAGAGATAAAAGATCATATGTCAATCGACGACTGGCGGAAGAAGGGGAAAAGGCAGCTAAGACTGGAAACAGTAAAATGCTATACAACACACTAACACAACTTACTGGAACATTTGTTTCAAAGGGTGGATCGATCAAGAGTAAAGATAGTAAAGTTCTAACATCAGATACCGAGCAGAAGAAAAGATGGACAGAACATTTTGAAGAAATATTAAATAGACCTGATCCACCAGTACTACTCAAGTTTGACGAAGAGGCAAGAAACAGCTCCTACCAATTAACGAAGAAATGATAAGTGTAGCTGAGGTCAAGGAGGCAATCAATTCCTTGATAAACAATAAGGCAGCGGGTGATGACAACATTACTGCAGAAATGCTCAAAGCGGCTGATTATACAACTATTAGCCAGGTGCAAGAATATTTAATAAAGTATGGGAAGAAGAAACTGTCCAATATCAATGGAAGAAGGGAATAGTTGTTAAGAAGTAGTGTATCTCGTTAAGGTCACGTATCATTTGGAGGTTGATTTGTTGCTAATCGATATATCACGAAGATATATAGTAATTAAATGGGTGAAATTGATCAATAATTTTTAAGATAGTCTTCATCATCATCATCACCTTTCAATTCACATCGGAGCACAGGTCTTCAACAAACTTCTTCCATCTCTTCCTCTCTCTTGCCATCCCTTCCAATTATTTCCATGTTTTGCCTATCCTCTTTATATCCGCCTCCAGCTCTCTTCTCCAGGTCTGCCTAGGCCTTCCCATACTCCTCTTTCCCTGCGGGTTCCAAATCAATACCTGTCTTGCGATGCTTCCGGTCGGTCTTCTCAATGTATGTCCTATCCATCGCCAGCGTCTCTTCCTGAGCTCTCTCTCCACTGGTATCTGCTTTGTTCTCTCCCTGAGTTCCTCGTTTGTATCTTATCGTACCATCTCAATCCCTCTATCCTACGTATACATCCATTTACGAAGGTCTGCAGTTTTATGATAGTTTCCTTTGTGGTCTTCCATGTTTCCGAGCCATAGAACAGCACTGACTTTACATTTGACTGGAAAATTCTCAGTTTTGTGTTTGTTTTGATCTCCTTGCCTTCCATATCTTACTCAATGCAATAAAGTTCCCTCTTGCTTTTTGTATTCTTAACATCTTTGTTTGTTCCTCCTTCTGTGTCTATGTTGCTTCCAAGGTATGTGTATTCTTGCATGAACTTGTGTACAAAATCAGTTTTACCACTACCAGTTGGTCCGGCGATAAGGGCTGTAAAGGGATGTTTCCACCTAAGATCCATCTCTAGATATGTCTAGTTATAAATGTTTGACACTACTTATATCTTTGATAACATCTCTTCTTCTATTACAGCTATTTTACAGACATGGGTTCACGCAGAGAGCTAAACAATGCCCTTAGAACACGTTTGTGGAGGGCCATGACAACGCTTCAACCTCCAAATGATACGTGACCTTAACGAGATACACTACTTTAAGATCCCCGTAAAAGGTGATCTCAAAGATTGCAACAACTGGAGAGGGATCACCCTATTACCTGTAATGACCATCTTTGCAGAGTCATACACGAGGGCCAACTGACGGAATCCTTTGAGATAAGAACAGGGGTGAGGCAGGGATGCTTGTTATCACCATTCCTGTTCTTGCTGGCCATAGATTGGATCATGAAATCAACAACGGATAACAGAGGGGAATACAATGGACACTTGTGAAACAACTGGAGGACCTGGATTTTGCAGACGATCTAGCTTTGCTGTCTCACAACCACGCACAGATTAAAGACAAAATGAATACCTTAAATAATAAGTCTCAGCAGCTAGGTTTGAAAATACACAGGGGGAAGACCAAGGTCATGAGAATAAATGCTGCAAATGTAAACCAGATTATGCTGGAGGAAACAGCACTGCAGGATGTAGAATCATACACATACCTTGGAAGCAACATAGACACAGAAGGAGGAACAAACAAAGATGTTAAGAATACAAAAAGCAAGAGGGAACTTTATTGCATTGAGTAAGATATGGAAGGCAAGGAGATCAAAACAAACACAAAACTGAGAATTTTCCAGTCAAATGTGAAGTCAGTGCTGTTCTATGGCTCGGAAAACATGGAAGACCACAAAGGAAACTATCAGAAAACTGCAGACCTTCGTAAATGGATGTATACGTAGGATAGAGGGATTGAGATGGTACGATAAGATTACAAACGAGGAACTCAGGGAGAGAACAAAGCAGATAGCAGTGGAGAGAGAGCTCAGGAAGAGACGCTGGCGATGGATAGGCCATACATTGAGAAGACCGACCGGAAGCATCGCAAGACAGGTATTGAAAGACACTTTACCTTTCAGTGAATACTTTAGAGAAACATACAGATGACTGTATTACTATATATACATTGTGTACGAAAAAAATATTTATTTTTATCTCCCCTTACTATCTTAAAAAGTTATTGATCAATGTCACCCATTTAATTACTATATATCTTCATGATATATCGATTAGCAAACGCTTCAACCTCCAAATGATACGTGGCCTTAACGAGATACACTACTTTAAGATCCCCATAAAAGGTGATCTCAAAGATTGCAACAACTGGATAGGGATCACCCTAATACCTGTAATGACCAAGACTTTCTGCAAAATCATTCTTAATAGAATCAAAGGAGAACTGGACACAACCCAGAGAGTAAAACAAGCTGGCTGTAGACCTGGGAGAAGCTGCTTAGATCAAATAATTAAACTACGAATAATTTTGGAGGAACATATTGAGAAGCAGCAACCACTCATACTAAATTTCATCGATTTTTAAAAAGCTTATGATAGTCTACATAGAATCTCCCTTTGGAATATTCTGAGATGCTATGGAATACCAGACAAAATAATAAACGTTATAAAGAGCCTCTATGATGGTTCACAATGTGCAGTTCGCACTTATGGTTGATACAGCGACTGGTTTATGGTTGAAACCGGAGTAAAGCAAGGCTGTATTCTATCTCCGCTATTGTTTGGAGTGGCCATTGACTGGGTGATGCGAAAATGTTGCAGGGGCGAAACTGACATCGATTGGGTAGATAATAGTCAACTAGAAGATTTGGATTTTGCATATGATATTGCCTTGTTAGTAGAAACAACCAAGATATGCAAAGAAAAACAGACAACTTGTCATCTATAGCATCAAAAGTTGGACTGCAGATAAGCTATGAAAAACAAATATAATGAAGACACCTATGGCAAGTAATGCAGATATCACACTGACATTTAATATGATAACAATAACAGAGCAGTTGACCTATTTGGGTAGCAATTTTGAGTGCACAGGAAATGTTAAAAAGAAATTATGATACGAATTGGCAAAGCAACATCAGCTTTTAAAAGTCTAAATAAATATGGAACTGCAAGTTATATAGTATTAAAACTAAATTACGAATTTTCAATTCAAATGTTGTATCAATCCTAACATATGCCAGCAAGAGTTGAAAAATGACTAAAGATATAGAAAGCAAGTTGAATGCATTTGAAAATAGATGTCTGCGAAAAATAATGAATATAAAAAGGAACGAATTCAGGAGAAGGGATGAAATCAGAGACATGTCTGGTCAACCACTAGTGATAACTGTTATACGAAAAAGAAGATGGAGATATGTTGGGCACACATTGAGGAGAAATAATCAACGAATATCAAAGCAGGCATTGAAGTGGGATACAAAGGGTTCAAGAAAGAGAGGTCGACCTAAGGCGACCCTGAAGCGAGAGGCAAGAGGTATCGGTCTCAGTGCCATGGATGAGATTGAGCGAGTTGCCCAGGATAGAGCGGTATATAGAAATTACTTGTAGGCCCTATGTAACGTATAACGGTACGAGAGGAATTATTATATTATTATTATATATATATATATATAGATAGACAAGCAAGACGGCAATCTGCTAGAGTAATCAAGCAAGAGGAAGACAACTATAGTATCATGAATGGTAAACATCTCATTAGACAGAATATTTGTATTCTAGCAGACAATTTTATAAGACCATTGCAAAAATGAGAATGAATGACGAACCATTTAAGCAATCCGAATATGTAAATGATAGCCAAGCTATGTCTATACGTGAATAAGATAAGAAAGGAGAAAGATGGGACGAATGCTTCAAACACCTCTTGAATATACCATCTACCGGAAATATAACAGAGAAATGCATACG
>CM036764.1:10518102-10865978 GCA_020796225.1 Arion vulgaris | reverse complement strand
TGACATATTTGTTCTCTTGATGTAATTAAATGTGGTAGCTGACAGTGACATATTTGTTTATGATATGTATTTAAATGTGGTAGCTGTCAGTGACATATTTGTTTATGATATGTATTTAAATGTGGTAGCTGTCAGTGACATATTTGTTTATGATATGTATTTAAATGTGGTAGCTGGCAGTGACATATTTGTTTATGATATGTATGTAAATGTGGTAGCTGGCAGTGAAACATTTGTTTCTCTTGATGTAATTAAATGTGGTAGATTTCAGTGACATATTTGTTTATGTTTATGAAGCTTGTTCTGTTTGCCGTTTCTTTCCAATTTAAACGTGAACCGCTAATTGCTGCTTGTCTTCTATCTAGTCAATTTCGTAATTTGTTGTGGTCTCACAGTGGTGGTTTATGTCTGAGCTTGTAATGTGTTTAATGTATAATGTCTACCATTTATTTCATATTCGTGTTAGGTAAAGTTGCAGTATTGGTATTGTTATTATTGCAAATCTCTCATAGTCAAATGGCTTGTAGTTCCTACTTAGAATCACACATAATCTCTGGAATTGAGAAGCAACAACCACTTATACTAAATTTCATCGATTTAAAAAAGCCTTTGATAGTCTACACAGAATCTCCCTGTGGAATATTATGAGATGCTATGGAATACCAGACAAAATAATAAACATTAGTTTAGTTTAGTTTAGTCGTCGGATCACCATCACTGCACGTCGAACAAATTAGTCCATAAGTGCTCCGATCTCTCCTCAGTATGTCCATCAGTGTGTGGCGACTAACGACACCGGTTCTTTGTTGGTTTACAATTCTTCTTTGTCTGCCAGCATAGCGTTCTTGTCGAGCTACATCACACTTAACTTTGAGTTCTTGCAGTCGGGTTAGTGTTGTGGATTCACCGCTATTACGTCAATCATGTACACGCCCTCTCTCCTTAAGGAATTTATAATATCAGCCTGGTCCATTGCTCGTCCGCTTTGGACAGCAGCCATACCTGCAAGCCTATCCGCACGTTCATTCCCCTTACACCTGCATGCCCTGGCACAAAAATAAAACTGATCTTTGTCAGCTTAGACCTCCCCAGCGATTATATCCAATGTCTCCTAGCCCATCCTGTTTCAATCTTCCTGAGCATACTCATTGAGTCACTGAGAAAACATGCATGGATACAAGTCTGTGATTCTAGCCAAATCATCGCTTTGGTAACCGACATTAATAAACAAGTAATCAAAAAATCAAAGACAGAATCGTGGGGAAAATACGGAGAACAACTGTCATTACTATGCAAAGAACAGCCACGAATTTTTTTCAAAATGTCAATTCCATGAGGATAATAGACGAAAGTTTCAACCCCACTGACATTATTAATGATAAAAACGGTACACCGATATTTAATACAAACGGAAGGAAGAACAGATGGAAAGAATACTTCCAAGAACTACTTAACCAACCACCAACACCAACTGCGAATAGATTTAAAAATAACACAAGTATAGAAGAACCAAATATACTCATCCAAGAAATAGAAGAAGTTGTGAAGAAGAGTCCACGTCACAAGACAGCAGGCATAGACGGTATAACCAATGAAGCAATCAAGGCATGCGGAGAAACAGGAATACAATGGATTCATAGAATCTTCAAGTCAGCCTGGACAGAAGGAGAAGTCCCCAAAGATTGGCAGAAAGCCATCATAATACCAATATGGAAAAAAAGGGCAACAAAAGAGAATGCAATACATACAGAGGCATATCATTATTAAGTCATGTTGGGAAACTATATGCTAAAATTTTGGAATCTAGAATCAAACCTATAATAGAACCACAGCTGAACATCGCTCAATTTGGGTTCAGAAAAGGAAAGAGTTGCACTGATGCCCTGTTCACACTAAGGCAACTCAGCGAAAACACCATATAATATGACAAACAGCTCAACTTAGCATTCATAGACCAAGAAAAAGCCTTTGATAGAATAAACAGAAACAAACTGTGGACCATACTAAGTGAATATGGAATTCAGGGCCAACTATTAGACAATATTAGAGCGCTATACCAAAAATGCTCAAGCGTAGTACGAACAAGCGACGGCCTGACAGACGAATTTGAATTATCATCAGGAGTAAGGCAGGGATGTGTGCTTTCGCCAATACTTTTCAATATTTACATAGACAGGATAACGCAAGAAACCAAGACAGATAACAACCTCGATAACAACTACAATTTAATAAACGAACTACTCTTTGCAGATGATCAGAGTATAATTTACAACAACGAACACAAACTTCAACAACACATAAATGCCCTGCAAGCCACATGCGAAAAATATGACATGAAAATTAACACCTCCAAAACAGAAGTCATGACAATAAGCAGGTCAACAGGTCAACTAAATATACACGTGAATAATGTCACAATACAACAGACTCCAGAATTCAAATATCTCGGGAGTATATTCACAGCAGATGGAAAGATGGACAGAGAAATCGAGACTAGATGCCAGAAGGCAAATGCAGTGACATACCAACTGTCACCACTATTAAAACATCCAAGCATTAACATGGCAGTCAAACGACAACTGATAAACTGCATATTTATTCCAACTCTCTGCTATCAGTGCCAAACATGGCCCCTGACTAAGACACAAGAAAGAAAGATTACAACATGTGAAATGAGATGTCTACGAAAAGCTGTCAACGTTACAAGGCGAGATAGAGTGAGAAACGAGAATATCAGAAGCATCGTTGGTACTATACCATGCATACAGTACATCGAGAAGCAAAGATTCAAGTGGTTCGGCCATTTAATGAGAATGGAACCACATTTACTACCATCACGTGCCTATAATAATCGACACTCAGTGCGCAGAGCACGAGGCAGGCCAAGAACAAGATGGATAGATAAATCTCAGAGTCCCTGCGAAAGCATGGACTGACAACGTCAAGCGCAACACACCTGGCACAAGATAGGAAACTAACTCTCCCACGACGCTTCACGGCAAATGTGGTTAAGATAAGATAAGATAAGACATTAATAAACATTATTAAGAGCCTATATGATGGTTCACAGTTTGCAGTTAACACTGATGGTGGACACAGCGACTGGTTTAAGAGTCTCTATGATGGTTCACAGTGTGCAGTTCGCACTGATGGTGGACACAGCGACTGGTTTATGATTGAAATCGGAGTAAAGCAAGGCTGTATTCTAACTTCGCTATTGTTTGGAGTGGCCATTGACTGGGTGATGCGATAATGTTACAGGAGCGTAACTGACATCGATTAGGTAGAAAATAGTCAACTAGAAGATTTGGATTTTGCAGATGATATTGCCTTGTTAAGTAGAAACAACCAAGATATGCAAAGAAAATAAGACAACTTGTCATCTATAGTATCAAAAGTTGGACAGCAGATAAGCTATGAAAAAAACAAATCAAATGAAGACACCTATGGCAAGTAACGCAGATATCGCCCTGAAATTTAAAATGATAAAAATATCAGAGCAGTGCACCTATTTGGGTAGCAATTTTGATTGCAGAGGAAATGTTAAAAATGAAATTATGATACGAATTGGCAAAGCAGCATCAGCTTTTAAAAGTCTGAATAAAGAATGGAACTGCAAGTTATATAGTATTAAAACCAAATTACGAATTTTCAATTCACATGTTGCATCAATCCTAACATATGCCAGCTAGAGTTGGAAAATGACTGAAGCTATTGAAAGCAAGTTGAATGCATTTGAAAATAGATGTCTGCGAAAAATAATCAATATAAAATGGAACGAATTCAGAAGAAGTGATGAAATCAGAGACATGTCTGGTCAACCACTAGTGACAACTGTTATAAGAAAGAGAAGATGGAGATATGTTGGGCACTCCTTGAGGAGAAATGATCAACGAATATCAAAGCATGCATTAGAGTGGGATGCAAAGGGTTCAAAACAGAGAGTTCGACCTAAAGAGACCATGAAACGATCTTTGCTGAGAGAGGCAAGAAATATCGGTCTCAGTTCCATGGATGAGATTGAGCGAATTGCTCAGGATTGAGCGGTATGGAGAAATTATTTTCAGTCCCTATGTAACGTATAACGTTACGAGAGGAATTATTATTATTATAATCTCTGAAAGAAAATGTTCATCGTACCTACAATATTTACTTGACATCATTATCTTAGAGCAATATAACTTGTTAAACAAATGTCTTTCAAAATTTAATAAAGCATGTTCTTTGTACATAATGACATATCTGGAGTGAAACATGTGTGCCATTTTCTTGAGTACACTTTGTCTTCTTCAAACACTCCATATCAACCACTTGTTAACCACTCTCTGTGATTTGTATGTGATCTGAGCCGTCTCTCATGCATCGTTATATGGTTAATTTGTATCATTCTATTGTGATATATAAATAACCATTGACATCAGAACGTAATGTACGTGCACCAACCTTCAGCACCTATTGGATAACTATTGATTATTCTTGGGTGGGGTGTTCGATTTCAGCAAGCGTTTTTTTTGCGGTACGCTTTCCGGTAGCCTTAGGCTGTTCCCAGCCGAACCCACAAGGCAGCGCCTTGCCATTTTCTTTGAGGACAACGCCCCTTAGACGATCTGCCCCCCAGGCTGATGAGCACCGTCTGGCAGCAAAACCGGTCATTTTGATGAACACCTTGGTTTGCCGCCAGTTCAGGTTTGTTTGCGGTTTGCTCGCTAACCATTGTCCCCAATCCATCTACAAGGCAGCAGTAGTTCTCTGCGACCGCAAACGCGCACTGGCTTTACCTCTGGTGGGCTTTCCAGTTCTGTACATTTGGGCAGTACGCACACCCTGATTGCGCTGCCGTGTTTGCAGCTGCCGCGCTTGCACTGGTTTTGCCTCTGCTGGGCTTTCCAGTTGTTCTGCTCAATTGGGTGGGACGCACATTCTCGTATCTGCCGTGCACGCCACCGCAGTGATGGCCGTGCCGGCCTGCTCTTCGATGGGGCACACTATGATAGCTTTGCCAGCGTGCGTGCTAGCTCTGTCCTGATATCCTGTCATTATCGACTTTTTCCGTCTCACATTTTTCGTGCCTTCCGTGTCGTGCACACATTTGCCTGGGCTGTCATTGTCTGTGACTCAACCCGGTACCCCACCCATGAAATGGGGTCACGGGTTTCGTCTCATGTGGTGCCACCCTTGCAACGTCCGTATGCGTGCTCGCTCTGCCCTTGTGCCTTCCTCACCATTTCCGGCAATTCCTACTGGGCTATTCCACTTCGAGGGCAAAATCCGAGTTTCGCCCCATGATGCCCACATGCAACTCAACTCGGCACCCAGCATCCTCATTGGCTCAAGAGTACTGCCTCAAGAGAGAGAATGCGCGGGCTCCAAATTTCGAGGCACGCGGGTCAACGTCCCTTCGATGGTTTTTATTCGTGCCTCTCGTGATGGGGGTAGACTTTTGACCTGTGTGGACCAGCGTGAGGCCCAAATCATCACCCATCATCCTCACCGGCTCAAGGGTAGTGCATCAAGAGAGAGAATGTGCAGGATTCGAGTTACGCCCTGCGAGGTTCCACATGTATCGTTCTAGCTTTTCCCATCGACCGGGAGAGGCGAGCATTAATAATCACTCCGGGAGTTCGCTCGTCTATTTTGGGAGCGGATCCTATCAAGCATAACTACCTTTGCATTTCTACTTTCCCAAAAGTAGCTCTTCAACGGCACCGGCCCTCTTAGCCAGACCGGAACTACCGCCTGTAACCAGGGTCACCACTTGGAGGTGAGAGTAGGGGGATTAGAGCCACCTGCCTAATCATGGGGCGCCGCTTCCTTGTGCCTTTGACCCCATATGAGCCGTCTAAGAGCGATTGTACGTTTACCAGTTATGCACCTAGGCCTGCATATCAGATTTCTGCAACGCTTTTTATTTACTAGGGTAACCCCCCTAGGCCCCTACCTCAGTCGACTTTTACGACATGCCTTGTAGATCGCAGTGGTCATATTCGTTGCTTACCTTGCGGGACCTGGCACCAGACGGGCGTTTAAGTAGATACTTGTGTTTAATTATATGATTTGTTTATTCAGTTGAGTTTTTTTTTTAAATTTACCCCAAATCTTCTACTTTATATTTTCTGGAATCTATTTATGAATACACCACTCAATAGCCGCTCAGAAAGATGGGGCTACCCCGAAACGAAAAGCAGAGGCGTAGACGTGGATGACTGGAAGATAGAGAACACCCTGTACCTCATCAATGCTCCAGACGATCCGCTAACCTTCTACTCAAGAAGGTGACACACGACCAGCACTCCCGACTTGGCCTTCGCAACATGTGGCATTTCCACAAAAACATTACGTACGGTCACAAGGGGCAGCTTTACTGGCCGTCCTCAACATGTCGTGGAGGACAGACATAGTACCACGAGAATGGAAGGAAGCGATCATGGTACCCATCCCAAAAAACAAGTCAAAAATAAACTCGACCCCGCGAGTTACAGACCAATAAGCTTCCTAAGCTGCATGGGCAAACTCATGGAACGCAAGGGGAACAAACGGATATGTTAGAACTTAGAAAGCAAATGGCTTCTCATGACACAACAGAGAGGCTTTCTGAAGCACCGATCTACAGAAGATCAAGTAACCTATATTGTCCAGGAAATCGAGGATGGTTTCCAAGAAAAGAAACAGAGACTGTCAGTCTTGGTAGATATGGAGAAGGCAGGTGACACAGTCTGGAAGGAAGGGCTAAGACTGAAACTCCTCACCCTCGGTATTAAGGGAAGAATGTACAAATGACTTGATAGATACCTAGAAAACAGAAAAGCAATGGTTCAAGTTCAGGGTTCAGGGTACACTAACAAGAAGGCCACAATGGAGCAAGGAGTCACCCAAGGAGAAGTGCTCTTACCAACACTCTTTCTAATCTTTGTCAATGACGTAGAAACATGCCTACCAAAGAGAGTACACTCTGGCATGTATAGCGACGACCTGGCAATATGGGCGAGGGAAGGGTCAGTGCCCATAGCAACAAATCAACTGCAGGATACGTTAAATAACCTGGAAGTGTGGTAAAAAAAAGTGGAATATGAAAATAAACCCCTCTAAAACCACTTACACTGTGTTCTCTCAGAATAATCTAAATCCCAAAATTAAGCGTAAAGTCAATGGCAAGAATGTCCAGAAAGCAAGACCCCAAAGTACCCTGGAGGCACACTTGACCGAAAACTGACTTGGTGCCCCCAAATTGAAACTGCTACGGCAAAAGTGAGACACAGGCTCACGATGATGCGTAAACTTGCATGCTCCATGTGGGGAGCAAACACCAGAGTCCTCAAAAGACTCTGCTCTGGAAAAGGGCGACCGGTCCTGGAGTACGCCATTGCAGCGTAGAGTAGTGCATCCAACAAGCAATTCATCAAACTGAACAATAGTCAGAACCGTGCAATGCGCAGTCTCACAGGAGCCATGAAGTCCACGCCAATCAAGGCGATGGAAAAAATCACCGGCATCCAACCAAAGGCAGATCAAAGTGACAGAAAAGTCTTGGTGTTAGCGGAACAATTTAAACGGCTCGATTCCCACCCTAGGTACGAAAGAATGAATGGGTTCGGAAGGGGCAGAATACAGAGAACAAACTTCGCAAAAAATGGGAAAGCACTGATCGTAGATCATCCGGTCCTAGCAAACTGCAAAACCAAACCAATCCCGGCAACCGATATGTGCCCGCCTTGAAAAACCAAAATGCCGGAACTAAGGATATCAATCACAGGCATACTGAAAAAAATGCCAGCAAGAAAACTTCGAAAGAAGAACGGCCACAGAAAAATACATAGAGACAGAGTACCTGAAAATAAGTGGTTACACGTCTATACTGACGGATCGGCAAGGAACACAATCAGCGACGGCGCAGGAGAAATTGTGCTTACACTCTCAAAGAAAGTGACCGTCACAAAAGCGAATGCCACAGGCAAATACTCAAATTACTACCGAGCAGAGGCAGAGGCAATAAGAACAGCGGACGAAATGATCCTAGAGAGAAGAGACACCACTCGCAACAAAGTCGTGATATTCACCGATGCTCTATCAGTCATCACGGCACTCACAAGCGCAGGCAAAACAAAGCTCAATGAACTCAAAGCGACCTCAACGCATTATTGCACACACTCAAACGCATCGTCATTTAGTGGATCCCATCACACTTCAATATAAGCGGAAATTAAGATGCGGGCAAGTTAGCTAAAGAAGGCGGACGACTACCTCAGACTGATCTCGAGATCAGTTATTAGGAAGCCAGAACAACCATCGACTGGCACTATGGAGATAAAGAGACAAAATACCATCCCCAGTATAATAACGTCGACGGATACTATGGTCTATCTCGTAGCGAACAAGTTGCCATTCTTCGCCTCCGTACCGACCACAACAAGCTCCGCGCCCACATGTTTCACAAATTGAAAATTGGCACAACTATCCTGTTTCCTGCAAAAGGCGGACATGACGGCAGAACACGTTCTGCAAGAGTGTCAACTAACAGCAGGCATAAGAAAAGACACATGGCCTCAAAACACATAGCTTCGCGAGAAGCTGTACGGAGGAACGGAGTCTCATAAAAACACGGTAAAATTCATGATAAATGTTGGTTCATCAGTCTAGGCCGTGATCGCGAGAGAGAAATACACCTATCTTCTGTGTGTATTGAAGTATGACTATGGAGGTTCATTGCAGGATTAATTATGTAGTCGAAGCGCTGTTTTTAAATGGACTAACATACTATAGTCTGTCCATTAATTCGTGAGCACGTTTGAAATTGATTTTCTCGAAAACTACCTGTTGGATCTCAGTGATTTTTGCATGCAGCCTTAGAATATCCATGACGCTAAAGTAAATCTAACCAGTAGTCCATAGATGCTACGGATTTTGCACATCGGCGAATTCCTTTGATCTTTTATGACAATTGCAAATACGGGGCTCAAATTTTAGATTTTACAGTAATCCCTAGAATTTGTCCATGTCAATTCTATTCATAGGTGTATCTCCATATTAACTTGATAGGTCAAGTAATTAAGTGTGTTGCCCTTTATGTGCAATCGTGAACTTGGATACAATATGCAACAGTTAGTCCTCTCCTTCGGTCACCATTAGACCCCAGGGTGTCTTAACTTCACCACAAATTGTATGAGGGTAGACGCATTTGGATATGGAAATGTATACGTTGCTATTTCTCAGTCTGTAATCAAAATATGATTTGTATCATCCCGAATCTGACGATTCCATGAGGTTGATAATTGTTACTGGCTGGACAAATTGTAATCCATCTCGGTGCCAGTACTCGTCTTCCTCTCGGAGCACATGTTCAACACACTTCTTCCAGAACGGCATGTCTATCATTGAGAGGGACTCACGTGTCAGAACTTCAACATCACACATTTTAAACGTCCTGTTCTGTTCGGCAACTTTCCCTTTTACTTTAGCCCAGACATGCTCTATCGGATTGAGGTAAGCATGATATGGAGGTAGTCGCATAGACGTGTGGCCGTATTCCGCAATGATTTTGTCAATATGAAACACCTTTGTCTTATTTGTCATCCTCACCAGGTGCAACAACTCGGGTTTCAAATATGTATCATCGAAACTGACATTTTCCTTAGCAAGCCAAGTCCTAATTTGATCTTTTGTATTTGATGCAGTTGGTACTTTGTCTTCCGCTGATACTGCGTTGTGATAGGATGCATTATCCATTACCAAGCATGATGGTCTGTTTAGAATTGGAAGTAGATCTTTCTCCATCCAGTGCCTGAAAATATGTCCATTCATTTCTGTGTGGTAGTCCCTACCGTCGGTACTTTTGATTGGAAAATAAGTCCAGCGTCATGGACAAGACCTTCTTCACTGCTTCCTGCATGTGTTAGTATAATACGCTGGCCTTTGCTGCTTGGTATTTTTCTTTTCTGTTCACCGTCTACTGATTGCCATTCTTTAGCATTGGTGTAGTGAGCATTGACCCAGGATTCGTCCAAATATACATTATCATAGCCTTGCCTCCGCCGCTCACGGATCTGCCTCAGGTATTTACTTCGGGCTGCAATTAAATGTGGCTTTTCACAAATAATATTCCTGCCGCCTATAGTTTTTCTGAAGGTGAAGCGGCGGCTCTTACAATTTTCCATAGAGTACTTTTAGAAATGTCTATGCTGCAATCTGATTGAAGTTTTAATTTCAGTTTCCTGAGAGTAACAAGTTGATTTGTCGCAAACATTTTCAAGAGCTCCCGTCTTATGACAACTATGTCAAAGTCGTCAATTGTTCTTTTCCTTCCTTGCTTGACATTAGTGCACGTTGTGTCCTGTTTAATCCATCGGGAAAAGGATTCTCTATTCAGACCAAGCGCCAGTTGCGTTCGTTTCTCAGGTTATGAATATCGCAATATAGATGACCTCTCTTAGATTCCCTACAGAAGTGTTGGTATAGTAAAACTGTAACCTTCTGCATTGTTATAAATGTGCACTTCAGACTCATTATGAATGTGATATCAATGTCAGTTTTGATAAGCCAACAAATATGATACAATAGCTTCATACAAATAGCGAGATACACCTATAACTATACAACGGTATAATTATATGTAAAGTCGACTGGGTAAGGTGCACGGGAATTCCCGTGAAATTGTTGTTTACGCACGATATTTCAATGTTACCATAATGTATTTTTAGAACAACGCGTCTGTGTACCGTAGATCTGTTACTATTGTGTACAATCCGGTGAGGTTGATTTTAATATAACCTGAAGAAGAAATATTTCAAACTACTTCAAATTTTCTTGGAAAAAATATTTCTCTAGCGTCATGGATATTCTAAGGCTGCTTGCAAAAATCACTGAGATCCAACAGGTAGTTTTCGAGAAAATCAATTTCAAAAGTGCTCACGAATTAATGGACAGACTATAGCATGTTTGTTTCTATAATTTGTGTTGCTGACACCTAATTGTCTCGATTTAGCGTTGATTTTCACAAGCACTTCACTATTTAGTATTTCATTTCTGAGTGTACCAACTATTCGTATATGTCCGTCTTTTCAGATCGAAAGTCCCGTTATACTTGAACGGAAATATGTTCATGTTGTTAAGATCTCTGAATGCAAGCCACAACACTATTGTTTACAACAACAGACATTCTCAACAACCATTTAAATGATCACTGAATGAGATTCCTAAAATGGAAATACACAGGGAAGACTTGTGTTCAGAATAAACATTCGTTGAAGCATAAATATGAATGTGAACATCATACGACATAGACGACTAATACAAAGTATCGTCACATGATGGGGAACGTGGATTTATGTCGTGTTCAAAAACTGAATATGTTTTATTTGCATCATATACAAAGTTAAACGGGGAAAAAGTTATCACACTGTGTATGGTACCAACAATTCTTAATTTACACATGGATCTCCACCACATTACAACCCATTTCAATAATATATAACTCTATTCAATGAACGTTTATAATTGTATATACGAGAGTCAGTATGAGTCTATGTTTATTAAGTTTAGCATTCTACATCAAGTGCAGCACGTACAATCTAAATATGTAACAAATTGAAAATAAAATCACATTCACATAGTATTACTACATTTCAGTGGACATATTAACGTGGGAAGCTGGGTCTGAAGTACCAATATATTTATATGATGTAAATCCTGCAACATGCAACCCAAACAGATTGTCCACCCAGATCCGAATGACTTTAATACGGCCAACTCAGTTTACTTGGTACAGGCTAATACTGAACAATGCTAGTAAGATGAATGCTTGTTCTTATGTTAAATTGTTTGTTGATGTTCGATGTGGTTACAGTTGATGCTTTAGTCATTATACAAAATAATTAGGTCGAAACACTGCAAGACAATCCATTGCAGCTAAATGTAAGAACCAGGAATTAGATGTAGATGATTTGGTGACGGTGGAGGAAATCAAGGATGCTGTACGGAGAGCAAAAACAGTGCACCTGGTCCAGATGGCATACGATATGGTGACATTGACGGGTTGTCTGATGGGAGTGGAAGAACTGGCTGGCATCTACAACAAAAGCATTACGACTGCAATAATCAACGAAGAATGGTTGCACAGCTACCTAGTACCTCTGCCGAAGCCTGGCAAAGACCACACAAAATTCAGGGCTATCGGGTAATCACCATGCAGAATACAATAAGCAAGTTGCTGGAGAAAATAATTGCCAGGAAAATATCCTGCCAACTAGAGAGGTTACGTCTCCTTCCACCCACCCTTGGAGGGTACCGTCCATATAGAGACATGGCGTAACGCAGCGGTGTTCGCCTACGATGTCTATGAGGGTTTTCACTCGGCATTGAGACATGTGCTGCTGCAATTGACCTTGCAGATGCCTATAATAGAGTGCCGTTGCATTTTTTAATGGTTCAGCTGACTGAACTCAATATCAGCCCATTCCTCCTCAATTGTATCTTTGCGGCCCTCTTCCAGCGAAATATATGTTTAAATGTGGCAGTTTGGCGTCATCACCAACAACAATCCACCCTGGCTTACCACAGGGTCACCATTATCTCCGGTGTTGTTCAATGCCTATACTGTGAGCATCACAAAAGAGCAGATCACGGGTAGAGGAAAGACAATGTCATATGCAGATGATGTGTTGGTGTATCGTCAGGGCAAGGATAGAGAACAGCTTGTGGAGGAACTTCAGTCAGAACTGGACCGCATAGGTAGATGGTGCGTTGAAGCAGGAGCATTGGTCAACCCCACAAAAGCAGCGGTGACATGGTTCTCTTTAAACAACCACATTGTCAACACTCCAACACCATCTGTGGTTTTGTGTTCAGAGGTGGTGGAGCGATCTCAGTCTATGAAATACCTGGGGTTGCGTTTTGATCGTAGTCTAGCTTTTACGGAACACATAGCTCATGTGATAATGAAGGCGAGGAAAGGTTTGCTGGCGATGAGGGTAATGGCTGCGGCGGATTGGGAACAGCGCCATCGTTGTCTTTTATACCAGGGTCTGGTCCTTTCTGTGCTTGATTATGCGCTGGCGATCCTGACTCTCAGTCATAGTCAGATAGAACGACTGGAAATAATACAGAACGAGGCGATGCGCATTATACTTGGTTGCACTAAAGACACGTCGTGCAGGGCGATGCGCTATCTCCTTGACTATCCTACTATGGAGTATAGAATACTGATGAGCCGTGCACGAGCATGCCTTCGAGTCAATGCTGACACACAACATCATCTGCACTTGGAAATAAAGAGACAAAAAGGAAATAGGTTGAAAAGAGGAAAATCTTGGATGGGTCAGGCCGAGGACTGTATTGAACAGGTGTGTACACTTGAAGACATTGATCCCGGTGAAGAATGGATACCAGTGCTCAGAGCAATCGCTACATCCTTTTCTGTATGCATCGAACTTGATAAAGAATGCAGGCAACACAACCCACTTGTTGTGGAGGCAGAGGTTCAGGCATTAATTTCTGAGAACGCATCTGAGCATGATGTAATCATTTATACGGATGGTTCGGTGATTCGACATGTGCGGAGCTCGTGGGCTTTCACTGCTCAGGTCGGAGGGATGTTGTGAAGGAAGACAGTGGTGGTTTTGCCGTGACTACAAGCAGTCTCACTATGGAAATCATGGCCGTTACCAAAGCGATGATTTGGCTAGAATCACAGACTTTATCCATGCATGTTTTCTCAGTGACTCAATGAGTATGCTCAGGAAGATTGAAACAGGATGGGCTAGGAGACATTGGATATAATCGCTGGGGAGGTCTAAGCTGACAAAGATCAGTTTTATTTTTGTGCCAGGGCATGCAGGTGTAAGGGGGAATGAACGTGGCGATAGGCTTGCAGGTATGGCTGCTGTCCAAAGCGGACGAGCAATGGACCAGGCTGATATTATAAATTCCTTAAGGGAGAGAGGGCGTGTACATGATTAACGTAATAGCGGTGAATCCACAACACTAACCAGACTGCAATAACTCAAAGTTAAGTGTGGTGTAGCTCGACAAGAACGCTATGCTGGCAGACAAAGAAGAATTGTAAACCAACAAAGAAGCGGTATCGTTAGTCGCCACACGCTGATGGACATACTGAGAGAGAGATCGAGCACTTATGTACCTAATTTGTTCGACGTGCAGTGATGGTGATCCGACGACTAAACTAAACTAAACAAAAGAATTCATTGAAGTTGTTGATCACTTAAGTTTGTTCCAGAGAAAACATATATGGGAAATTATGACGTTTTTATCAGCAGTACATTCAAACTTCAGTAGAGCCACTTACTAACAAAACATTATAAACCGAACAGAAGATGAACATGGAGCCATACTTATATAAGAGGGGATTCTGGTCTGGAAAGTTTTTCGTTGCTTTCATAAATGTAGAATTTGTATTACAATTTTGAGATATTATGACTTAAAAGAGAAGAAAAATTTTAGTAAAAAAAAAATATGTCAACGAGTTGTAATGGAAACAATCAAAAATGGTCGCCAAACACACAATTTTAAATCCCTAAGGCTCTGAAAGTATTGAATATAAATGAATTTTGTTTCCACTCTCAGGTGAGCAGTTGTAATATCTAAATAATTACACATGATGTTTAGGATATATTAATATTACATTTTTAATGAATTTTTGGTAAACATACCCCCAAAAGCAGCTTTTGGCCGAATTTTGAGGAAATTTTTACCCAAAATGTAAAAAAAATTAATATATAATATATCCTAAAAATAATGTGTAATAATTTAGATATTACAATTGCGTATCTTAGAGTGAAAACATAATTCATTTACATTCATTAGATTCAGAGCCTTAGGGATTTCAAATTGTGTTTTGGTGGCCGTTCTTTATTGTTTCCATGGCAACGCTTTGACATTTTTTAAAACTAATTTTTGCTGTCACTTTTGTTAGAGTGTACCCATATAAATGTATCGTGAAATGTAAAACAATTATTGAGTATAATTCATATAATACCAAAACAACTGTACACTATCGTGAGAGTGCCAACGTGGACAATGCAATAAATATGATACACAAATAAAGACGTGTTTGACAAGTGCAAGATCAACAAGAACATATTTTTAGTCCAGATACGTGTTAGTCATGTTTGCCTTACTGCTGAACTAGAATCATATTTGCTATCTGTCTTTTAGTCTTCTGAAGATTGTGTCTGCATGAGGGTTTCGATCTCTCAACAAGACAGCGATTGTTACATTTATTCTCTGACCTTACTTTTCCAAGAGAGCGGCACTCTCAGTTTCCCGCAATGCCACCGTGCAATGAATCACGTACAAGCAGAGGCGGCTTGTCATTAGGGCCAGTGGGGCCCGGCCCACAAAACTATTAAGTAACATGTACTTGTTATTTTAGACATTATTTGTTCATAATTATTACTTTCAACGGGATATCGATTAGCTTTGAAAGTTGATAGATAACGCTAAAACATCACACACAGCTTGTAATTCAGCATATTTCCTCCCTAAGTAGTTAGTTTACTCTCAGTAAGAACCGGCCCCACCAAATCAAAAATGATTAACATGTATTTATTGTTTTAGAAATTAATTTTTCGTAATTATTACTCTTAACTTGACACGTATTACCGTTGAAAGTTGAATATATAAGATGTAACATTGCAACCTTTTGACCTTTGATCGTTATTGCAATGATAATTGCCAAAACAAGTATGTCATTTTCATTCAGCCGGAAGAATCATATTCATTCTTACGTGTTCAAACTAATTTCCAGATAAACGAGAACTCTAGATTAATTAGTCCGTTTAATTAGCGATTGAATCCCAAATGTAATTAAAAAAATATTGTAACATTATAGAAACAAAGGGAAATAAATAACAAACCATCAAAGTATAAGATTTATTTTTAGGGAATTGTCCCTTGCATTAATTTACCTTGTGTACATACATTTTCTTTTGTACAGCGTTGAGTTAGTTGTCAACTGAGTTGAGTTGAGCGAAACACGTAAACACATTTTCAACAATAATAAAGTTACTTAGTACTAGAGATTTACAGAAACAATGACAATACACATAAACCATTCGACTAAATTGCCTTTATCAAGCAAAGAATATAACAGTAGTGAAACATTTCACTCACTGTACACTACAAAGTGGCATATCCTCTACTGGACATAGCCGTCAACTACAGCACGTTTACCACAAAGATTGTATATATTACAGAACTACCAAATACGGCGAGTTGGTCTCAGTCACAAGTTCGTGGCATTTATTTTGTCATTCGGATGAGATGCATGTTCAATTTGGGTTCCAGAAAACTTTTTTTTTAAATCTTCTTTTCGCACAACTGTCATTTGATGTGTCCTAACTATGTAATTGTATTTGATTTTATATTATTTAATAGCCAACTCTCTTTAGTATCAATCTGTTGCAGAACAGAAGGATTTGTTCTTTACCTGAAATGGGTAATAGTTTCACGGAATAGACAAATAATAGTAAATACTCCAAAACCACGATTTTTCCGAAATTTTTGCCGGACCCCACCATGAAAAATGACCTCAAGCCGCCACTGAGTACAAGTGAATGTCCACATGTTTTGTTACCTGGCCAAGTTCTTGTTTCTAGTTTCTGCACTGTGCTGTCAGTAATTGCATTGCTGACTGTGAATATGTAAGAAAAACCATTTTACCTGCAGGTGCTTGCAGCTGTTCATGTGATATGCTGTCAACATGACGGATAAGAGTAATGCTTGGTAGTTGCAACAGATTCGTCTAGTGTGGGCCGCTAGAATGTAAACTCCTGTTCCACTATCATGTTGTCTCCATTGCCGATCCATCTGTGTACATTCGTGTCCAGCTGTTTTCTGCAAGAATGTAATGAAGATGTTTCATTGTAGCTGCTGTCTTCTACATTAACTAGTTGTCTCTTCTTGACAATTTAGTGATGGAATTTGAGAGATTTAGTGCTACTGTGGTTGGTTCCAGTGGTCAATATGTAATGCTTCTGATATTGAGTTCTGAGTTAATAGCTCCAAGTATGACTTTCCTATTTCATTTGCTTTGTAGTTTAGACGTGTACTCTATAGTCTCTTTTTGGTTTTAGCTTTTATTTATTCTTATAGTGGATGGTGTGGCATCCTTTTGATCCTTCAAGCGTGTGTAAATCAGTTTTCTCTTTCTGCAGTCTACCAAATACTCACATTGGCTGCTCTTTCCAGTACTATAAATGGTCTAGATTTGATGTCAAATGATTAGATTTGCTTCATCATATACGTTCTAATTGTTTCAATGTTGTGATTTCTCCAGGCCAGACGACTGTCAAGCTAAACCCAAAATTTAATGATGTTTATTTCTCTTAATAATGTTTAATGATGTTTAATTCAAATTCAATCTCTTGCTTTTAGCATTCGATTGTCTTTTAATTTTTGACATTAGGAAAATATTGCGTATGTCACATTTTCCTTGTCTAAACCCACACTGTTGTCGGATGTGTATACATTATGCAAGTGATCGTATTGGATGCTCCAGAACTCTTGTGAACATATGTTCCACATGACTTAGGTGGTAAATGTCTCCGTATGTACGACGATATTGTTGTCTTTTTTTTCATTCTCCCATAATGGTAATATACTAGTTTATTGTAAATCTGATTGGGCAGTGTTTTCTTCCAAAGCTTTCTTGTAGGTGTAGTATGCCCAGCTTACTTCAATCTCCCAACACATCTTTATTGTTGCTCTTGTTATTCTATCAATTCGTCAAGCATTGTTCTTTTGGCTAGCATATCTCATTTTTATTGTGTTAGGTTCATCGTCGCCGTATGCATTTCTCTGTTATATTTCCGGTAGATGATATATTTAAGAAGTATTTGAAGCATTCGTCCCATCTTTCTCCTTTCTTATCTTATTCACGTATAGACATAGCTTGGCTATCATTTACATATTCGGATTGCTTAAATGGTTCGTCATTCATTCTCATTTTTGCAATGGTTTTATAAGATTGTCTCCTAGACTCTACAAATAATATATCTAATGAGATGTTCACCATTCATGATACTATAGATGTCTTCCTCTTGCTTGATTACTCTAGCAGATTGCGTCTTGCTTGTCTATCTCTCTCTCTCATATATATATATATATATATGTATATATATATATATATATCAAAACTAGTATTAGTTTGTGTGTGTATCTGTTATACCAGGTCTAATATATATATATATATATATATATATATATATATATATATATATATATATATATATATATATATATATATTGTCAATATGACCATTAATTTCACATTTTACCATCTTATGACTGCTTCTAATGGGGCACATCAGCAGAAGTCCACCATATGGCAGCGCGCAACCTTGCAATCACTTGTGGAGGAAACTGATTCAGAGGGACAAGCTTTGGCTTTCCTGTTAATTAGGAAAGCTCTTATCTAGCTTACTGGGTCTCAGCACCGTGAATACTCGTGAATCTGCAAAGATCATTGGCCCTCCGATAATCTAAACAAGTACTTCGTTGTCTAAAATAGTATCGAAAAGGGTTGATACTGCAGTAAAACTTGGAAAAATAGTAAACACGTAAAAAAATATGTTATTACAAAATACATAAACAGTGACGATAAACATCATCTGTTTACGTTGCTGTTTATCGTCACTGTTTATGTATTTTGTAAAACTGTAGTACTTTGTTTTTACGTGTTTATCTAAAATAGTATATTTAATTAATTTTTTCCGATCCAGAAGCAGTTGTTTTCAGCTCTTCGGTTCGGTGCCATGGACATCGTAACCCTTCGTTTCTGTGCCACGAACACCGTAAGTCTGGGGAATATGTGGCTTTTTCTGACATCTTGCGGAATTGAACCCGCACACACAGAGGGATAGTCACCTGTAGTCCAACGCGCTACGAACACGCTGGGCAGACGAGCAGTATATCTAATAGAGACATTTTTTCTTTCTAACACATACACACTTACGTCATACAATTAAGTCAAACCTCGCAGTGTGCATACCTTATCAAACTACCATAGCAGCAGACTTCAACGATTTATTCTGCTTTTCATCTCTTACAATTTACATGACATTTTTCATAATCACAATTATTCTACTACTTAATCAGAGACACAACATATATCAATGCATAGTCAAAAGAAATATATAATAGTTCATTAACCAATATAAATATTCGTATTCAACTCATTCTTATATATATATATATATATATAAACATATAATAAATCGTGATTTTATGAACGAGAAGTTGAGTCACTTTGTCTCTCAGTTTATCTGACATCGACCTTGGTTTTATAACAAACGATTCTACATATACTTTAGCTTTTTCTCTTATTGATGTACCAATTGTATTGATCCAGGCGATTGTGTTTGTCCTCTCCGTATGTTCATTTGTCTCTACACTATCTCTTATTTTCCAGTATATATCGTACCTTTCCAATTGTCCTTTATCGATATACAATACGTCGTCCACAAGTGTAAAAGTTCGTTACTATTATTCAGTATTTTCATCATAACATTCACTTTCTTCCTAAAGTCAGTGTTCAACAATTCGACTATAGTTTTCCAAGTTCTGGAGAGTTTGGTTTCTCAATTCATTCTTTATCCTTTCCTTTTATATGTGATCTTCCCTGGTCACTACAATCTATTCTTAATGTACACAACTCGCAATTATTAATGAACTAAGAACACATGTTTACGTCGTGAAACCGATGAGTTATGTCTTGAGTTCAGGTTGGGAACACGGCTCAACACTAACAACAATAACAAATAATATGGCCACTCCTTATCAGCCTGCTTCATCTGTGTCATTTAATGAGAAATAGTCTATAATCTTTTTTACGTTGGGTTGCTCGACTGGCACATCATCATTTCTAACGTTAGTGCGTTTCAAATTGTTTATGCCTTTAGTGATTGCTAATTATTTGGTTGACAATATAATCACATGTTTCCATAGGTATGCTATGTTATCTTGATAGTAATTGATGTATACACCATCAACACTTATATATCATTGTTGCATTTACACAAGTGTTTATGATTTTAGCTAGACCATGATAGTTGTAGTGTACGTGGTGTTTTTTAAATTGTTTATGTACATGTTAATACGTTTATCACAGTGTATGACAGAGAGGATGTACTCATGTTTAGATAATATTGTCGAAACTACTTCTGAAATTATCAATACACATTGTCATAACTTAACCATACTAACGGTTTACCCCTTATTCAGGAAATAATATCAATTTTTCTACAACATTCAACACTGGAATAAGATGCATGAATGAGAGAAGGTATATCGTGAATAGCAAGATGATAGATGTTACGTGTGATACAGTAGTTCTTGGTGGTGCTATACAACTTACTGGAGCCGTAGTGCCGGATGTATGTGATTTCAAACTCAGTACAGGTTAGATATGTAAACATCGATTACATACTTTGTTATTTAATTATGTACATAGCTTATTACAATAATATAATTCAACAAAAATATGACGTACTGGTATAGATGTATTATTTCAATATATGGCAATGCGTTTGTTCTACTTTAAACTTCAAGTTTTTTTACTACAAGCTCAAATTCAATGGCTGTGACATCATAATCATCATCATCATCATCAAATAGCTTGTCCTGAGCAGAAATTTGACACCCAACAGTCCTCCGAACTTTTCTCCTCATAGGCCAGATGTCCTGACTCTACAGCTGTCATGTTCAAACCATCAGTTACATCCTCAATCCATCTTCTCCGTGGTCTTCCTCTTCTTCTCTTTGCCTGTATGCCTCCTTCCATGATGGTCTTCTTCAGCGCTTCATGTCTTTTTATATGTCCAAAGTATCTCAATTTTCTTTTTCGTATTTGTGGCATTAGCCCATTTTCTTTGATTTTGAGTTCTTTCTGGATATTTATTTGTTCTCTTCTATGTCCAAGATATACTGATGACTCTTCTGTAACACTTATATTCGAAAGCACTTATACGTGTTTCCACTGCTTTATTAAATGTCCATGCATCACATTTGCTGTGACATAGCGAACTAAACGATGTGAAAAATATATCATAGAGAGCAACACATGCACCAACAGTTACAAAATAAGCATGCTTTTAATTGTATGCCTTGTATATATTTGCTAACAATAAGTATCTTCTGTCTAACTTTGACTCTGAACAGTTCCAACTTCTACATCGTCTACGACCTTTCACTTTTAACATTAGTATCATCTTCTCCTCTTCATAATCAACGTTCTCAACAGACAATTGCGTGATTTTCTGTGCACACAACACCAACAAGTCTTGATTTTCTTCACCATGCACCTTTTCCCATTTCTTCTTCTAATTGTCCACTATTATTGAATTCTCCCGCACATGTGGTTTGCATTCATCCAGACATTCTGTTCTTCGTCTTCTACAATGAGAAGTTGTCTGTTTGCAGAGTGAGATTCTCTCCGACTTTGATCGTCTACAGTTATTAGCACATACAATTAAGAAAAGAACAACTTGTTCTACTATTGTGCGACTAAAAGCTACCTACAAAAACTAAGTGTACTACAGAAACGTGTGTTAAGCTACCAGCCTAGTGACTACAATACTAGCGTATACATAATCATGTACTTGTATTATACATATCAACGAATAGACGAAACAAGTCAGACGTGACAAAATTACTAACATTTCGTGCACCTACCCTACCGCAATCAAAGTAACTAGTGTTCAGTCGAGTAGGAACCGCCGAAACATTCTCTTAGAAGGATATTTGCTAGACTTATAAATGTTTGCGTTGTGCTGTTATGTCCCCTTTTATTCTTGTAGATGTTGTGAAAATAAAGTATAAAAACCAAAAATATGTGTCAACAACTCACTAAGTCTAACTTGGCACCTTTTTGAATAATTATAAAATACTTTTCTTAGCTGCCTTGTTCCAATGGAAATAGATTTGCGACTTTTTCAACTTTCCATTCATATTAGCAATGTGGACAACTTTTCAAAGAAACCCTTGGCTGACTTGTACTGTCACAGTGGACACATAATCATTATGTGTTGTTTACCTTTTCGGCATTTTAATTGGCTGGTGTGTGTCCTAACAAAACTCCCCTTCAAACTCTTATTTGGAAACGGAATTTCAACCAGGACAACCTCGTAATGCCAGGTTAAATCAATAGTCTGATAGCGTTTGACAAAAAAGTGGCCTGGCTCGTTATCTGGATACATTTGAGGTGAAGCATTGCTCGGCAATGTGGCATAAAAACTCATAATTTATTTATCGTTTGTCGTGGTTCTATTTTAGGGTTAGGTAGCATGTAACCTAGCTAGACAGCTAGACAGCAGGACTGTCCAAAGTATACACTCATGTTCGGTTCCTGTGTCAGATTGAATAGCTATACACCGATGACTACGTATATAATCATCATCTGACAGATACAGACGTGCTCTAATCTCGTGTTTGTCTGAAATCCAACTATTGAACGCAGTGTTATACTAAATCCACTTTACTTCATACTCGTTATTATCACCAACCGAACGTCGTTCTTGAATAATGTTTTCAATTCGTTACATTTGTCCGTTCACGACTTTCAGAAGCTTTTTTTGCAAGAATAGCATTTTAGTTCAGCCCTAGAAAAATGTCAACTTATTTTGTTTATACGACTAACTGTAAACATTGCATCGGTCCAAGATGGTGTACATGCCTTTCTTTCTTTAATAGCTTGTCTGTCAGCGACGTCAGAGCTTGGATACAAAGTGTTCCTAACCGTTTCCTGGTTACCACTATTAACCTTTGTCGGTGTCATACGAATGGTTTAATGATAAGAACCATTGCAGCTGCGTAACAACCGATATTTAATGTGTATATATGGTATCGTGTTGGTCTTTGTAAATCATCGCTATATTTCTCTTACTAAAGTCCTGTTAACTCGCTCTACCAAAGTGACTTTCATGTCATCGTTTTCTGTAGTAAATAAATTAGCGCCATCCGCTTTAATAAATGTAAAGAATGTCTTGTTGAAGATTAATACATGAACGGTTTGTGTGTACCGAATAGATAATCGACTTTCAGCAGCTATTTCTCTAGAAACTGTATTAATAATTCCTCTCTTACCGGTATACGTTACATAGGGCCTGCAAGTAATTTCTCCATACCGTTCTATCCTGGGAACTCGCTCAATCTCCTCCATGGAACTGAGACCGATATTTCCTGCTCCTCTCAGCAAAGTTCGTTTCAGGGTCTCCTTAGGTCGACCTCTCTTCTTGAACCCTTTGCATCCCACTTCAATGCCTGCTTTGATATTCGTTGATCATTTCTCCTCAAGGTGTGCCCAACATATCTGCATCTTCTCTTTCTTATAACAGTTGTCACTAGTGGTTGACCAGACATGTCTCTGATTTCATTACTTTTCTGAATTAGTTCCATTTTATATTCATTATTTTTCGCAGACATCTATTTTCAAATGCATTCAGCTTGTTTTCTATAGAAACTGTATTGCCTTTATAATTAAACATTCAGTGATGTAAGAAAATGTAAAGGTAGATTAGCTAGCTGGAGAAATGGGTGTTGCATGGGCAAGCCATCCATCATAAATTATATGTGTCCCACATACGTGAAAACATACTTAGGAATACAACATCCTGAGTTAAATGTGGGTTTAATGAAGACAAATACGAATTAGCTGTCTGCTAGGTAGAAAAAATCATGTGTCAACATACATCACATATGTATGGGTACAGTGTGTAGGATTGTATATATGGTTGTTGTATTGGATAACAGAGCATGCGTGAATTTACTCAACAAAGACGGATGTCGACTTGGAGAACTAAATAAACCTGGATGTGTTCACAATTTCTCAAGTATGTGTACTTCTTCGTTTTGTTTTTGTGTGTGGTAAACGTCCATATTTTTTTAAAATTCATTTTAAAAATACCTTACACACTATTGTCAAGATATGAATTGTTTCTTATGTTTTAATTCGTATATACTATCATTTATCAACACATCTGTACCTAAGCTGTTACACAAGTACACATACATTAGTTGTGTATGCGAGCAAGTACATGTACACACAAACATACGCATACACAGATACACGCATACATTAGAAATATCACACATAGTCATTTAATTGCAAACAAAGACATACATTTTAACATAGTAGAACTATTATGAATATATTGTAGGTCGTAACGTAGCAACCAAACAGGATACTTGGCAATCAAGCAATGACAGTTTAATCTGGCAAATGCAGATCAAGTAACGCTGTGGATGGTAACATAAATCAACTATTTAGTGCACAATCATGCTCACTAACAAAAATAGAGGCAGTCGGCGCAGAGTGGGGTGTCAAATTTTACAGACCAGCGAGAATTTCTCTACTTCATATAGTTGGCTGTGATGGTAAATAACAGTTGAAATGTAACATTAAACATATATGTTGTTACGTACATCCATATCGCAAAAGTAAGTTTCGAGTTTTCACACACTTTATTGTTTGAATAAAATAAATTGTACATTTTATCCATGATGTTAGTTCATTGTTGTGTTACAATGTTACATTTTACATCTAATCCATGATGTTAGTTCAGGTTTCAGTTACAATGTGTGTTTACATCTGATCGATGATGTTAGTTCAGCGTTTCGTTAAATGGTACAGTTTACATCTGATCGATGATGTTGTTCAGGTTTCAGTTACAATGGCATTTACTGAGGATCATGTTTTGGTTATATCATTCCATGCTTTAATATTCTCAAAAATCCCCACTATAAATAATGATGTGATAGTTATTACAATGTCATATTAAAGAATGTTATTAAACTCTTCAATAGTTTATTCATCTGCTAGAATAAGGACTAAAATAAACAAATACATTTCTATTGTGGCTAATATATGCATTTCATAAACACATGGCATATTGGTTCACTTGACCGTGCTACATTTATCTGGAACATCATGTATAATACCAGACAAAATAATAAACATTATCAAGAGGCTATATAATGGTTCACAATGTGCAGTCCGCATTGATGATGGACACAACGATTGGTTTATGGTTAAAGTCGGAGTAAAGCAAGGTTGTATTATATCTCGATATTATTTGGAGAGGCCATTAACTGGGTGATGTGAACATTTTTTCACGGGACAACAGTGACATCGATTGGGTAGAATATAGTCAACTAGAAGATTTGTATTTTGCAGATGGTAATGTCTTATTTAGTAAAAACAAAAATTGTGTAAAACATGACATGAAAATCATCAACACTAAAACAGAAATAATGAATATGGAAGAAAACATAATAATCTAGACATCCATGTCAATGGCACTAAAATAAACCAAGTGAAAGAATTCAAATACTTAGGAAGCATATTCACAGAAGACGGAAAACTAGATAGAGAGATAGAGGCTAGAGTACAAAAGCAAATGCTGTAACCTACCAGCTAGCCCCATTGTTAAGGCACCCACAAATTTCACAGACAGCTAAGCAACAGATGATCAACAGCATTTTTATACCTACTTTGTGTTACCAGAGCCAACATGGACATTGAGCAAAGCGCAGTCACAAAAATAACTACATGTGAAATGCGTTGCCTGCGAAAAAGTTACCAACAACACAAGAAAAGACAGAATCACAAACATCAGCATAAGAACGAAAGTTGGCACTAAACCGTGCTTGAATTACATAGATATACAAAGAATGAAGTGGTTTGGCCACTTAATAAGAATGCATCCAAACTCCACAGTATACATAGTCTTCTACAACAGAACATCGGGAAAGAAGGCAAGAGGAAGACAACGGAAAAGATGGTTAGATGGCGTAGCAGAATCCTGTGAAAGAGCAAAGATAATAATCACACAAGCCACCAGAACAGCGAAGACAAAAACAGAAAACCACGACACTGGGCAACAACCCGGTAGCAATGTGACGACAAAAGAAGAAGAAGTAGAACCAAGATATGCAAAGAAAACAGATAACTTGTCATCTATATCATCATAGTTGGACTGCAGATATGTTAGACACAAATTCAGAAGAAATGATCAAAGAATATTAAAATAGCCAATGAAGAAGGATGCATCGGGTTCAAGAAAGAGAACGCCCGCGGAATTGAACTCCACTCCAATGGGCTAGTCACCCTGTTTTACATGCACATAAAAAACGCTGAGCAGGCGGGTATTGATTTTATATCACTTCTATATCCCTTAGCGTCCTCGTAGTTTCTGTTAGCAGTTTCATTTTAAAAAAACGTAACTAATATGTCTTTGGATTTAATTGCAGCTGAGTTAATTTGTTTGTTTCCCTGTTCCACTGTTACAAACCCAGGTGGTTGTGCTTATAAGTTGTCGTTTGTGCTCCGTTATTTCAGTCAGTTTCTTGAACGCATTACACATAAATAATCATTTCAAGATATTAAAATCAATTTAAAAAAAAGATGCGTCCGTATCGGCTATTGTTAAATGAAGATTTTTGAATGCTAACTTTAAAGTTGAGTGTTGCAATTAGTTAAATTTAAAAAAAAAAGCATCTTAAAAAGCATCAACAATAGCTGGAAGTACGGTTTATTTGCTAAGAATGAAGCAGTTCTGTACTGTGTGATATTTTTATTCTAAACATCAAAATACTGTGTAATATTGTTATTCTAAACATCAAAATACTGTGTGATATTGTTATTCTAAACATCAAAATACTGTGTAATATTGTTATTCTAAAAAATCAAAATACATATCACTACCACTGGCAACGCTATAAATATTTTATAATCATGACTTGAATCTTCGTGTCTCTTTAAATCGAACATATTACTGACCACAATGAAGTGTGTCCCTTCCAATTCTCTTTATCAGAGATGCTAAATTAGTTCAATTACCAAAAATAATAAAAACAATTAAGAATTGACTTCATTGCATCTTGTTTCATCATATGGCTCCAACGTTGTCTGGCACAGATGACATGGCATATGCAAGAGGATTGCAAAAAGGGCAAACCCGTAGCTGTGGCAACAATTTAGGATCATAAAAATATTTCACTAGTGTCTCGGTCCGTATTCGAACCCACAACCTATAAGACGACAGGCAAATAATGTATCCTCTTCACCATTGAGATCTACAATTCAATTTTCATTTTTTAAGCTTCAATTACGTTGTTCCATTATTGAATTACACGTAGTTCATGAACTGTTAGTATTTGATTTGTGTTAGATTTTTTAAATGTAAGGTAGAGTAATTATTTGATCAGAACTTTATGAACGTAATTTTCCCCTTCTACTTAGCTGATCCTCTTCCTTAGCAATTGACGGTCTTTTTGATCGTTGATAACCGTGGGGCTGCTGAAGATTTCATGTACCAGTTTTGTTTTTTCGTTATCGTATACAATGTATCTATCTCTCTCTCACGATTACCGCCCAGACCGATATACCAGACCTCCAGATAAATTCTAATCATGTGAAAATCTAATTCATGCAGCCTTATCACTCGTGTGTTTTACGTCACATCTTCAACATCATTTTGAGCCCTGGTTCTTAACCTTCGGCGATGTGTCCGGTTTCAGCCAGCGTTTACTCGGTTCGCTCTCCGTTCTGTAGCAATCTAGTGTGTTTTTTTACGATGTGGGGTAGCTAGCCCCACGCTCAACCTCCTGGATCGCCTCTACGACATGCGGTAGGTACCAGTGGTTCCCATTCGTTACACTCCAATTTATGCCCTGGTTACCACTGGGCGATACAATGTATCTACATATCCTTGTCTGCTGCCTTTTTTAGCTTCCTCTAAACTTTCTACAGTCGTACACAAAAACAGATTGTTGGAAAAAGACACACCTAATGGACATAAGTCAGCTTATTAACCGTTTAACTGTATATATAGAGGAATGATAGAAGCTATATCTTGGATATTAGTTGATTATGTGTGATGCAGGTTACATATTTGACATCTGTGTTCGGTAGACGCTTTATATGGTCAGTAAAAAAATACAAAAAGACGTATACAAACATATATTGTATATACGTTTTAGTTTCAATGATAAGTACATATATTACTTGAACCACGCCTTACTAAAGCAAAAACAATTCCTCTAATTTAAATATCCATATTAATCAAAGTATGTAATTTTGCATACATAAAATCCATAATGCCTCCAGCTGGTAGGTTTTCGCGAGTGTAAATGTACTATTAAATAACGAAATCACAAGTACTAGAATGTTATAAAGAGTATTGTACGTTACAGATTACTCTCCTGGATTCCGTGGAATAGAAGTACGGTTATATGATCTTGACGACCGCATGGACTCCCGGATCATAAATACTCAAACAAGCATGGATTTTATAAAACCCGTTACGTCAGTGACTCCAATAAGTTATGCGATCATCAAACAGTCAACAAATGTCAATATTAATCATCGACAATTGGCACTTTGTGAATCAAAAATATATGGTGGTAAGTTTGTTGATTTGTTTAATAAAGAATACTCTCCGCTATAATAATGTTTGTGGTTTACAAGAAGAATGGTGATACTATTGTCCACACAAAATATGACACATTTGAATGTTCTTCAGAAGACAGACCAAACAAATCGTCTTTAAAATGAATCAGTATAAATCAATCACTGCGTTCAGTAGTATGACATTGCTTTCTGAACGGTGAGATCTATTTTTTACGGTTCGTAGAAATCCCCGACAGCAAATGTGCTTTAATATTGTCCACCGCGGGGTTTGAACCAATGACTCTTCGGTTCTGATCACTACCACTATATCATAGACGACCACAGTATTAGGACAGTATTAAGCGTTATAATATGGAGAGCGTATAGACCAGTGTTTCCCAACCTTTTTGCGCCATGCCCACCAAAGTCTTTCTAAAATTCGTATGACCCCCTCCTCCTCCCCCCTCCCCCCCTACCCCCTTCCTATGTAACATATACAAAACATTTTTTTTCTCCAAAAATTGAATTGTTCACTGAAGAAACTTAAATGCTAGGTTTTAGTAAGAAATCACTAGGAAATTGTTTAGGAAAAACAGTAAGTAAATTTTCAAAACATGTAATGGAGAACTGAAATTCAAGTACAATATCATTTTAATGATATATTTTCTATATTATTTTAATTATTAGTAACTATTTATTACATACACTTAGTGAGATGCTTGCGATTGATGCAAGCTGCAAAGATATTTTATGTTAGGTCTCAATTTAGTTAGCTTCAGTCTCAAGTCTCCTCGTTGTGTCATACATCCAACCGATTTCTTTTTTTTTTAAGCAGCAAATCAGTTATGGCACTAAATCCACATTCAGCTAAATATGAAGATAGAAATGGTAATAAGTTTTCTTGCACATTTGGTTGAATTTATATATTTGATTTTTGTTTCCTTACAAAGCCATGCCGTCGCTCCTTTTATATTAAATGAAGTTTTAACTGACTTATCATTTTGCAATTCTGCGTGTTCTTCTTGATACTGCATATTTGAAATATCAGACAAATCCACTAACATTGACTACAATCAATTTGTTCCAAACCAGAGAATCTTTCTTTTAAATCAGCCATAGCATTTTCAGATGATCGAGAATAACAAGTATAGCGATATCAGTCACTTCACATTTCTAGAGCCAATGAAACTCTTCAAAATGTTTGTTGCAATATTTTCGACATAGTTCAATGGGTGCAAACCAAATATTTTAGCTTTTCCATCAACAAAGGTTTTATTCTTCCTTGAAGGGGGTTTTATTTAACATATTTTGTTTTTCAAGATATCATTAAATAACTCACAAATGCTTTACTATCAGGCTTAACAGATACTTCATTTCAGGTTGTCGCTTAAAAATCACAAAGAGTATAAAATAGTCCCATAAATCTTGTCACGCAGTTCCATTTCAAGAGCCATCTTACTTCAGGTGAAGAAAAAAAGTCTCACATGGTCTGCATTTTCACAAAAAAAGCGAAGAGACGATCACATTTGTTATTAGCTTTATAGCATTGATACACTTTATAACTAAATTTTAGTACTTCATTTAGAACAGAAATATTTTTACCCACCAATTTTCCCTGTAATAACAAAATGCACAAGAAAGCATTTATGATTCTCATCTTTCAGCAATTTTAAGCAGCCATTTTTCTTGCCTATCATGTTATTAGTACCATCTGCGGCACAAGATGTTATATTTTTCATTGGGATATTTATGACATATAAGTAATTTTTTATCTTATTATATACAACTTTGGAGGTAGGGGTGCTTTCTAATGATTTACAGAACAATATTTCTTCAGCAAAATCTCCATTTTCAATATATCTTACGTAAGTTATCAATACTACTTATCAACACTGTTTCATAAAGTTGATTCATCCATTTGCACTGATAATTTTCTTGTTTTTAGCTTTTCAACAAGTTGTATTTCAATATCTTTACTCTTTTTGTCTATTCTATTACTAACAGTATTTTACAAAGTTGGCATAGCTTTCCCTTTGTCATCTTTTTTCCAGAACCGCTTTAAGAAATGATGATATTGATGGTTTGATTAAATTCTCTCCTATAGTATGATTTTTTTCTATATTTAACCATGAGTAAGGAAATTTGATAACTAGCCTCAAGAGTACGATTGACAGTTGCAGTACAAGCAGTAAATAGAGACGTTAATGTTGCTCTTTTTTTCAAAATGTGTCTTTAAAGTTTGAAAGTAATTCAAATCTAAATTAATATGAGCACTATGTTTCGCCTTCAAATGCTCTTAAAGACGACATTGTTTCATGATTCGTTGGTCAAACTTGTTAGTAAAGACATTAATGTAGAATACATTAATATCATAATATTTTTCCCTTAGGTGATATACGTTTGAGCAAATTTGATTATTTAGATGACTATTTGAAGAAAAAAACCCAAATCATTACAATATTTATACTCATTGTGTGGTCAAATCTGCTCTTCTGAAAAAGTATGCAGTGTTTCCTTCTAATTAGCTCTAATAAATTCTAACCTCAATAGTTATATCTTTTTCATTGAGCTCTTTCGGTTCTTTTTCTTTTTTCTCGTATAATCTGGCCCAACAGTCCTGTACTTTAGCTGTTCTTGTCTAGTTCTCTATTTTTATTCTAGCTACCTACAGCTGTTCTTTTATTTGGTTCTCTATCTGTCTATTATTCCTCTGCTTAAAGTTCATCATTTTATATTGGGGGATTATTCTATTACTTTACTATTCCAAAACTTTGTTCTCAGGACTGGGTTTCCACATCTGCTCTTCTGAAAAAACTCATTTACTTCACTAACGACATTTTTGTCATTGTCTAAAATGATATCCAACCCCGCCTTCTCAATCTGTCGCTAAATATTGAAAAAAAATATCTCATGACATTCTACTGTAATCCATTTATAAATGCTCCTTCGCTAACTATACAACTACAAAATGGTACTCTAAAGGGCACCTGATAATCCAGCTGCACAGTGAGTATCCATTACTCTGGTAATCAGACTAATGGTTCATATCTTGTATTTGAGTCAAATCATAATGTTTCTTTGGGTTTCCTTTTTCCCCTCAAGTTGCATTCCAAGTCAAATCAAACTTCGAAACCCACTTTCTGTGGAAAAATGATATGCGTGGCTCTGTCCAATACTATACATACTCAAGATTGCACTATAAACTCATTTTTTACCTTCAGGACAAGGTTGGAAAATGACGACACATTACAGTTTTTTTTTAATATGACCCGATTTTAACACAATATACATGCTTCCCGCTTCAAAGCTTTTGAAAAGAGATAAATGTACCTAGATATAAGTACTTTCCATTTATTGAAGATTTTTTAAACTTCAGTAAAGTGATTTTGAAGCAAAAAATGTCATTTTTGTAAACAGACATCCAAAAGTCAATATATCGGTTTTGCAACATCATGAACATTAGTTAAACTCCGGAACGACATGCCCCCTAACGATGAAAATCTGTGGGCGTTCCCTTTCGTTGGAAACAGGGTATAGACTGAACTGTTAATTGATAGCACGGATGACAGGATTGTATTATACTAGATAGCTATGACTCGACATTTCATTAGTTACACGTCGATTCTAAAAACACCCACTATTCAACCGTTTTTCTTTCTGACGGACATAGTGTTATATGTCACATGTACACATTACATTTATTTTTTCTCTGTAGGTATTCATTTCTTCTGGATTGTTCCTTTCCCTACACATTTACTATATCCACGTGATATGCATTATAGACAACTAGAACATTCCTGTGATACCTCGAACTTACGTAATCGTGTATCTGTTTAAATTAATATGTCTCATGTCATAATTTGAATATATTTTAGTTGAAATTATTTAATTGTATTTCGTTTCTTCGGATGATCTAGAAATTCCTAATTATCTAAACACATGTTTGCTGTCATTTTGAACATGAAATGATATTCCAAATTGTTTTTTTTTTTCAAATTTGAATTTCTGCTAAAATCTAAAGTCATGGAGACGACATATTTAAAACAAATATGTGTGTTACGTATTGCTGTAAGAAAAAAAAGTGATTTGTGACAAATGTGAGTAATTAGAGAGGAAATATAGATACAGTTTAATCTGTTTTGTTTACTTTTTAAAGACACTATAATGAAGATGTCTTAGTTACAACTTCAAGAACTGCTATATGCTCCAGTATACATCATATGATTTTTCATTTCTATAATTCGGTTATACATTCGGCAAACTATCAAAGAGAGCGGGACAACAACAACTTACATTGCAGACGAAGATTCAAATATATCGAGCCTGTGTATTACCCTTTACTATTTGGCTCAGAAACATGGACAGCCTACTCAAGGCATGAGAGATCAACATCTTTCACCTTCGATGTCTCCGCAAGAATATGAACATCAGATAGTACGACAAGATAACTAACTGTGAAGTACTGCAACGTGCAAACTTGCCTTTTATCATCGGTATGATCAGCAGTAGAAGACTGAGATGGCTAGGGCATGTGCGAAGAAATGACAATGCAGCATTCCAAAACCAGTGTTGTTCTGAGAACTTTCGAGGGGAAATTTCTCCAAGGCAGACACTACTCACATATAAAGATGTCTGCAAGCGTCAACTTTTATCGGTCCCAGCACATGAGAACAACTGACTGATGATCGTGATATATGGAAAACAACATTGAGCAAAGATTAAAAACTCTTGAAGAGAATTAGGGACGAGCTGAAGACAAGAGATAGCGAAAACTCAAAGTTGTCACGTGAAAATCTTGCCAATTTGCCGTCTGTAAAGACGAAAAGGCCATATCAGTTATTCGGCGGATATCATCCTCATCATCAGGTGTCGTCTTCACATCGAAGGTTTGGCGAATGAATCTGCAGCATCCTCTGTCAGTTGTCTTGGGTTGCACATTGCAGACTGTAACCTGTCCATTTCTTAAAGTTTCCTCCCACTTATCTCTCGGTCTTCCTCTTGCTCTTCGCCACCTCAACTTTCCTTCTAGTAGATGTTTTATCATGGTGTCATGCCTTTATGTGCCCAAAATACTTTACTTGTTCAATTGTATTTCTCTTTAATAATTGTTTCTTCATGCCTAGTTTCCTAAACTTGTTAATTTGTCTGTTTTTCTGTCCATGAAACTGCTACTATTCTTTTATATATCCACATCTGAAATGCATCAATTCTGTCTGTAATTTCTTGTTCATTGTCCATGTTTCGTGCCATACATGAATATATATTATATACAGCATTTGATCATTCTCATTTTAGCCTGTTTGTAATGTGTTTGGATGTCATAACTTTCATACTATTGAAATTATCATTGGCCATTCCTATTCTCTTTTTAATTTATGTTATACACCTGCCAGCATCTGTTATCATCTGAACAAGATATATGAAACTTTTACATGATGTATAATTCTCCATGTATTTTATATTTGTTTTCTATTTTCTTGTTGATCAACATATATTTCTTTTCTATGTTAATGTTTAATCCATATTCCTTGCTAGTTTTGTCAAATTAGTCCACTGGTTCTTGTAATTCTTGTTCACTTTCTGCTACCAATACTGTGTCATCTGCCATATCTTAAGTTGTTTATTATTTTCCCATTGATCTTGAGTCCTGGCATTCCTCTAGTTGTTTGAAGATTTTCTCCGTGTAGATGTTAAATAGGCTTGGTGACAGAATGCATCCTTGTCTACTCCTCTCTTTATGTCTATGTATGGAGAGTAGCTATTTTCATATTGTATTATTGCTGTCTGTTCCCAGTATATGTTGTCATTAGTCTGATATCATTCCCATCTAGGCAATTTCTTGTAGACGTATGATTAGCTTTTCATGTTGACTCTTCAAAGCGTTGCATAATCAATGAAACACAAGTAGATACTTTTTGCACTTCTATATACTTGTCAGCGAGTAGTCTTAAACAAAGTATTGCCTCTTGTTCCTATGTTCTTTCTAAAGCAACTGTTCTTCTCCTACTTCATGTCTATCTTGTTTTTAATTCTTTCAATTGACCTAGTAGTATTTTGTTATGTGGCTCTTTAGGCTATTTGTTATATAGTCTGTGCACTCCTGTGCTTTAGGCAGATATATACATATATATAAAGTTATTAGACTGATTTCGTCATTTTTTTTTTACATTTGCTGAATTAAAATTTCCTGCGTATGTAGAGTCTTTGATTTGCTTAAATTTGATGATTATCGATGTAGATATTGATAGTGTTTTCCTCTCTAGTGAATGCCTTTACAAGGTGTTGCTGACAAATGAAAGTGAATGCAGGTTTAGAAAATACAATTAGTTTAGTGAGGCATCCTATGACAGTTATGACGCGATACATCGGTTCGAAGATGTATACAAGATGTAGTAGTTGAGATGACATGCCAACAAAATATTCGGACGATATACCATATGCACTAGATCTGCTGGTTCCCTCCTTAAACTTGCTCACTTAATAGCAAAGGCAAATACAAGGAATTCATGTTCGCTGACAATGCTGCCTTAGTAACTCACAGTGAGGTTACACTGCAATACATAATTAATAATATGGTCAAGGCACGCCACCTATTTTCTATGACTATAAGTGTCACCAAAACAGTTTTATGTTTTTTTTTTTATGTCAGGAGGTAAACAACAAAGGAAGGTAACACAAGATATATCACTAAATGGTAGCCATCTAACTCCAGTGGAAATATTTGACTTTCTTGTGTCCATCGTCACTGCCAGCCTTTCTTGATGAAAGCATCACTCGGATAGAGTGTGGCTACACATTCCGCACACTATCCAACCGAGCGTGGGACAATACAAAACTAATATTACAGACGAAGATTCAAATATATCGAGCCTTTGTAATTAGTTCTTTACTATATGGCTCAGAAACATGTACAGCCTCCTCAGGGCACGAGAGTGAACTGAAAAGCTAAAATGTAAATAAATAAATAATTGGAATAATTGTAATGAAGTTGTAAGGATTTTGAAAACCGCATGTAGAATGGTTTCATACACGTTTATTTTGTTTCCATTTTTTTAAAACTCAAAATATAGCATCATTTTTACTAAACACAAATCTAGTATTTGCATTGATAACTATTTATTTAATATATCGTTGATAGTTCTGATGAGAACATGGAGTTTTTGCAAGAACCCCAGAGGAAGCAACGGAAGTAACGAATTTGATCAACAAATAAACAATGTACATGTATTAAGAGCTTCGAAAAAACACCAAATAGACAAATACGTTATTCAACACTTATCCATTTCTTACGATACCATTGCTAGCCTGGCAATACGAGCGAATGGATCGCTGGTTGTGTTCGTAAGGGTACTCTGTAGCATGAATTTGTTCTGTAATCACTCTCCTTCGGTTCGCTTGCTGCTCTTTTTTATGCCCGGTATTGATTCTCTAAGCTCTGGCATCGTTGTCTCCCATTGCTGATTCTAGTCGGTTGCTGGTATAAGTCTGGTTTTATAGTGTGCTAGGACTGGATCGTCTTGGATCAGTATTTTTGGCACTTTCCAAAGCTGGATCTCTTTAATCTGCTCCTTCTCAATATGTTCCTTCTGTCATTAATAAAGTGGGAGTTAAATCACTTGAATTTCTCCGCCAGTTATGTAACTGTTCTGTCACTGCGGTCTTTCATCATTTGAAGGTCTTTTATTGTTTCCAGAATCATGATGGACGTGAACTGCATGGCCCATGTGATAATTCGAGCTTTGTGACTATGGGTGTTGCTCACTTTGACGAATTGCGTGCTGGATGCATTTTCCAAAGCTGCAATGCCGTATTCTGGGACTGGTCGAACTCTTCCAGAGTAGAACGTATGATGATTTTTACTATTTGCTCCTTATGTGGAACCTGCGAATTTTCTCACCATACCAAGTCTCTGTTTTGCTTTTACTGTAGCTATATCTATCTGGAAGCTCCATGTCAGCTGTTGGTCTAGCGTGACTCCTAGGAATGTTGGGATTTAGTCTTCCGGAAGTGTGTGCCCGTTTATTCTAAGCTTCACCTTGTGAGTCTGGTTGTTCAGCGAGAACACAGTGTACGTGATTTTTGCGCGTTAAAATCAGGCACCACATTTCTGTCCAGGTTTCCAGTTTGGTAAACGTGTATTTCAATCGTTTTGTTGCTATGGACATTGATTCCTCCCTCGCACAGATTGCCAGACCATCGGTGGACATTGCTGCTTGTATCCATGTAGTTATGTCGTTGACAAAGATTAGAAAGAGGGTTGGTGAGAGTACTCTTCCTGGGGACTCCTTCCTATAGCGTTGCCCTCATGCTTGGTTTTTCCTGAACTCGAACCCTTGCTGTTATGTTTTATAGGTACTGATCTAGCCATTTATACATTCGTCCCTTTATTCCAAGGCTCAGGAGTTTGAGTCTTAGGCCTTCTTTCCAGACAGTGTCAAACAATTTTTCCATGTCTACAAAATTGCCAACGTGTGTTTTTCTCTTGGAAACCATCCTCGATTTCCTGGGCGATATAGGTTACCTGATCTTAGGTAGATTGGACTCACAAAGCCATTTTCGAAAGAGCAGGCCCTTGTCTCCGTGCCATGATAACCTTATGTTCGACATGCGTTCCATGAGTTTTCCCGTACAGCTTAGTAGACTTAAGGGTCTTTAACTCGCCGGATGGAGTTTATCTTTGTCTGCCTTTAGGATGGGTACCATGATCGCTTCTTTCCACGTTTTTGGTTTTATGCCTGTCCTCCACGATATGTTTTGGATTGTCAATAGAAATGTCTTAGCTCTATTTCCCAAGTTTGTAAGCATCTCATTTGTAATCCCATCTTTTCCCGGCGATTTCCTAAGTTTTAGTTTCCCTAATGTCTTTTCCAGTTCATTACTGGTGAATGTGTCCGTTAAGTGACTGTCGATTTTGCGTGCTCTTGGAGGACTCTCACTTTTCTCTGATTTCTAATATTTTTCTTGTTGAATGTTAACTCTGTTGAGGTTGGCATCATTGTCCATTAGGACGTTAGCTGGAAGTTTGGAAGTTTTTCCTGGCGGCTGTGATGAAGCTGACATTCACAAGTGACATGCTACTACTTGAATACGTTTTACCTCTACTCAAATAATTCATATGGTTATCTACTACTTGAATACGTTTTACCTCTACTCAAATAATTCATATGATTATCTACTACTTGAATACGTTTTACCTCTACTCAAATAATTCATGTGATTATCTACTACTTGAATACGTTTTACTTTCTCAAATAATTCATGTGATTATCTACTACTTGAATACGTTTTACTTCTACTCAAATAATGCATGTGATTATCTACTACTTGAATACGTTTTACCTCTACTCAAATAATGCATGTGATTATCTACTACTTGAATACGTTTTACCTCTACTCAAATAATGCATGTGATTATCTACTACTTGAATACGTTTTACCTCTACTCAAATAATGCATGTGATTATCTACTACTAGAATAAGTTTTACCTCTACTCAAATAATTCATGTGATTAGCTACTACTTGAATACGTTTTACCTCTACTCAAATAATGCATGTGATTATCTACTACTTGAATACGTTTTACTTCTACTCAAATAATGCATGTGATTATCTACTACTTGAATACGTTTACTCTACTCAAATAATGCATGTGATTATCTACTACTTGAATACGTTTTACTTCTACTCAAATAATTCAAGTGATTATCTACTACTTGAATACGTTTTACCTCTACTCAAATAATTCATGTGATTATCTACTACTTGAATACGTTTTACCTATACTCAAATAATGCGTGTGATTATCTACTACTTGAATACGTTTTACTTCTACTCAAATAATGCGTGTGATTATCTACTACTTGAATACGTTTTACTTCTACTCAAATAATTGATGTGATTATCTACTACTTGAATACGTTTTACTTCTACTCAAATAATGCATGTGATTATCTACTACTTGAATACGTTTTACTTCTACTCAAATAATTCATGTGATTATCTACTACTTGAATACGTTTTACATCTACTCAAATAATGCATGTGATTATCTACTACTAATTAATGTATTGATTTGCCAGACACTTTGCCCGGATAACACATATGGACTTTTCTGTGAAGGGAACTGTACCTGTGGCCCAACTGAAGCATGCAATTATGTGACTGGTGTTTGCGCTCCAGGGTGTCCTGTTGGATTTTATGGATTCAACTGCGCATTTAGTTGCAGCCTGCATTGTGTATCTATTGGGTGTAACGTATTTTCTGGATCATGTTCTCCGTGTAAATACGGCTACTTTGGAGATAAATGTGATAAAGGTAAGCAAGTATCTGTAAAGGTGTGTGTACTAAGGGCATATAACTGTGTCAGTTCGTGTAAGATATGTCATTGTGCTATCCAATAGTCATATAAAACAGACATTACAAATATGTTATCGACATAAACGATGCAAGTCAAATAATTATCATGATCCTAACGTATTTCATAACGTATTGTCATTTATATAAAAGTTCAAAGTTTGTTCTAGTATACGTTTACCATCGTTCTTCGTGTATTATATTGACTTAAAACTGACGTTTCGTGCTATAATGGTTTGTGCTATAACGTATTGTGCTATAACTATAGTTCGTTCCAAAAGTCATGATCACACTAGGGATTAATTGTACAAAATCTCCCTGATGGATAAAAGTAATTTTGTGCATGCAGTCTTATGAACTTACGAATTCCTGTTTAACTAATTGTAAGTAGCTTAAGTGATTTTCATCGGCCGGAAGAGACGTGCATTAATAGTCACTCTGAGATTCCGCTCGTCTGTGTTGCGGGCGGATCTCATACAATGTGACTACGTCTGCATCCTACCACGCCAGAATAGCTCTCCCTCGATCCATATCCGCTTAGCCAGACAGAAACTAATGTCTGTTACCAGAGTCACCACGTGGAGGTCTGGTAGGATATTGATTAGTGCCAGTTCACTAATCCTGGTGCGACGTTGTCCTATGCGCATTTGACCTAGGCACATATCGGTAATCGTACCACAGTATAATTCTTCTTCTGCGTTCTAGATTTCCGATTTCAGATTCTCTTAAAAGGTAGCGTCTCCTCAGATTATCAGCCACGCCATACCGTTTATCTTGCATGCTGGTGTAAGTGGGCCACCTCTTTCTTCTCAGGTCTGCATACTGGGGGAAGTTATGTAGGATATGTTCTTGTTGTCGTACTCACCAAGCCAGAGGGATACATGTCGTTAGTGCCTATTTTGAATTTAGTGTACAGGTTTACACAGTATCAAGAACCATAGTAAATAGCTATTTTATTGTAGTGATACCCCTACAACATATGTTAACAAACGCAATTGTACCGAGAAGAAGTAGCGATTTGAAAGAACGTCTCAAGTAGCTCCGCCATTGCTAATCCCACGCCTGGACGCGAAGGGGGGATGGCACTATGCCATGGCAGCTAATTTTAAATGTAATGTAAATTATTTACAAAACAATAGTACAACTATGTCTATATTTTCTTTTTTTTTCATGACTCTATTGCTACTATCAACATTCGTCCCTATGTATACGCTGGATGATACGCCTAGAATGAGACTTGACAGAAAATAAACAATATCAAATTTATATTAAACACATCACTGAGGCATGATGGACAGAAACATGAAAAGGACAATTAGGTACAGGAGAAGTAATAGCTTGATGAGGCAGAAAAGATATGTAACATAAGACTGAGTTGCACTTGTAATGAAAAAAGAACACAGCAATACTTTATTAAAATGGGAACCTATAAACGAACGGCTGTTATATACTAGATTTATTTCAAAATTTGCAAAAATGCTTATAGTGTGCTATGCTCCAACAGAAGTTGCAGAAGATGGAATCAAGATACATTTAGAGAGTCTGAAGCAATAATAGCAATCATCCCCAGACATTATGTATCGATGATTATAGGGGACTTTATCGCACTAGAGAGCAATGACAACAGAAGCAGAGAAAGAGTAATGGGAAACACTGGAAAAGACATAACGACCAGTAGTGGAGAAATACTCATGCAATTTGTGAGACAAATGATGTAGTTATTGGTGGAACACTTTTCCCACACAAAATAATGCACAAGACAACAAGGTGATCCCCAGACGGTCATACAGAAAATCAAATAGACCACATTTCACTCAATGGAAAGTAGAGACGCCTGATGTAAATGTGAGGGTGAGAAGACTGGCAGATGTTGGTAATGACCACAATTTAGTTATAGAGAAACTTGCACTAAAATTGAGGAAAGCAAAAATAGGAGAACAAAGACAACAATGTTTTGACATCACGAAACTGCAAAACACAGAAACAAAACAGAAGTTCAGGCTGACTTTAAAAACTATTTAAGTTTATTACTGGAGGAAAAGAAATGACAATACACAAGTTCAACAAAGCGATCAAGTTACCAGGAGAGAACATTTTATAATACAGAAAATCGAAGAAAGGAAGAATGGATCTCAACAGCAACATGTGATAAAATAGAGTAAATAAAAGAGACAAAGAAAAGGTTACTAAGTACGAAAAACACGAGGCTAAAAGATAAAACTGCAACATAATTTTTCGCGAAGTACAGATAAGTTGAATAAGGAGCAAAAGCGGATAAACGGTTGTATGTTGTAAAGCTTGCAGCCGAGGATGAAGAGGCAGCAATTAAACACGATATTAAATCTCTGTATCCCATTACCAAAAAGTAAAACGGAAACATGGTGTCAAATCAAGATCTGCCCTTAAAGGCAGAGAATGGAAAAATTGTCAATGGAGATAGCTGATTTTTACGCATCAAAATTTCATTAATGTTTTCAACCCTGCTATTCGATTTACCTCTCACACCACCACTTCTTGTGTCATCTTTCTTGACATCACTATCACCATAAACCTATTCACTATCACAACATCAGTATACTATAAGAATAATGATGCGAATTGTGTTCTCCTTTATAGCTCTTCCATCCCCAGGATAGTTGTTATTCTTTGTCATTCTCCCAACTCTTGCGCCTTCGTCACATTTTTGGTGAGGACAATGATTTTCTTGATGAGCTCACAAGATGCTTGATTTATTTCGAAAGCGATTATACCCGGAGAATGTGCTTGTATCTGCTATGCATCGAGTTCAGAAAATTTCTCGCCAGGAGACCCTCACCAGCAATCGTATGACTTCCAACTCTGACAGTTTAAAACTTATCATAACTTTTCACCCTTATAATTCGCAAGTGAAAGACGTTTTATTACGTCATATGTCTATTGTTTGGTTGGATCCCGAGACACGTGTAGTCTTCCAAAATTATAATTTCGTGGCTTGCAAACGTGACAGAAGTTTTAATGAGATGTCGGTACTCAGTCGTCTTAAATCCAACATCCAGAGTCATTTTGGTCCTTTCCAGAGTGCTGTCGGCGTTGCAATATGTGTGTTATTGATACAGACCAGTACTGTATCTTTGTATAATGCCACGTGTGTATTGAAAATGTTTTCACATGCGAGTCCCTGCAATATAATATGTCATCACTTGCAAGAGGTGCGGCAAAGCATATATCGGCGAAACAGGCAAAATGCTTAGTGAGCTTTAGCCAACACTTGCGCTATATACGCTAAAGCTCTTTTACTTCTGTAGCCACCATGTAATGGAAGTGACCATTTGGAAGCACGCCACGTTCAGGTGAAATGCATTATATCATGTTCCTCTTATGATCGTAGTCGATTTACTCTGAGAATCGTTTTATTTCGTTATATGGTAATTTGAAGCCTTATGGACTCAACGTTCTACATTCTAATGCATTTTGGTACTTTCTCATATCATGTTCCATATTCTATATGTTAATGTATATAAGTTATATATATTTACTTATTTTTATTGTTTTTCTAGGTTGTTTTTTTTTGGCATTTATTTCGTTATTCGTTTTTAGTCACATATTTTCATTTTTGGACCGTGTAATGTTTGTCGTAGTCTGTATGTAGTTGCTGAAATTCGTCAGCATGTCGCATAATATTTATAATATGTATAATTACTGATATATCAATAAACTCTTTTATTGGTCTCAATCAATGATGATGATGCTCGTCCATCACGTGGGATGATGACCACACAAATTTGCATCCAAGGGAATGTAGTTACGTTATGTTTGTCTGTGTTTGCGTATATGACTAGTGGAGCCGATACGGGAAGTGTGGGCAAGGTATACTTACATGTGTGGAAAGTTTTACTGCCTTTCTAATTTGGCGTTTTTGTTCCATCCGTGCTGTTCTACACGCTTCGCAAGCCGAGGAACCGTGTCGAAGAAGTGTGCGCCTGACTGATCTGTCTTTTCCCAGCAACATTCTCCCAGTTGTTTACATCTATGCCACAGGATTGTATCGAGTTCTTGAGTGTTTCTTTGAATCGCTTTTTCTGACTACCCTGTGAGCGTTTACCGCAGCTCACCATACAATAGTCATTTGGGTATTCTGCAATCTATCATTCAAGCCACATGTCCTGTCCATCGTGTCTGGGACTGCATCAAGGTTGTATAGATGCTGGAGATAGCTCCTTTAGAACTTCTATATCTGGGATCATATCCTGCCATTTGATGTTCACATCAATAATACACGATCACAGGTTATATTACATATCAAAGCCGTAAATTCATTATTTTATCTTCTGTAAAATTGCCATCATCCTGACACTATGGAGACTGCTTATTAACAATACTTCTACTTACTCGTTCTAAGATTGTTGCTGTCAATATGAACTAGTTCTCTGTTGTTTGATGTTGCCTTGAGTTAGGTCGTATCTCGCGTCAAGCTTGCCCAGTTCGTTTCTCGCGAGGAGCAATTGTAGCAATATCAGTGGTCCCTTCTCCTATCTTTGACGGAAGAAGCTACTGAAGATACGTATGCTCCGTGTGTACGCTGGTCAAGTAAAAAAAACACTCTCGCTGTAGTCAATTCGACAAAAGCAAACTGGAACGAGTTGCCTGGACAATACACATTAATGACACATAAACTAAGCTTCAATTTCAAGAACATATTCAATCATATTAACATTTTTTTTTTATTCTGAACCTTGCCATGTGTGTTCACTTCTCCTGAGTAAGCCTAATGTGTCACGTGATTTTCTGACTGCAACTCATCAGTACATGTCAACCTCTTCTAATAATCGTGTCAATGTTGACGATAGTCGGTTCATATATTGCATGCTGTTGTCAAAGTTTTTTTCTTGAACGCTTGCACCTAATTTATATCTATAGTTCGTTCCAAAATTCGTGATCACACTAAGGTTTAATTTGTATGAAATCTATCTGATGGATACAAGTAATTTTTGCATGCAGTCTTATATACCTCACGACGTTACGAATCCATGTTTAACTAATTGCTAGGTAGCTTAGTTGAGGTAAAAAACGTTTTGTTATATACTTTTGCATAAGCACAACACAATGATAATCAACGTTTAGAATTTACAGTAATATACAGAATGGTGGCGAATGTTTGCAAATGCGTAACCCTATTACATATTATAAAAGCAATGTGACATGGTTAGCTTTTTCTTCATGAGTGTTTTTATGTTGATATTATCTTTGGCGATCAAATTGACGTACCTCTGGTAGTTGTTGCCAGTCCCTGGTATTGTGAGGCAATTGGTGAATGTGAAAGCAAATGGGATGTTAGCTATTAGATTCGGAATCTGAAGAGTCGAAGAGATTGACTACTGCTGGGGCTGGAGAAAATACAAACCATCTCGTGGCCAATATGCCTCTTCTTCTCGAGCACATCCTCTTCACATTTGTTCCAGTAATCTACGCGTATATCTACTTTTGCGAGGGCATCACGTGTTAGGACTTTTACATCACGAAGTTTAAAGTCTTGTTTACTGCTGCAACTTGACCTTTGACTGCAGCCCACACAGGTTCAATGGGATTGAGATGTGAATGGTAAGGTGGTAATTGAAGAGAAGTGTGGCCGTGCTCAGCAATGACTTTATCGATTATAAAAATCTTTGACTTCTTAGTCATGCTCACCAGTTGCAACAACTCAGTTTTGAAATTGTTGCAACAAAAATATATATTTTTTTTTGCAAGCCACGCCATGATGTCTTGTTTTGTTCTTGATGAGTTGGGAATTTTGTCTGCATGCGCCACTACATTATGATAGGAGTCATTCATATACAATACACGACGGCATATCCAGAGCAGGCATAAGTGTGTTCGCTAACCAATCCCTGAAAATAAATCTGTTCATTTCGGTGTGGTAGCCCCTACCATCTGTATACAGTGCTTGGGAAAGAAGTTCTGCGCCACTGACAAGACCATTTGCTTTGCTGCCTGCATGACCTATCACAATACGTTGCCCTTGCTGCTTGAATTTCACTTTCCTTAGTTCCGTCTATTGATTGCCATTCTTTATCAAACGTATGGTGACATTTACCCACGATCGTCCTATATACAATATCGTAACCTTCCGTCCTACGCTTCCGTATCTCCCGCAGATATTTGCATCGTGCAGCTATCAGATGCGTTTTCTCACAAACTGTATTCCGACCTGCCTTAGATTTCCGAAAAGTTAAACCGCTACACCTAACAACTCTCCATAAGGCGGTTTTAGATATATCAATATCACATTGGCCTTAAACATTTTATGAATCTCTCTCACAATAACATCTTTATCGAAATCGTCAGTTTTCCGTTTCCAGGCTTTTCTGTGTCCCTTACGTTCATCACTACAGTCCTGTTCTATCCAACGGCAAAATGACATTCTACTTATACCAAAAGCATGTTGTTTTCTCATCTGTCTTGTAAGTTGTGATATAAACCACCACGTCTGGCTTCTCTGCAGAAGTAGCTATACAGTTTTGCAGTCACCTTCTGCATGGTAGTGAATTTACACTTCAAACTCATTTCTAATATTGATAATAAAATATTACCTTCCGCTACAAGTAATGCACATACATGGTTTGTGACACGCCAATGACAATCTTTCACATACAGTGTGGAATAATTAATTTCACGGGATTCCCGATTTTAACTACTGCTGAATTGCACATGGAGCGCACATTAGCATCTTGACGTCAATACTTCACTTTCGTACTGTTAACATTCTAAAATCATACCAAATCAACATCGCTGTTAAATTAGTAATCTACTATATATAAAAACTCCCAATGCCGGTTCCAAGCCCGGATGAAAAAGGAGGAGGACTTATGCATGAGGCCAGCTACCTCATCACAAGAAATTGAAATAGCTACAGAAACTTGTAAGAAAGGACGCCATACCGGTAAACCGACCAGCCAGGTGGTTGCGGTGCACCTAGTGCATCAATGACGGTTGCTGATGAAACCGCTTTGCGAAGTCAGCAACCCGACTAGTACATTACTTGGCTCAAAAACACACACCAAATATGGATTGTGGAATGTGAGAACGATGGCACGGCTACAAAATCAGCCCAAATTGCAGAAGAAATGAAGAGATACCAGCTGGACATACTGGGGTTAAGTGAGGTGAGATGGCATGGAACAGATAGAAGAATAGTTAGTGGATTAACTTCATATATTCAGGGAGAGAAGATGGTAAGCATTTTGAAGGAGTGGGTATAATGATGACACCTAGAGTAACAAAGAGCATGTTAGAATGGGAACCCATCTCTAGTCGGATAATTAGAGCCAGCTTCAGTACTAGGCATGTCGATATGTCAATACTGCAGTGTTATTCACCAACAAATGAGGCTGACGATGATAAGAAAGACACATTTTATGAGCAACTACAAGATCAAATTAACAAGACCCAAAACATGACCTGTTAGTAGTAATTGGGGACTTCAATGCCAAGGTTGGAAGTGATAATGTAGGGGTAGAGAGAGCTATAGGAAAACAAGGAATAAACACAATGAATGAGAATGGAGAAAGACTGGCGGAGTTATGTATGCTGTCAAACTTAGTAATTGGAGGTACCATCTTTGCACATAAGAAAATTCATAAACTTACTTAGCACTCACCAGATGGAGCGACCAGGAATTAGATTGATCATATGTGCATACATACACAATTTAGAACATCCTTGCTGGATGTCCGTGCATACAGAGGGCAGATGTAGGAAGTGATCATAATTTATGCATAGGTAAATTGAAACTGAATTGAAAATTCACCATACTATAAAAGAACAACTGCGAATAGACAGTCAAAGACTACAAAATAATGAGGTAACAGAGGAATATCAGCTCGAACTTAAGAATAGGTTCGAGTTACTCAATGGTGAAAATGAACAGAACATTGAAGACAGATGAACTAAGATAAAGGACACACTTTTGGGGGCAGCAAATAGTAGCGCAGGATTAAAGACGAAAGACAGAAAAACCTGGATAAGCGATGACACCTGGAAATGTATTCAAGAAAGAAGAAAGATGAAACTAGAGATATTTAATACTAAGGATGCAACAGATGAAATTCAAACTAAAGAGAAATATAGACTAAAAGACAAGGAAGTGAAAAGAGCGGCTAGAAGAGATAAAGAGGCATATGTCAATCGACTGGCCGAAAGAAGGGAAAAGGCAGCTAAGACTTGAAACAGTAAAATGCTATACAACACACTAAAACAACTTACTGGAACTTTTGTTTCAAAGGTGGCCCAATCAAGAGTAAAGATGGTAAAGTTCTAACATCAGAAACCGAGTAGAAGAAAAGATGGGCAGAACATTTGAAAAATATTAAATAGACCTGATCCACCAGTACTACTCAAGTTTGACGAAGAGGCAAGAAACAGCTCCCTACCAATTAACGAAGAAATGATAAGTGTAGCTGAGGTCAAGGAGGCAATCCATTCCTTGATAAACAATAAGGCAGCGGTGATGACAACATTACTGCAGAAATGCTCAAAGCAGCTGATGATACACCTATTAGCCAGGTGCAAGAACTATTGAATAAAGTATGGGAAGAAGAAACTGTCCCAGATCAATGGAAGAAGGAATAATTGTTAAGATCCCCAAAAAAGGTGATCTCAAAGATTGTAACAACTGGAGAGGATCATCCTATTATCAGTAATGACCAAGACTTTCTGCAAAATCATTCTTAATAGAATCAAAGGAGCAGTGGACACAACCTTGAGAGAAGAACAAGCTGGTTTTATACCTTGGAGAAGCTGCTTAGACCAAATAATTACCCTACTACTAATTTTGAAGGAACATATTGAGAAGCAACAATCACTCATACTAAATTTCATCGATTTTAAAAAAGCCTTTGATAGTCTACATAGAATCTCTCTGTGGAATATTCTGAATTGCTATGGAATACCAGACAAAATAATAAACATTATTAAGAGCCTCTATGATGGTTCACAGTGTGCAGTTCGCACTGATGGTGGACACAGCGACTGGTTGATGGTTGAAACCGGAGTAAAGAAAGGCTGTATTCTATCTCCGTTATTGTTTGGAGTGGCCATTGACTGGGTGATGCGAAAATGTTGCAGGGGTGAAACTGGCATCGATTGGGTAGAACATAGTCAACTAGAAGATTTGAATTTTGCAGATGATATTTGCCTTGTTAAGTAGAAACAACCAAGATATGCAAAGAAAAACAGACAACTTGTCATCTATAGTATCAAAAGTTGGACTGCAGATAAGCTATGAAAACAAATATAATGAAGACACCTATGGCAAGTAATGCAGATATCACACTGGAATCTAAAATTATAAAAATAACAGAGCAGTTCACCTATTTAGGTAGAAATTTTGATTGCACAGGAAATGTTAAAAAGAAATTATGATACTAATTGGCAAAGCAACATCAGCTTTTAAAAGTCTAAATAAAATATGGAACTGCAAGTTATATAGTATTAAAACTAAATTACGAATTTTCAATTCAAATGTTGTATCAATCCTAACATATGCTAGCGAGAGTTGGATAATGACTAAAGATATAGAAAACAAGTTGAATGCATTTGAAAATAGATGTCTGCAAAAAATAATGAATATACAATGAAACGAATTCAGAAGAAGTGATGAAATCATAGACATGTCTTGTCAACCACTAGTGACAACTGTTATAAGAAAGAGAAGATGGATATATGTTGGGCACACCTTGAGGAGAAATGCTCAACGAATATCAAAGCAGGCATTGAAGTGGGATGCAAAGGGTTCAAGAAAGAGAGGTCGACCTAAGGATACCCTGAAATGAACTTTGCTGAGAGAGGCAGGAAATATCGGTCTCAGTTCCATGGAGGAGATTGAGCGAGTTGCTCAGGATAGAGCGGTATGGAGAAATTACTTGCAGGCCCTATGTAACGTATAACGGTACGAGAGGTATTATTATTATTATTATATATATATAAACGGATGATTGTATGCTTGTTTGTTACCTATTGACTCGGAAACTACTGAAGAGATGTAGCTGAAATTTACAGGATATGTTTGTTTTGATGTTGGCATGCTACTTGTTATAGTTTGAAATAGGTAGCGCTGAAGCTTTTTGAAAAAATCTAAAAATAATAACACGCTCATTTTCGAGAGTTTCTAACCAAATTGCCATTAACGTTTGCGGAAGTCTACGGTGTACGTATTAATATATATACATCAGATTTAGCTGAAATTTACAGAATATGTTTGTTTATGTTTGTTTTGATGTCGGGATGATACCTTTCATAGTTTGAAATAGGTAGCGCTAACAATTTTAGAGAAAAATCTATTTAAAAAATCGAACAACACGCAAATTTCATCGAGAGTTTCTTCCGGAAGTCTACGATATGCGCATAAATATATACACAAGATTCGATGACGTTAGATTCAAGTCAATTTTTCAAACAAGTTGAATTTAAAATACGCAATCCAGGTTTGTTTCGACTCATTTCTAATCATGATTATAGATACTGCAAATCATATTTTAAGTTATCGGCAACTATTCCATCAATGTTTGTTAGCTATGTTGGCAAAAATTGCTCTATATTCGATTAAACCAAACAAAACTACGATCAGAGGAATACGTTCTTTTGAGGGAAGCTATTGGCATTGCTATAGATGGCAAGGCAAACAACTATGGCAAGATGGTTATTTTGCAATCAACGTTTACCTGAGATACACGTTATATGCATGAATATTACCCAATATTAGATTACATGACAGAAACGGGGTAACCATTTATTATTTTGTAAATCAATCCATACCATTGACCGCTATAGCGGCGTGCAATTATAAATTAGTACAACCATTTCGCAATAGGTGGCGCGCGAGTAGTGAGTAGTTTCGACAAATGATTCGTACAGTTTACCTGATTTTTCAAAACATTTTACGGGCAGTTTCTATGCATTTCCTAACAGAATGTAATCAAATGCTAATTTGTTTTATTTATTCCAGCGAAACATCAACAGTGATATTTAATTCCGTGTGTGAAGACGAACAAGCTGCAATTATTTCCACACGCTCTTCAAGAATTTTCCACACATTTGCAATTATGAATCCCAAACGAAAAGATATTTGCCCATCTACACCTAGAGCACGAACAAGAAAGGCATTACTAGCTTCAAAAACAGACGAGCAACGGGAAGCAAGATTGGAAACCGTTCGAGTATGCACTGCTCAAGTCCGTTCGTTTGAAACAGACGAGCAACGGGAAGCAAGGCTCAAGTCCGTTCAGCTGAAACAATCGAGCTACGGGAAGCAAGACTGCAAACCGTTCGGATACGCACTACTCTGTCCAGACGAACACTGCACGCTGATTTAAATCTAGGTGCATTCCATTGCAATACTAATTATGATTACAGTCTTCAACCAAATGTGGTTATTGGAAAAATGGATAGATGATGCGTGTATTGCAGTGCCGTCAAATTTAAGAATGAAACACCAGGAATGTGCTGGTGGTGGAACAGTGAAATTGCCAGTATTACATTCACCACCCGAACCATTATCAACGTTGGTAGCAGGTGACACAAGCCAATCGAAACATTTCTTGGCAAACATACGCAAGTACAATTCATGTTTCCAAATGACATCGTTCGGTGCAACAAATATCGTGCGCGAGAATTACATGCCCACATTCAAAGTTCAAGGGCAAGTTTATCATCGTGCTGGCTCACTACTACCACTGCCGGACGCAGATTACAAATTTCTTCAAATTTATTTCATGGGAAACACTGATGAACAAATTGATCAACGTTGTCAATTCAATACAGGTACAACACGAGAAATAGTCGCTGCATTACAAACTTTATCCGATCAACACAACGAATTAATTCGATTGTTCAGAACTGCCCTGCAACAATTACCAGCTGATGACTACCGAGTTGTACTTAGAGCAGACAAAACACCTGTTGGTCAACACGAAAGACAGTACAATGCACCAACAATTGATGAAGTGGCGATCGTTATGGATGGCGAAGAATTTAATTCGCGTGATATAATTCTTCATCGCAGATGTGGTGATGTTCAGCGAGTCTCAGAAACTCATCGCTCCTACGACGGATTACACTATCCGATATTATTTTGGCAAGGAGAAGATAGATATCATTTCAACATCAAATTGAGAAATCCACAAACAGATGAGGAAACAAATAAGAAAGTTAGTGCTATGAATTATTATTCATATCGATTAATGGTTCGTGAAAACGATGAAAATCATATCATGAAATGTCGACAATTGTTCCATTAATACATTGTCGATATGTATGCGAAAATCGAAACTGAGCGACTCCTCTACATTCGATTAAATCAAAGCAAGTTGCGTTCAGAACAGTACATTCATTTACGTGATGCAATTGTTAATGATGGCAATGTGAATCCTAATGAATTGGGAAAAATGGTCATACTACCAGCCACATTTACAGGGAGTCCACGGCATATGCATGAATACTCACAAGTTGCAATGATATATGTTCGCGCCCATGGCCGTCCAGATTTATTTATCACTTTTACATGCAATCCTACGTGGGATGAAATTAAAGAACTTTTGTTAGCTGGACAATTATCATCGGATCGTCATGATATTACCGCGCGTTTATTCAAACAAAAATTGAAATCTTTAATGGATTTCATTGTCAAGCATCGTCTTTTTGGAGAGACACACGGTTGGATGTATTCCATCGAATGGCAAAAAAGAGGATTGCCACAAGCACACATTGATCGAAAAAGTCACACCAGATCAAATTGATCAAGTCATCTTAGCAGAAATACCAGATGTTGACATTGATCCAGACTTATTTGAAGTCGTCACCAAAACATGATTCATGGTCCATGTGGCTTACTCAACAATAATTCACCATGTACGTCTGATGGAAAATGCACGAAAAGATACCCAAAAGACTTACATGCCGATACTATCACTGGCAATGACGGATATCCTCTCTATTGTCGACGACCAAATGAAGATGGCGGAAAATCCATCACTGTAAAAGTGCGAAACAATGATGTTGAAGTCGATAATCGTTGGGTTGTACCGTATTCACAGTTACTCTCAAAGACGTACAAAATACACATCAATGTCGAGTATTGCAATTCGGTGAAATCGATGAAGTACATTTGCAAATATGTCGACAAAGGAAGCGATGTGGCAGTTTGTGGAGTAGCAAATATAACTGCATCCATCGATGAATACGAGCATTATCAACTGGGACGATACATTACTAGCAATGAAGCAGTATGGCGCATTTTATCATTTCCAATCCATGAACAACATCCAACAGTTGTTCATTTGGAAGTGCACCTTGAACATGGACAGCGCGTGTACTTCACAATAGAAAATGCACGAGCATTGTCACCATCGCCAACAACGTTAACTGCATTTTTCTCATTGTGTAGAGATGTTATATTTGCAAAGACGCTACTTTACTCTGAACTGCCAACATACTACACATGGAATGCAGCAGCGATAAAGTTTCAACGTCGCAAACAAGGTAAAGCAGTTGAATACATTCCAATTTATATTCGACCAACGCGTTAGGCCGTTTGTACACTGTTCATCCAAACAATGCGGAATGCTTTTACTTGCGATTACTGTTAATCAACAAACGTGAACCAACATCCTTCCAAGAATTGAGAACAGTTAACGGTCACGTATGTGCCCTTATCTCGTCGTTGTACTGTCTTTCGTGTTGTCCAACAGGTGTTCTGTCTGCTCTAAGTACAACTCGGTAGTCATCAGCTGGTAATTGTTGCAGGGCAGTTCTGAACAATCGAATTAATTCGTTGTGTTGATCGGATAAAGTTTGTAATGCAGCGACTATTTCTCGTGTTGTACCTGTATTGAATTGACAACGTTGATCAATTTGTTCATCAGTGTTTCATATGAAATAAATTTGAAGAAATTTGTAATCTGCGTCCGGCAGTGGTAGTAGTGAGCCAGCACAATGATAAATTTGCCCTTGAACTTTGAATGTGGGCATGTAATTCTCGCGCACGATATTTGTTGCACCGAACGATGTCATTTGGAAACATGAATTGTACTTGCGTATGTTTGCCAAGAAATGTTTCGATTGGCTTGTGTCACCTGCTACCAACATTGATAATGGTTCGGGTGGTGAATGTAATACTGGCAATGTCACTGTTCCACCCACGCAGCACATTCCTGGTGTTTCATTCTTAAATTTGACGGCACTGCAATACACGCATCATCTATCCATTTTTCCAATAACCACATTTGGTTGAAGACTGTAATCATAATTAGTATTGTAATGGAATGCACCTAGATTTAAATCAGCGTGCAGTGTTCGTCTGGACAGAGTAGTGCGTATCCGAACGGTTTGCAGTCTTGCTTCCCGTAGCTCGATTGTTTCAGCTGAACGGACTTGAGCCTTGTTTCCCGTTGCTCGTCTGTTTCAAACGAACGGACTTGAGCAGTGCATACTGAACGGTTTCCAATCTTGCTTCCGTTGCTCGTCTGTTTCTGAAGCTAGTAATGCCTTCTTTTTCGTGCTCTAGGTGTAGATGGGCAAATATCTTTTCGTTTGGGAGGCATAATTGCAAATGTGTGGAAAATTCTTGAAGAGCGTGTGGAAATAATTGCAGCTTGTTCGTCTTCACACACGGAATTAAATATCACTGTTGATGTTTCGCTGGAATAAATAAAACAAATTAGCATTTGATTACATTCTGTTAGGAAATGCATAGAAACTGCCCGTAAAATGTTTTGAAAAATCAGGTAAACTGTACGAATCATTTGTCGAAACTACTCACTACTCGCGCGCCACCTATTGCGAAATGGTTGTACTAATTTATAATTGCACGCCGCTATAGCGGTCAATGGTATGGATTGATTTACAAAATAATATATGGTCACCTCGTTTCTGTCATGTAATCTAATATTGGGTAATATTCATGCATATAACGTGTATCTCAGGTAAACGTTGATTGCAAAATAACCATCTTGCCATAGTTGTTTGCCTTGCCATCTATAGCAATGCCAATAGCTTCCCTCAAAAGAACGTATTCCTCTGATCGTAGTTTTGTTTGGTTTAATCGAATATAGAGCAATTTTGCCAACATAGCTAACAAACATTGATGGAATAGTTGGCGATAACTTAAAATATGATTTGCAGTATCTATAATCATGATTAGAAATGAGTCGAAACAAACCTGGATTGCGTATTTTAAATTCAACTTGTTTGAAAAATTGACTTGAATCTAACGTCATCGAATCTTGTGTATATATTTATGCGCATATCGTAGACTTCCGGAAGAAACTCTCGATGAAATTTGCGTGTTGTTCGATTTTTTAAATAGATTTTTCTCTAAAATTGTTAGCGCTACCTATTTCAAACTATGAAAGGTATCATCCCGACATCAAAACAAACATAAACAAACATATTCTGTAAATTTCAGCTAAATCTGATGTATATATATTAATACGTACACCGTAGACTTCCGCAAACGTTAATGGCAATTTGGTTAGAAACTCTCGAAAATGAGAGTGTTATTATTTTTTAGATTTTTTCACAAAGCTTCAGCGCTACCTATTTCAAACTATAACAAGTAGCATGCCAACATCAAAACAAACATATCCTGTAAATTTCAGCTACATCTCTTCAGTAGTTTCCGAGTCAATAGGTAACAAACAAGCATACAATCATCCGTTTATATATATATAATAATAATAATAATACCTCTCGTACCGTTATACGTTACATAGGGCCTGCAAGTAATTACTCCATACCGCTCTATCCTGAGCAACTCGCTCAATCTCCTCCATGGAACTGAGACCGATATTTCCTGCCTCTCTCAGCAAAGTTCATTTCAGGGTATCCTTAGGTCGACCTCTTTCGAACCCTTTGCATCCCACTTCAATGCCTGCTTTGATATTCGTTGATCATTTCTCCTCAAGGTGTGCCCAACATATCTCCATCTTCTCTTTCTTATAACAGTTGTCACTAGTGGTTGACAAGACATGTCTATGATTTCATCACTTCTTCTGAATTCGTTTCATTTTATATTCATTATTTTTGCAGACATCTATTTTCAAATGCATTCAACTTGTTTTCTATATCTTTAGTCATTATCCAACTCTCGCTAGCATATGTTAGGATTGATACAACATTTGAATTGAAAATTCGTAATTTAGTTTTAATACTATATAACTTGCAGTTCCATATTTTATTTAGACTTTTAAAAGCTGATGTTGCTTTGCCAATTAGTATCATAATTTCTTTTAACATTTCCTGTGCAATCAAAATTGCTACCTAAATAGGTGAACTGCTCTGTTATTTTATCATTTTAGATTCCAGTGTGATATCTGCATTACTTGCCATAGGTGTCTTCATTATATTTGTTTTTCATAGCTTATCTGCAGTCCAACTTTTTGATGCTATAGATGACAAGTTGTCTGTTTTTCTTTTCATATCTTGGTTGTTTCTACTTAACAAGGCAAATATCATCTGCAAAATTCAAATCTTCTAGTTGACTATGTTCTACCCAATCGATGCCAGTTTCACCCTGCAACATTTTCGCATCACCCAGTCAATGGCCACTCCAAACAATAACGGAGATAGAATACAGCCTTTCTTTACTCCGGTTTCAACCATCAACCAGTCGCTGTGTCCACCATCAGTGCGAACTGCACACTGTGAACCATCATAGAGGCTCTTAATAATGTTTATTATTTTGTCTGGTATTCCATAGCAATTCAGAATATTCCACAGAGAGATTCTATGTAGACTATCAAAGGCTTTTTTAAAATCGATGACATTTAGTATGAGTGATTGTTGCTTCTCAATATGTTCCTTCAAAATTAGTAGTAGGGTAATTATTTGGTCTAAGCAGCTTCTCCAAGGTATAAAACCAGCTTGTTCTTCTCTTAGGGTTGTGTCCACTGCTCCTTTGATTCTATTAAGAATGATTTTGCAGAAAGTCTTGGTCATTACTGATAATAGGATGATCCCTCTCCAGTTGTTGCAATCTTTGAGATCACCTTTTGGGGGATCTTAACAATTATTCCCTTCTTCCATTGATCTGGGACAGTTTCTTCTTCCCATACTTTATTCAATAGTTCTTGCACCTGGCTAATAGGTGTATCATCAGCTGCTTTGAGCATTTCTGCAGTAATGTTGTCATCACCTGCTGCCTTATTGTTTATCAAGGAATGGATTGCCTCCTTTACCTCAGCTACACTTATCATTTCTTCGTTAATTGGTAGGGAGCTGTTTCTGCCTCTTCGTCAAACTTGAGTAGTACTGGTGGATCAGGTCTATTTAATATTTTTTCAAAATGTTCTGCCCATCTTTTCTTCTACTCGGTTTCTGATGTTAGAACTTTACCATCTTTACTCTTGATTGGGCCACCCTTTGAAACAAAAGTTCCAGTAAGTTGTTTTAGGGTGTTGTATAGCATTTTACTGTTTCCAGTCTTAGCTGCCTTTTCCCTTCTTCGGCCAGTCGATTGACATATGCTCTTTTATCTCTTCTAGCCGCTCTTTTCACTTCCTTGTCTTTTAGTCTATATTTCTCTTTAGTTTGAATTTCATCTGTTGCATCCTTAGTATTAAATATCTCTAGTTTCATCTTTCTTCTTTCTGAATACATTTCCAGGTGTCATCGCTTTTCTAGGGGTTTTCTGTCTTTCGTCTTTAATCCTGTGCTACTATTTGCTGCCCCCAAAAGTGTGTCCTTTATCTTAGTTCATCTGTCTTCAATGTTCTGTTCATTTTCACATTGAGTAACTCGAACCTATTCTTAAGTTCGAGCTGATATTCCTCTGTTACCTCATTATTTTGTAGTCTTTGACTGTCTATTCGCAGTTGTTCTTTTTCAGTATGGTGAATTTTCAATTTCAGTTTCAATTTACCTATGCATAAATTATGATCACTTCCTACATCTGCCCTCTGTATGCACGGACATCCAGCAAGGATGTTCTAAATTGTGTATGTATGCACATATGATCAATCTAATTCCTGGTCACTCCATCTGGTGAGTGCTAAGTAAGTTTATGAATTTTCTTATGTGCAAAGATGGTACCTCCAATTACTAAGTTTGACAGCATACATAACTCCGCCAGTCTTTCTCCATTCTCATTCATTGTGTTTATTCCTTGTTTTCCTATAGCTCTCTCTCTACCCCTACATTATCACTTCCAACCTTGGCATTGAAGTCCCCCATTACTACTAACAGGTCATGTTTTTGGGTCTTGTTAATTTGATCTTGTAGTTGCTCATAAAATGTGTCTTTCTTATCATCGTCAGCCTCATTTGTTGGTGAATAACACTGCAGTATTGACATATCGACATGCCTAGTACTGAAGCTGGCTCTAATTATCCGACTAGAGATGGGTTCCCATTCTAACATGCTCTTTGTTACTCTAGGTGTCATCATTATACCCACTCCTTCAAAATGTTTACCATCTTCTCTCCCTGAATATATGAAAGTTAATCCACTAACTATTCTTCTATCTGTTCCATGCCATCTCACCTCACTTAACCCCAGTATGTCCAGCTGGTATCTCTTCATTTCTTCTGCAATTTGGGCTGATTTTGTAGCCGTGGCCATCGTTCTCACATTCCACAATCCATATTTGGTGTGTGTTTTTGAGCCAAGTAATGTACTAGTCGGGTTGCTGACTTCCGCAAAGCGGTTTTCATCAGCAACCGTCATTGATGCACTAGGTGCACCGCACACCACCTGGCTGGTCGGTTTACCGGTATGGCGTCCTTTCTACAAGTTTCTGTAGCTATTTCAATTTCTTGTGATGAGGTAGCTGGCCTCATGCATAAGTCCTCCTCCTTTTTCATCCGGGCTTGGAACCGGCATTGGCAGAGTTTTATATATATAGTAGATTCAATTTAACAGCGATGTTGATTTGGTATGATTTTAGAATGTTAACAGTACGAAAGTGAAGTATTGACGTCAAAATGCTAATGTGCGCTCCATGTGCAATTCAGCAGTAGTTAAAATCGGAATCCGTGAAATTAATTATTCCACACTGTATGTGAAAGATTGTCATTGGCGTGTCACAAACCATTTATGTGCATTACTTGTAGCGGAAGGTAATATTTTATTATCAATATTAGAAATGAGTTTGAAGTGTAAATTCACTACCATGCAGAAGGTGACTGCAAAACTGTATATCTACTTCTGCAGAGAAGCCAGACGTGGTGGTTTATATCACAACTTACAAGACACAGATGAGAAAACAACATGCTTTTGGTATAAGTAGAATGTCATTTTGCCGTTGGATAGAACAGGACTGTAGTGATGAACGTAAGGGACACATAAAAGCCTGGAAACGGAAAACTGACGATTTCGATAAAGATGTTATTGTGAGAGAGATTCATAAAATGTTTAAGGCCAATGTGATATTGATATATCTAAACCGCCTTATGGAGAGTTGTTAGGTGTAGCGGTTTAACTTTTCGGAAATCTAAGGCAGGTCGGAATACAGTTTAGAGAAACGCATCTGATAGCTGCACGATGCAAATATCTGCGGGAGATACGGAAGCGTAGGACGGAAGGTTACGATATTGTATATCTGGACGAATCGTGGGTAAATGCTCACCATACGTTTGATAAAGAATGGCAATCAATAGACGGAACTAAGGAAAGTGAAATTCCAAGCAGCAAGGGGCAACGTATTGTGATAGGTCATGCAGGCAGCAAAGCAAATGGTCTTGTCAGTGGCGCAGAACTTCTTTCCCAAGCACTGTATACAGATGGTAGGGGCTACCACACCGAAATGAACGGATTTATTTTCAGGGGTTGGTTAGCGAACACACTTATGCCTGCTCTGGATATGCCGTCGTGTATTGTAATAGACAATGACTCCTATCATAATGTAGTGGCGCATGCAGACAAAATTCCCAACTCATCAAGAACAAAACAAGACATCATGGCGTGGCTTGCAAAAGAAAATATATATTTTTGTTGCAACAATTTCAAAACTGAGTTGTTGCAACTGGTGAGCATGACTAAGAAGTCAAAGATTTTTATAATCGATAAAGTCATTGCTGAGCACGGCCACACTTCTCTTCAATTACCACCTTACCATTCACATCTCAATCCCATTGAACCTGTGTGGGCTGCAGTCAAAGGTCAAGTTGCAGCAGTAAACAAGACTTTAAACTTCGTGATGTAAAAGTCCTAACACGTGATGCCCTCGCAAAAGTAGATATACGCGTAGATTACTGGAACAAATGTAAGAGGATGTGCTCGAGAAGAAGAGGCATATTACTGAGATGGTTTGTATTTTCTCCAGCCCCAGCAGTAGTCAATCTCTGACTCTTCAGATTCCGAATCTAATAGCTAACATCCCATTTGCTTTCACATTCACCAATTGCCTCACAATACCAGGGACTGGCAACAACTACCAGAGGTACGTCAATTTGATCGCCAAAGATAATATCAACATAAAAACACTCATGAAGAAAAAGCTAACCATGTCACATTGCTTTTTATAATATGTAATAGGGTTACGCATTTGCAAACATTCGCCACCATTTTGTATATTACTGTAAATTCTAAACGTTGATTATCATTGTGTTGTGCTTATGCAAAAGTATATAACAAAAACGTTTTTTTACCTCAACTAAGCTACCTAGCAATTAGTTAAACATGGATTCGTAACGTCGTGAGGTATATAAGACTGCATGCAAAAATTACTTGTATCCATCAGATAGATTTCATACAAATTAAACCTTAGTGTGATCACGAATTTTGGAACGAACTATAAATATAAATTAGGTGCAAGCGTTCAAGAAAAAAACTTTGACAACAGCATGCAATATATGAACCGACTATCGTCAACATTGACACGATTATTAGAAGAGGTTGACATGTACTGATGAGTTGCAGTCAGAAAATCACGTGACACATTAGGCTTACTCAGGAGAAGTGAACACACATGGCAAGGTTCAGAATTAAAAATGCATTAAAACTATTTTTTTAAATATGATTGAATATGTTCTTGGAAATTGAAGCTGTAGTTTATGTGTCATTAATGTGTATTGTCCAGACAACTCGTTCCAGTTTGCTTTTGTCGAATTGACTACAGCGAGAGTGTTTTTTTTACTTGACCAGCGTACACACGGAGCATACGTATCTTCAGTAGCTTCTTCCGTCAAAGATAGGAGAAGGGACCACTGATATTGCTACAATTGCTCCTCGCGAGAAACGAACTGGGCAAGCTTGACGCGAGATACGACCTAACTCAAGGCAACATCAAACAACAGAGAACTAGTTCATATTGACAGCAACAATCTTAGAACGAGTAAGTAGAAGTATTGTTAATAAGCAGTCTCCATAGTGTCAGGATGATGGCAATTTTACAGAAGATAAAATAATGAATTTACGGCTTTGATATGTAATATAACCTGTGATCGTGCATTATTGATGTGAACATCAAATGGCAGGATATGATCCCAGATATAGAAGTTATAAAAGGAGCTATCTCCTCAGCATCTATACAACCTTGATGCAGTCCCAGACACGATGGACAGGACATGTGGCTTGAATGTTAGATTGCAGAATACCCAAATGACTATTGTATGGTGAGCTGCGGTAAACGCTCACAGGGTAGTCAGAAAAAGCGATTCAAAGAAACACTCAAGAACTCGATACAATCCTGTGGCATAGATGTAAACAACTGGGAGAATGTTGCTGGGAAAAGACAGATCAGTCAGGCGCACACTTCTTCGACACGGTTCCTCGGCTTGCGAAGCGTGTAGAACAGCACGGATGGAACAAAAACGCCAAATTAGAAAGGCAGTAAAACTTTCCACACATGTAAGTATACCTTGCCCACACTTCCCGTATCGGGCTCACTAGTCATATACGCAAACACAGACAAACATAACGTAACTACATTCCTTGATGCAAATGGGTGTGGTCATCATCCCACGTGATGGACGAGCATCATCATCATTGATTGAGACCAATAAAAGAGTTTATTGATATATCAGTAATTATACATATTATAAATATTATGCGACATGCTGACGAATTTCACAGCAGACTACATACAGACTACGACAAACATTACACGGTCCAAAAATGAAAATATGTGACTAAAAACGAATAACGAAATAAATGCCAAAAAAAAACAACCTAGAAAACAATAAAAAATAAGTAAATATATATAACTTATATACATTAACATATAGAATATGGAACATGATATGAGAAAGTACCAACATGCATTAGAATGTAGAACGTTGAGTCCATAAGGTCGCAAATTACCATATAACGAAATAAAACGATTCTCAGAGTAAATCGACTACGATCATAAGAGGAACATGATATAATGCATTTCACCTGAACGTGGCGTGCTTCCAAATGGTCAGTTCCATTAACATGGGTGGCTACAGAAGTAAAAGAGCTTTAGCGTATATAGCGCAAGTGTTGGCTAAACGCTCACTAAGCATTTTGCCTGTTTCGCTGATATATGCCTTGCCGCACCTCTTGCAAGTGATGACAATATTATATTGCGGGACTCGCATGTGAAACCATTTTCACAACACACGTGGCATTATAAAAAGATACAGTACTGGTCAGTATACATAAACACACATATTGCATCGCCGGCAGCACTCTGGAAAGGACCAAAATGACTCTGGATGTTGGATTTAAGACGACTGAGTACCGACATCTCATTACAACTTCTGTCACGTTTGCAAGCCACGAAATTATAGTTTTGGAAGACTACACGTGTCTCTGTATCCAACCAAACAATAGACATATGACGTAATAAAACGTCTTTCACTTGTGAATTATGAGGGTGGAAAGTTATGATAAGTTTTAAACTGTCAGAGTTGGAAGTCATACGATTGCTGGTGACAGTCTCCTGCAGAGAAATTTTCTGAACTCGATGCATAGCAGATACAAGCACCATCTCCGGGTATAATCGCTTTCGAAATAAATCAAGCATCTTGTGAGCTCATCAAGAAAATCATTGTCCTGACTAAATATGTGACGAAGACGCAAGAGTTGGGAGAATGACAAAGAATCACAACTATCCTGGGGATGGAAGAGCTATAAAGGAGAACACAATTCGCATCATTATTCTTATAGTATACTGATGTTGTGATGGTGGATAGGTTTATGGTAATAGTGATGACAAGAAAGTTGACACAAGAAGTGGTGGTGTGAGAGGTAAATCGAATAGCAGGGTTGAAAACATTAATGACATTTTGATGCGTAAAAAATCAGCTTATCTCCATTGACAATTTTTCCATTCTCTGCCTTTAAGGGCAGATCTTGATTTGACACCATGTTTCCGTTTTACTTTTTGGTAATGGGATGCAGAGATTTAATATCGTGTTTAATGGCTGCCTCTTCATCCTCGGCTGCAAGCTTTACAACATACAACCGTTTATCCGCTTTTGCTCCTTATTCAACTTATCTGTACTTCTGCGAAAATTATGTTGCAGTTTTATCTTTTAGCCTCTGTGTTTTCGTACTTAGTAACCTTTTCTTTGTCTCTTTTATTTACTCTATTTTATCCCATGTTGCTGTTGAGATCCATTATTCCTTTCTTCGATTTTCTGTATTATAAAATGTTCTCTCCTGGTAACTTGATCGCTTTGTTGAACTTGTGTATTGTCATTTCTTTTCCTCCAGTAATAAACTTAAATAGTTTTTAAAGTCAGCCTGAACTTCTGTTTTGTTTCTGTGTTTTGCAGTTTCGTGATGTCAAAACATTGTTGTCTTTGTTCTCCTATTTTTGCTTTCCTCAATTTTAGTGCAAGCTTCTCTATAACTAAATTGTGGTCATTACCAACATCTGCCAGTCTTCTCAGCCTCACATTTACATCAGGTGTCTCTACTTTCCATTGAGTGAAATGTGGTCTATTTGATTTTCTGTATGACATTCTGGGTATCACCATGTTGTCTTGTGTATTCTTGTGTGTGGGAAGAGTGTTCCACCAATAACTACATCATTTGTCTCACAAAATTCGCAGAGTATTTCTCCACTACTTGTCATTATGCCTTTTCCGTGTTTCCCCATTACTCTTTCTCTGCTTCGGTTGTCATTGCCAACCAGTGCGATAAAGTCCCCTATAATCATCGATACATCATGTCTGGGGATGATTGCTATTATTGCTTGCAGACTCTCGTAAAATGTATCTTTGATTCCATCTTCTGCAACTTCTGTTGGAGCATAGGAAACTATAACCAACATTTTTTGCAAATTTTGCAATAAATCTAGTATATAACAGCCGTTCGTTTATAGGTTCCCATTTTAACTGATTCAGTACCAGGTTTTTTCACCTCTGGACGGAATTATTTTTTAGCTTCCAAAATATTGCACACATACTTTAGTTAAATTAAAATATTGTTTCTAAATATGATTTAAAGTTGAACTTATTATATATCAAATTAAAGATAAATGATTGTACTTTCATAAAATATTTATTGTATGCGAAAATATAATGTTGTGTTGACTGTGCATGACAAATATTAGCATGTAATAAAAAAATTAATTGAAATTGTGAGAACAAAATCCAACTTACCAAGGGCCTTGAGGAACAATATGGTGAATAAGTCAGTGTAACTGCTCTCTTTATATAAGTAATCCATTTATGAATACACAAAAATTAAGAAAATATTGATGGAATATATGGTTTACTAACTGTTCGCAAATTAGCAACACGACCATCTTTGAAGAAATTTCCATTAAAAATTGTCAAATTGAAGATTTCACATACTAAACATTCATGTCTCATAATATATAATCACATACAGTGGAAATTAGCAATATTTACAGGAATAAAGAATAAAGTATATGAATAATAGTCCTAACATAGCAACTATATAACTTCTCTCCAAGTAGACTGTGTAGGTTCTGTCTGAATCCTTCTTCTTTTTGTTGCAATCCTACTGGAACCTGACTGGGCAACGCCCCTCTCGCAGCTGGTTGGGAAACACTACTAGTATTATTTAAATTATTAATAATCGACGTATTTAAATCACAAACTTCTGTGTCATCAGAAGCTTCACTATCTTCACTATCAGTATCTACATCTTCATGCACCAATCTCGCTTCTGCAGCTGTAAAACATGCAGAACGGCTGATAACAAACCATTTCTAGACTCTGAATTGTTAGACATTATTTTTAATCACAGGGTAACTTGAAAACGAAAATTAAACTTGGTTTCACTTCTGATTCTAGTCAAAACCACGATGTTGTGATTTGGTTATCGTTAGTACTTCCTTTCTACTTAGTTTCCGGTTGATATAAAACTACAATCGGAGTGAAAATTAATAAAAACTCAACGCAATAGTAGCCGTCTTTTAAAGACGCTAGGACACGCAGATAAGAAATATGTGCACTAGAGTGTTCCACGGGACCGAATCAGTTAATAAAGTATTGAGGTGTTCTTTTTTCATTACAAGTGCAACTCAGTCTTATGTTACATATCTTGTCTGCCTCATCAAGCTATTACTTCTCATGTACCTAATTGTCCTTTTCATGTTTCTGTCCATCATGCCTTTGTGATGTGTTTAATATAAATTTGATATTGTTTATTTTATGTCAAGTCTCATTCACAGGCGTATCATCCCAGCTTATACATAGGGACGAATGTTGATAGTAGCAATAGAGTCATGAAAAAAAAAGAAAATATAGACATAGTTGTACTATTGTTTTGTAAATAATTTACATTACATTTAAAATTAGCTGCCATGGCATAATGCCATCCCCCTTCGCGTCAGGCTTGGGATTAGCAATGGCGGAGCTACTTGGAGACGTTCTTTTCAAATCGCTACTTCTTCTCGGTACAATGTGCGTTTGTTAACATATGTTTTTAGGGGGTATGATTACGCCATGCTTCCTCCCATTTACATAGCTGTTCCAAATTCAACAAATTAGTTTTATCAGTAGCTTTTATAGGCATGGCAAATGGATTTCGAAGCTTTGTTCCAATAAATTTATTTTTGACATTTATAATGTTCCACCACTGAAGTATTGTATTAATAAAAGTTGCAGTACCATCCTCCTGATCACTGAGCCGTAGGCTGCAACATTATACCCGTTAACACAGCAGGAGCTAGAATACCTTCTGCCTATCAAAACTAGATGGAAACAGTGCTTTGTGAGTAATCGCTGGTGCTAATTTGGTAATGTTGTTACATTCTTTATTATACAAAATTTTCAAGCTGGACATCTTTGCTCATGAGGAACTCATGTTCCTCTGATTGTGATACAGAAACAAGGGAAAACAAAAGTTAGCTCCGTGTCCTTCTGGTTGATCCAGTTGTGCCATATGCATTTCAATATATGTACTGAATCATGAAGCAGATTGGTGTTCCAGAATACTCTGGATTCTCAAACGTGTATGCATTCTGTGAATTTCCTGCAAGTTGTTTGTACACGTTTCTGTTTACTGCATTGTTATCCACAATAACAGCCAGGACTTTAAAACCAACGGACTGCACTGTCTGTATAGTTTGAATCAAATTTCCTTACAAGTCATCTGCTGTCACCTTCTTCGTTGGAATTAGTCCAACCACTTCAGTTTAATTTGCCAAATAGTGAAGAAATAAAAAATGCTTGCACAGTGGTAGCACTTTCGACTGCATTTGATGCTGTGCCACTCAATTTTCCTCCAGTATAATTTAGTGCAGCTTTGACATAAATTTCATCCATCTGAATGGCTACAATGTGATCAGTTGCAGAAAGTTTGCTGCTCTAGTAAATATTTGCTGATGTCAGAATCTACAGACTTTGTCAATGGCATAATTAAATTTCTGAGTGTGCAATGATGGGGAAGACACAGATAATTTGATCTTCTGAGAAATCTATAGCATACTGGGGATTTTATATATGTCATAAATGCAAAACACTGGGTGTTACTGCTGTACCGTTTTCTGTTATCTGGAGTTCTGACCAGCTGCAACTGTTCAGCGAGGAATTGAAGTGTTTTCTCTGGCACAACACTAGTGCTTGTGGATGATAAACTAATTGTTTCAACCAGATTAGCATGTGCCTTTGTCATGTAATAGTCAACAGTTCGATTTTCTTCTAAATATTTGTATAAACAATAGGACAAGAGATTCTCAACATGAGACCATCTCTCAATTTTCCTACTACTTGACAGCCAGTTAAAGGAACTTTTTCTATGGAAACTCCCTTCAGGTGAACAGTAAAGGACATACCCTGGTCTATTTTAATACTGAGTCCTATAGCTGGTGCGTCCATGGTTTCAACAATTACAGTATACAATAGAACATATTCCTTGTCTTTACATATCTGCAGAAACTTTGCATTTAAATTCTCTTGTAACCTTGCTTCATACCTGTCCTGAAAAACTTTAAAATCACTGATCAGATCTGACGCCAGCCAATCTTCAACATTTTTATTATACCTTTCTTGTACTGATGTAGCTCGTGCTTGTGGATTCTTACGAAGAACGACAAGCGCTTTTGACATATAAGATGGAAGGTTAGGAAACACAGTGGGAACAGCATCAGGTTTTAAATCTACACAACGCCTGTCAATAATGTGTTCTACATCATTTGCATCTGTATATTTATCTGAACGTACTAAATCTTCTTCTCTAAAATGTTTGATACAAACAACACTATGTTTCGTGGGAAGCCAATCTTGACGTGGAATATTTTTGATCCATTTGTCCCAAATTTCCTGACGATTTTCAGTTGGAACCTTGAATGCTTTAACATAATCTCCATCATAATTTCATTTGCAATTTGGTACACAACACTTTCTAGGCATCGTTATTTTGTTGTTAAGGAAGATAGTTATTAAATTATAACAATTTAATTTTAATAATACAATAATTAACAGACTAACTAATCCAATAGTAGTAATACATGAGAATAATACAATAATTAACAGACTAACTAATCTGATAGTAGTAATACTGGAGAATAATAATCCTTTTAAAAATTATCGAACAATCTGCTTCAGCTTCCGCCATTAAAAAGGGAGCGAATTGGCCAGTTCACATATAATTAATTGGCCGTGAGTCAACAATATGACCCAATAGCTTCACACTTTTTTATAATTTCGATATACGCCTTTAACGTCGCACTTATGACGTCATTTAATTATCATGTTCAATCCCGAGTCTATTTGGTGCATGGAAATGCAAGACTCATTAAAAAACTAAGGATTTCGTCTAGAATGTTGTTATTTTTGTCATCAATGTATTAAATGGATGTAAACATGAGTTTTCTTCAATCATGGCAATGGACGCGTTAAATATATAGCACAAGAAGGAAACTTCTAGATGGTATGATTGTTTGAATGGCAAAACATATTTTTAGCGTCGGGAACATGTGTAGTTCAAATGCAAGTTTTCAAGTTATTTAATCGAATGGTTACAAAGATATCAATTTTTATCTGTGGGCATGACAAGTTGAACGGACTATAGTTTTCCGGTCTGATATAGTGTTCTTACATTCCAACATCCAATAACAAAAGGGGATTTGAGTGTAAGAAGGTTAGTCGTCTGGATGGAGACTTCCTAATTGGCTTGGTCTCCCCCTTTCATGAAAGCAGTTGGCTGATTAACCTCGCTCCCTACACCCGTTGTAACAATGGTATCTTTTGCTTCTGTTTCCGTAACATGTTGTTCTTTAAAGGGATGGGTTGTTATACCATTGTCCAACCGCCAACCTTGAGGACCCGAGGCCAAATTTCGTCTGCCTTCTATCATTTAACCTTTCTGACATGGGTGCCCCTACTATGAGCAACGCTCCTTTCAGCATAGCTTTCCGGATCATGGAGATACGCAAGTTTCAGGTAGCAAGCAGGTTTCAGGAAGCAAGCAGGTTTCAGGAAAGGAAGATCATGCATTGAACACATTTTACACTGCGACATATAGTTGAACAGAGCAATGAATGGAATAGGTCCATCTACATGGTTTATGTATACTTTGACAAATCATTTGATAGCCTGAACAGGGAATCGCTATTGAAGATAATCCGTCATTATGTAATACCAATAGAGATTGTCTTTGTAATTAAAGCATTATATACGGAGTTTCAATGTCAGGTAGTATGCAACAGCCATCTGTCAGATTGTTTCAATGTCAGGTAGTATGCAACAGCCATCTGCCAGATTGTTTTAATGTCAGGTAGTATGCAACAGCCATCTGTCAGATTGTTTCAATGTCAGGTAGTATGCAACATCCATCTGTCAGATTGTTTCAATGTCAGGTAGTATGCAACAGCCATCTGTCAGATTGTTTCAATGTCAGGTAGTATGCAACATCCATCTGTTAGATTGTTTCAATGTCAGGTAGTATGCAACAGCCATCTCTCAGATTGTTTCAATGTCAGGTAGTATGCAATAGACATCTGTTAGATTGTTTCAATGTCAGGTAGTATGCAACATCCATCTGTTAGATTGTTTCAATGTCAGGTAGTATGCAACAGCCATCTCTCAGATTGTTTCAATGTCAGGTAGTATGCAATAGCCATCTGGCAGATTGTTTCAATGGCAGGTAGTATGCAGTAGTCATCTGGCAGATTGTTTCAATCTCAGGTAGTATGCAATAGCCATCTGTCAGATTGTTTCAATGTCAGGTAGTATGCAATAGGGATCTGGCAGATTGTTTCAATGTCAGGTAGTATGCAACAGCCATCTGGCAGATTGTTTCAATGGCAGGTAGTATGCAACAGTCATATGTCAGATTGTTTCAATGTCAGGTAGTATGCAATAGGGATCTGGCAGATTGTTTCAATGTCAGGTAGTATGCAACAGTCATCTGGCAGATTGTTTCAATGTCAGGTAGTATGCAATATGGATCTGGCAGATTGTTTCAATGGCAGGTAGTATGCAACAGCCATCTCTCAGATTGTTTCAATGGCAGGTAGTATGCAACATCCATCTGTTAGATTGTTTCAATGTCAGGTAGTATGCAACATCCATCTGTTAGATTGTTTCAATGTCAGGTAGTATGCAACAGCCATCTCTCAGATTGTTTCAATGTCAGGTAGTATGCAACATCCATCTGTTAGATTGTTTCAATGTCAGGTAGTATGCAACATCCATCTGTTAGATTGTTTCAATGGCAGGTAGTATGCAACAGCCATCTGGCAAATTGTTTCAATGGAAGGTAGTATGCAACAGCCATCTCTCAGATTGTTTCAATGGCAGGTAGTATGCAACAACCATCTCTCAGATTGTTTCAATGTCAGGTAGTATGCAATAGGGATCTGGCAGATTGTTTCAATGTCAGGTAGTATGCAACAGTCATCTGGCAGATTGTTTCAATGTCAGGTAGTATGCAATAGCCATCTCTCAGATTGTTTCAATGGCAGGTAGTATGCAACAGCCATCTCTCAGATTGTTTCAATGTCAGGTAGTATGCAACATCCATCTGTTAGATTGTTTCAATGGCAGGTAGTATGCAACAGCCATCTGGCAAATTGTTTCAAGGGCAATACAGGAGTTAGACATGGATGTATTCATTAAACATTTCTGTTTAACCTTGCCATGGACTGGTTTATGAGAGAAACATAAAGGATAACAACAGAGGCATTCGATGAACACTTACATCAGTTCTGGAAGATTTGGATTATGCTGATGATATTGGTCTTTTGTCCAGAAGATATGATGATGCTTAAAGGAAATTAGATATACTTTCTGGAACAGCTCAAACAATAGACTCACAATAAATATAGCGAAAACGAAGGTAACGAAAAATAATCATAAATTTAAAATCAATTATAATATGAAATGAAATCATATACGAAGTCCAGGATTGTGTATACCTGGAAAGAACAGCATCACAAGATGGAGATTCAAAAAAGGATATCGAAAAAAATCAAGAAAGCAAGACCAACTTTTGCGATGCTCCACAAAATCTGGACAACTTTCTTTCTTTCTCGAATCCTGTATGCCTCACAGCGTCAGGTCAGGAAGAGATTTCTAAAACGGGCCCTAGTATGCGCTTCGTATATAGTCTCTTTCGTCGCATCTGTTATCTCTGAGGTCCATCTTTTGCGTGGCCAGGCCTTTTGTTTTGTACCCATTGTATCGGAGCAGCATTGCTCTTTGGGGTGCACTGTCTGATGGTAATCTGCTTACGTGACCGAACCATTTAATTTTTGTTTCTTGATGAAGTCTAGTACTGATGTTGTACCCACTTTTTTCCGATGTCTTCATTTCTCAACCGGTCTCTTCTTGTTACACCAGCATTCTGCGTAGACACTTCATCTCTGTTGAGACTAGTTTTCTTCTATCGTTTGTTGTCAGCGCCCAGGTTTGGCGCTGGTAACATAATGTGGGAGAAAGATTGTGTTGAACATTGCTCTTTTGTGTTCATGGTGACGTGTTTGCATCTTAAAATTGGCGCCATTTGCCTATCATTTGATTTGCTTTGTTGCATCTGTGTTGAATTTTATTAGTTATTTTTCCATTTGCTGAAAAAATGCTCAAATCTGGACAACAAAAGAACTAAATCGTAGAACAAAACTTAATGTATATATAGAAGTAATGTACTGGGAGTTCAAGATAACTTATGAACATACAATCATAACTAGATTTCACTTTAGTGCCCATGTCGACCCTACGGTTCTGACTAAAGAATTGGTTATTGAACTGAAAGTAGTTGGGAGTGAGAACTAGTTCTGCAAGACGACTGCGAGCAGAGGTGGAGACAGGTGGATTAGTTCTCCTATTTAGAAAGAACTGGAGAGAGGTGTACAATGAGCAAACATCAAAGTGGAAGAGGCGATAAGTCCTGTCAGGTAACAAATCATTGAAAGAAAAAACAGACGAAACGTGGTTCGTTTCTTTAAAAAATGAAAGTAGTGTAGTAACTATAGGACTACATATACAACACCACGGATGGCAAGGAATTCAGAAATGTGTTCAGTCAGAGCCAACTATAAACGTATGGGCCTTATGAACTCAGGTAAGAATTATGGGAAATCAGACCCCAACTTCACCACGTGACCTCGAATTCCAGTTTGGTTATATGACGAATTCATCTTAAAATCAACACAAAATACTAAATTAAACTTATATTATGGAACAAATTAAGTTTAACAACAAGGAATATCAATATTATGAATATGTTCCCAATAAATAACCATAGACTCAAGAATTGAGTAAAATTGCGAAAACGCTTCAGTGTTCTATCAAACATCGATATTTTCCTACCCCTTTTCTGATCTAGTTCAGGAACACCACTCAGTTGTCTGGCCTAGTTATCTAGAGTTTGCTATGGTCAGTAGAGCAATAACAAGCAGAAACGATAGGTCTACACGGATTGTTGAGTTTGTGAATTTTTGGAGCATATAAATGCGGGTTTGCCCAAACAACTATCAATAAAAACGATTGATAATGCACCATTGGGAAAGTCTCTCGAAGGTAATTACGTTCTTAACTTTTACAATACATGTACTAAAACTGCATTTTTACGCACTGTTTTTAAGGAACACATTTTAAGACGAAGATGTCCTTACAAAATTTGTTATAACTATCTTACATTCAACAGCAGAGACAAACTACATACACCAAAATGTGCGCAATTGAAAGATCTATTACAAACACCCACTTGCTGTATTTGAATTAAAAATACACTTAAAGCATTAAAGTCCTCTACGATATATTAACAACTGGTTAGATCCATATGGTACGTGAAGTGGCTTTGCGTAAAATGGGAACTAACTTTATGGTCTGTCAGGTGGCGTTTAGATAGTGTGACATCAGTAGAACTAGTTTTGTAAAACTGAGTTTCAAGTAGTTGGTTATGGCCTTCCTGAAGGTCTTTGCGCCAGACGACTATAGCTCTACCTTTGTCGGCGGGTTTGATAACAATGTCATCACGTTGAGGAGGTGTGCTGAGCACGAAAATCAGGCGATGACATGTTAGAATGCCCTAGGCATTTGGGGTAGAGTAGTCAATGTCGTGTAAAGTATTCGTGATGTAGAGGTCAACATAAATAGAGGCACTCGATTTGGGTTTCCAGCAATGTTTACGATTTGCATATTTAGAAAACATACTCGCGTCATGACATTGTTCAGAGTCAACCTGGTTCTAAAGTTCATTTTCAGTTGCGAGCCACGGTGAGAGATTCACATCTTGAAGAGTTAAGTAGTGGTCAATGATGGGTCGGAGAGGAACATACTTAAGACTTTATTTAAAACACATCTGTCGTTGTCTGATTGGGGAAGATCTGGAGGAATATAAACCACATGTGTGGGAGGAGAAGATAATAGTCGACAATCGGAACGAGTGGTAGAATGTACAGGGCGAAGCAGGGTAAGTTTTTCTTGGTAATGCGTGGAAATAAATTCATACATTTGTCTATTAAGAACATGGATAACGAAAAGAACAAGGAAGTAAAGAAGCATGTTGTTAGTAGTGAGAAGTCGTAGACGATGTAGTAGTTAGGACTGTAAGAAGTCCAAGTCAGTAAGAAGATGTGTATGGTTAGCAGTAACACAGCGCATACGATGTAACACACTTAGTTCCTAACTTTAATATAAGTGAGAATAAATAAATCACTTTGTAAAAAAACACGCTAACATTGCTAGCGTTTCTGGTTCATCATTCCAAATTAAATATTTTCAACTGCTTGTTTTCCTTTCCTCTATATTTGTACTCTCTCGTCATGAACTTGATATCTCTGCTGTAGTTCCTCTAATATATCTCTCGGTTCGCGTGTTTCCTGCTCTTTAATATTGCAACGCTTCATGTTTCCTTGCCGAGAAGTCTGGTCAGCTTGTGTCTTGGTGAGAGTGTCTGCAAAATATACTCAAGTTTTTGGTTTTAACTTTCTGCCGGCGCAGTAATCTTGGACAACTACCCGTGTGGGAAAACCAGGCTCCTTACAGTTGTGAAAAACGTAATTCTGACAGTGAGTGTTTTTAATGATTCTATTTTTGAAATAGTCCGCTCACGCGACCTTGTCCCTAACCTAATTACTTTATTAAACATGTGCCCTGTTACGTGTGTGTATGTGTCATAGAAACAACATTTAGAAGGCATAATTTTCAAAGGATAACATTGTAACAGCGTGTTCAAGCAGAAATGTGTAGAGTATCGCGACTATTTACTTGATGTACTGTCTTTACCAAGTTTTGTTCTTAAGTTTGTTAACAATTCAAAATAAATCATTGAAATGTTCAGTCATACTATCAGGTCACTGATCATGCACAGCGGTAAGCGGTGCAAGACGTAGTTGCCTACATTGGGATCAGGGATTATCAATTAAAACTCGGATAAAATGGATTTGCCTATCAAAACGTACAGAGACAAATATGTGTCCCCTTTTCCCCATCTTTCAAACATTTCATTTTTAATTTGGTTGTTTAAATATAACGGGATGTACAGTTTATAAATTAAATTAAATTAAAGTAAAGGTAGCATATTTAATAAAATGAGGTATATTGATGCATACTATTTTCTTGTCCCTATTTTCCTGTAGCATACGGTACACAGTGTGGGATGTTGGCAACATCACGTGGTTCGTTTTCTACTCAGTGTTTCTCTGCTACCCAATGTAAGCTGAGACAACTTGAGAGTCGTTACGGTTGCAAACAATTGAATGTCAAGCTTGTATTAAAGCAAACACGTTTATTGTCATCAGTCCACGTTGATGCTGATTGTATCGCTTCTAAATCCATGTCACGTGAACCATATTTTCTATTGCATATTGTCTTTCCCAGGTAAATGATGGTATTGGTTGTCTACTCTTGCCGTTAAGCGTAAGGGTGGGAGATTTAATTTGCCTTCTAGGGCCAGAGGAGACGCTTTTGTTGTGTTTAGTCCGTGTTATTTAGTGTGGTCTTGATATTGTCTATCCATATTATTCCTGGTCTTCCCTTGACTCTAGTACCTGCTCTCTTTTTATTGCATGCTGTTATTGGTGGTTGGTTGTATTCAGTGGCGGCTCCTGATCATTTTTGTTTGTGGGGTCAACCATTTTGTTCCGGTTAATCATGGTTTTTGGTTGCTATATTTTAATTTATAAAATAATAAATACGTTATACATTATTTTTGGTGGGTTCCGGCCCCACTGGTCCTTAATGTTGAGCCGCCACTGGTTCTATTCCATTCTCATTAAATGTCCAAACCAATTTGTTTTTCAATGTGTTCAGTGATCAAGTTTTGCCCACTCTGCCGCTGGTGTGTTCGTTTCGTAGTATATATTTCATGGTGCCCTCACCTCGAAAGTCCTCACGTATTTAATTTCACACTTGGTGAGCTTTATGGGGTGTATTGCTGTTAGAGACCAAGTTTAGTACTGGAAACAAAGTGTTGGTAGAATAGTACTTTTTATCATGTCTTTTATCATTGTCTATCTTGCAGAATGTATGCCGGGTACTTTCGGAGACAAATTGCCCTGCGTAAATTGTTCTGGCGGTTGCAGTGAAGTATGTAACAAAGCAACTGGACACTGTAAATGCAAGAAGGGCTACCTTGGACTACGATGTACAGGTCAATATTCTACAGTACAATATGTATACCAGCAAAACATGTTGACTAAACGTTTGACTGGCTGCTCTAATATGTTGATGTTTTTTTCTATATGACTTATTTACCTATTATTCATATACGTATCTCCATTTCTCTCTCTCTCTCTATCTCTTTGTCGTTCCTTTTGTATATATATATATATTTACCCATCCTCCATTCCTCTCTTCCGTTGCATGTTTATTTCCTCTTTTATCTCGCATTCTCCTTTCTCTCTCTCTCCCATATATATATATATATATATATATATATATATATATATATATATATATAAAAAACAAGAACGTAATTAGTAATATTTCAGATGAAAGTTTAATGGGATGAACACAATGACAACATGTATGCGATTCTTTCGAAGTCAGGATGCACATCAGTGCACGAGCATCTTCAATCACATATAACTGAAGACTTGGTGATCAATACTTGTCAGAGTCAGTATGTAGTTAAGTGGCACACCACACCAAACAAGTTTACACAATCAGAAACGAGGTGAGAAGAAGCAATATGTGTGTTGACTAGTCTACAATTCAGCGCATGGTCATACCAGTCAAGTGTGTATCATTAGCCACACAGTCTAGTGATGTCTCTGTAATGTATTGAATACATGATACATGTAATTAACTATCAAGATGATGGCAGTTAAGTAAATACTTATAAAAATACCATACACTGTACACAGTTGATTACTTATGTATTTTCTTACAAAGCCATATAACTTGGTTGGTAGGAGTCATCAATGCTTATGTCATTCAGATCTGATATCATGTTACAGTATAATCAAAATTTAGAACTTTAAATTGTGATTTATGTTTTCTAAAGCGTGCAGTTCCATTTAGGTATGCATTATGTTCTATAGTCCGTTTACAAATATTTGCCCTCAGTCAAGTTCAATTTTCTCAAAAAAGAATCTGTTGTATTGATTTGAAATTTTGCATGCAGTCTTATCTTTACCATGACCAAAGGAATATGTCCTTTGACAGGTCGAAATGCAGCTCAGATTTTGCATATCCGGGGAAATTTCTTTGATGTTTTTTTGGACCCCATGTGTTGTCGTCCTGGCTAAAACCATAATATTCTCTGTTTTTTTAGTGGGCCCGCAGCTTTGGTCTGTGGACTAAACAACATAATATTCTCTTTTGTTTTATAAAAAGGTGTTGGTTTCGCTGGAAACAACATAATATTCCTGTTTGTTAGTGGACCCTTGGGTTGATCTCCCGGCAAACAACATTAAAATTTGTTTGAGTGGAAGATGTTGGTTCGCGCTGGTAAACAACAAAAATTCTCTGTTTTTTGTGGAATATGGGTATGGTCTCGCGGCTAAACCATAATATTTCTTTTTTTTGTGAAAACCCTGTAAACTCCCTGGCTAAAAAACATAATATTCTCTTTTTTTAGTGGGCCACGCGGGATGGTTTTCCCCCGGGAAAAAAAAAATTATTCTTGTTTTTGTGGCCCGGTGCGGTCCTCGCCCGCAAACAACAAAATTTTCTTTTGAGTGGGCCGCGGTGGTCTCGCGCTGGCTAAAAAAAACAATATTCTTGTTTGTTAGTGGACCACGCTGTATGGTCTTCGCTGGGCCAAAAAACAAATATTCTCTGTTTGTGGACCAGAGTTGTTAAAACTCTGGGCCCAACTAATTTTTCTGTTGTTATGGACCGGGGTTGGGTTGCGCGGGTAAACAAATAATATTTCTGTTTGTTTGTGGGCCCCAAAAGGGAAAATTTGCCAAAAAACAACATAAAATTTTTCTGTTTTTAAAATTGGCCCCGCATTAAAAAAATCTCGTCATAAACTAAAAAAACAAAAAATATTCTCTGTTTTTTTTGGGCCAGCAGCGTGGTCTTCCACTAAACAAAAATAATATTTCGTTTTTTTTTGGGGGGTTATGGTTGTCCCATTAAAAAACAAAAATTTCTGTTTGTTATAGAGGTGGGTCCGTCGGCTAAAAAATAATATTCTTTTTGTTTGTGGACCGGCGTTGATTTTGCCCGGGCTAAACAAATAATATTCTCTGTTTGTTAGTGGGCCGTAGTGGTATGTTTCCCCGGGGTAAAAACATAATATTCCTGTTTTTATTGGGGGCCCCGGTGTTGTTCCCCCCCTAAACAACATAATATTCTCTGTTTGTTAGTGGACCGCGGCGGAGGATGTCTCGCGGCAAACAACATAATATTCTCTGTTGTGTTAGTGGGCCAGTAGTGTGTAGGATGTCGTCTTAGACTAAACAACATAATATTCTCTGTTTGTTAGTGGACCAGCGTGTAGTGGTCGTCGCTGGCTAAACAACATAATATTCTCTGTTTATTAGTGGACCAACAGTGTGTATGGTCTCATCATGACTAAACAACATAATATTCTCTGTTTGTTAGTGGACCAGCAGCGTGGCATGGTCTCGTAACTGGCTAAACAACGCAATATTCTCTGTTTGTTAGTGGACCAGTAGTATGTATGGTCTCGTCAGCCAAACTAAACAACATAATATTCTCTGTTTGTTAGTGGACCGTAGTGTGTATGAATTACCGTCATGACTAAACAACATAATATTCTCTGTTTGTTAGTGGACCGGTAGTAGGTATGAATGCTAGTCGTCGACAAAACAACATAATGATATCTGTTGGTATTGGACCAGCAGCGTGTGTGGTCTCGTCGCCGACTAAACAACATAATATTCTCTGTTTGTTAGTGGACCAGCAGCATTAGCAGGATGTATCGTCGCTGGCTAAACAACATAATATTCTCTGTTTTGTTAGTGGACCGGCGGCGTGGTCTCGTCGCTGACTAACAACATAATATTCTCTGTTTGTTATTGGACCCGGCAGCGTGTGTGGTCTCGTCGCCGACTAAACAACATAATATTCTCTGTTTGTTAGTGGACCAGCAGCGTGTATGGTCTCGTCGCTGACTAAACAACATAATATTCTCTGTTTGTTAGTGGACCAGCGTGTGATCTCGTCGCCGACTAAACAACATAATATTCTCTGTTTGTTATTGGACCAGCAGCGTGTGTGGTCTCGTCGCCGACTAAACAACATAATATTCTCTGTTGTTAGTGGACTCGGCAGCGTATATGGTCTCGTCGCCGACTAAACAACATATTCTCTTGTTTTGTTATTGGACCAGCAGCGTGTATGGTCTCGTCGCCGACCCAAACAACATAATATTCTCCTGTTTGTTAGTGGACCATCAGCGATATATGTCTCGTCGTATTAAACATAATATTCTCTGTTTGTTAGTGGACTGATAGTGTGTATGGTCTCGTCGCCGACTAAACAACATAATATTCTCTGTTTGTTAGTGGACCAGCGTGGCGTGTAGGATGTCGTCGCCGACTAAAGCAACATAATATTCTCTGTTTGTTAGTGGACCGGCAGCGTGTGTGAATCTCGTCGCTAGCTAAACAACATAATATTCTCTGTTTGTTAGTGGACCAACAGTGTATGTATTCGTCGCTGACTTCATAACATAATATTCTCTGTTAGTGGACCAACAGCGTCGTATCAGATGTCGTCGCTGGCTAAACAACATAATATTCTCTGTTTGTTAGTGGACAGTAGTGTATGGTCTCGTCGCCGACTAAAACAGCATAATATTCTCTGTTTGTTAGTGGACCAGTAGTGTGTATGGTCTCGTCGCTGACTAAACAACATAATATTCTCTCTGTTTTGTTAGTGGACCAGTATTAGGTATGGTCTCGTCGCCGACTAAACAACGTAATATTCTCTGTTGTTATTGGACCCGGCGGCGTGTGTGGTCTCGTCGCCATTCGACAACATAATATTCTGTTTGTTAGTGGACCAGCGTGTAGGATGTCGTCGCGCAAACAACATAATATTCTCTGTTTGTTAGTGGACCAGCGGCAGTATATCAGTATCGTCATGATATAAACAACATAATATTCTCTGTTTGTTATTGGACCAGCAGCGTGTGTGGTCTCGTCGCCGACTAAACAACATAATATTCTCTGTTTGTTGGTGGACCAGCAGCGTGTATGGTCTCATCGCTGACTAAATAACTAATATTCTCTGTTTGTTAGTGGACCAGCAGCGTGTATGATCTCGTCGCCGACTTCGTAACATAATATTCCTCTGTTTTGTTATTGGACCGGCAGCGTGTGTGGTCTCGTCGCCGACTAAACAACATAATATTCTCTGTTTGTTAGTGGACCAACAGCGTGTATGGTCTCGTCGCCGACTAAACAGCATAATATTACTCCATTTGTTATTGGATTGGCAGCGTGGCTAACAGTCTCGTCATACCGACCGCTAAACAACATAATATTCTCTGTTTGTTGGAAGAGTGGACCAGCAGCGTGTATGGTCTCGTCGCTGATAACAACATAATATTCTCTGTTTTGTTAGTGGACCAGTAGGTGTGCCATGGTCTCGTCGCCGACTAAACAACAACCTTCTCTGTTTGTTAGTGGACCAGCAGCGTGTATGATCTCGTCGCTGACTAAACAACGCAATATTCTCTGTTTGTTAGTGGACCGGTAGTGGGTATGGTCTCGTCGCCGACTAAACAACATAATATTCTCTGTTTGTTATTGGACAGCAGCGTGTGGTCTCGTCGCCGACTAAACCAGTAACGCAATAATTCTCTGTTTGTTAGTGGACCAGCAGCGTGAGATGTCGTCGCTGGCTAAACAACCTCCAATATTCTCTGTTGTTAGTGGACCAGCAGCGTGTGTGGTCTCGTCGCCGACTAAGCAACGCAATATTCTCTGTTTGTTATTGGACCAGCAGCGTGTGTGGTCTCGTCGCCGACTAAACAACATAATATTCTCTGTTTGTTGGTGGACCCGGCAGCGTGTAGGATGTCGTCGCTGGCTAAAACAACATAATATTCTCTGTTGTTAGTGGACCAGCAGCGTGTATGGTCTCGTCGCTGGCTAAACAACATAATATTCTCTGTTTGTTAGTGGACAGCAGCGTGTATGATCTCGCCGCCATTAAGCAACACCAATATTCTGTTTTGTTGGTGGACCAGCAGCGTGTATGGTCTCGTCGCTGGCTAAACAACATAATATTCTCTGTTTATTTAGTGGACCAGTAGTGCGTGTATGGTCTCGTCGCCGACCTTTAAACCTTTATAATATTCTCTGTTTTGTTAGTGGACCAGCAGCGTGTATGGTCGTCGCTGGATAAACAACATAATATTCCTGTTTGTTAGTGGACCCAGTAGGTGTGTATGGTCTCGTCGCCGGCTAAACAACATAATATTCTCTGTTGGTGGACCAACAGTGTGGCGTGAATGCTGTCGCTGGCTAACGACAGCGTAATATTCTCTGTTTGTTGTTGGACCAGCAGCGTGTATGATCTCGTCGCTGGCTAAACAACATAATATTCTCTGTTTGTTAGTGGACTAGCGGCGGTGCCCGTGGTCTCGTCGCTGGCTAAACAACATAATATTCTCTGTTTGTTATTGGACCAGCAGCGTGTATGGTCTCGTCGCCGGCTAAACAACATAATATTCTCTGTTTGTTAATTGGGACCAGCAGCGTGTATGGTCTCGTCGCTGGCTAAACAACCTCAATATTCTCTGTTAGTGGACCAGTAGTGTATGGTCTCGTCGCTGGCTAAATAGCATAATATTCTCTGTTGTTAGTGGACCAGCAGCGTGTATGATCTCATATCGACTAAACAACATAATATTCTCTGTTTGTTAGTGGACCAGTAGTGTGTATGGTCTCGTCTTTAATAAATAACATAATATTCTCTGTTTGTTAGTGGACAGTAGTGTGTATGATCTCGTCGCTGGCTCAAACAACATAATATTCTCTGTTGTTAGTGGACAGTAGTGTGTATGGTCTCGTCGCTGGCTAAACAACATGTATTCTCTGTTTGATGGACCAGTAGTGTGTATGATACGTCGCTGGCTAAACAACATAGCTACTCTGTTTGTTGGTGGACCCAGCAGCGTGCTTAGCAGTCGCCGCCGACTAAACAACATAATATTCTCTGTTTATTAGTGGACCAGCAGCGTGTATGGTCTCGTCGCTGGCTAAACGCATAATATTCTCTGTTTGTTAGTGGACCCAGTAATTGTGTATGGTCTCGTCATAGACTAAACAACATAATATTCTCTGTTTGTTAGTGGACCAGCAGCGTGTAGGATGTCGTCGCCGACTAAACAACATAATATTCTCTGTTTGTTAATGGACCAGCAATTGTGCTGTAGATATAAATCACTGGCTAAACAACATAATATTCTCCTGTTTGGTGGTGATTAACAGTGTGTATGTGAATCTCGTCGCTGGCTAAACAACATAATATTCTCTGTTTGTTAGTGGACCAACAGCGTGTATGATCTCGTCGCTGGCTAAACAACGCATAATATTACTCTGTTTGTTAGTGGACCAACAGTGTGTATGAATCTCGTCTTTGGCTAAACAACACATAATATTCTCTGTTTGTTAGTGGAACAGTAGTAGGGTATAGTCTAAATCGCCAAACTAAACAGCATAATATTCTCTGTTTGTTAGTGGACCAGTAGCGTGTAGGATGTCGTCGCCGACTAAACAACATAATATTCTCTGTTTGTTAGTGGACCAGCGGCGTGTGGTCTCGTCGCTGGCTAAACAACATAATATTCTCTGTTTGTTGATGGACCAACAGTGTACATGGTCTCGTCGCTGACTAACGCTGTATTCTCTGTTTGTTGGTGGACCGGCAGCGTGGTCTCGTCGGCTAAACAACATAATATTCTCTATTTGATAGTGGACCAGTAGTGTGTATTGTGGTCTCGTCGCCGACTAAACAACATAATATTCTGTTTGTTAGTGGACCAGTAAACAATGTATGGTCTCGTCGCTGGCTAAGCAACATAATATTCTCTGTTTGTTGTAGTGGACCAGCAGCGTGTATGGTCTCGTCGCTGCTAAACAACATAATATTCTGTTTGTTTAATTGGACTGGTAGTGTCCTTATGGTCTCGTCGCTGGCTAAACAACATAATATTCTCTGTTTATTAGTGGACCAGCAGCGTGTATGATCTCGTCGCCGACTAAACAACATAATATTCTCTGTTTGTTAGTGGACCAGTAGTGTGTATGGAGTCTAAATCGCTGGCTAAACAACATAATATTCTCTGTTTGTTGGTGGACCAGCAGCGTGTATAATTCTAAATACTTTGGCTAAACAACATAATATTCTCTATTTGTTATTGGACCAGCAGCGTGTATGGTCTCGTCATGACTGACAACATAATATTCTCTGTTTGTTAATTGGACAACGCGTGTATGGTCTCGTCGCTGGCTAAACAACATAATATTCTCTGTTTGTTAGTGGACCAGTGGTGTGTATGGTCTCGTCGCTGGCTAAACAACATAATATTTCTCTGTTTTGTTGGTGGACCGACGGCGTGTGATCTCGCCGCCGGCTAAACAACATAATATTCTCTGTTTGTTAATTGGATATTAGTGTGTATGGTCTCGTCGCTGGCTAAACAACATAATATTCTCTGTTTGTTAGTGGACCAGTAGTGTCGCATGATCTCGTCGCTGACTAAACAACATAATATTCTCTGTTTGTTAGTGGACTAGTAATTATCAGTATGGTCAAATCTGTTTAATCAAACAACATAATAATATTCTCTGTTTGTTAGTGGACCAGTAGTAATGTATGATCTCGTCGCTGGCCACAAACAACATAATATTCTCTGTTTGTTAGTGGACCAGCAGCGTGTATGATCTCGCCGCCGACTAAACAACATAATATTCTCTGTTTATTAGTGGACCAGCAGCGTATCAGTCGTCGCAGGCCGCGCAACATAATATTCTCTGTTTGTTGGTGGACTTGTGCAGTGTGTGGGTCGTCGCCGACTAAACAGCATAATATTCTCTGTTTGTTAGTGGACCAGCAGCGTAGCAGGATGTCGTCGCCGACTAAACAACATAATATTCTCTGTTTGTTAGTGGACCAACTTGGTGTGTATGGTCTCGTCGCTGGCTAAACAACATAATATTCTCTGTTTGTTGGTGGACCAGCAGCGTATATGATCGTCGCTGGCTAAACAACATAATATTCTCTGTTTGTTGTGGACCAACGGTGTGTATGGTCTCGTCCGCTGGCTAAACAACATAATACTCTGTTTGTTGAGCTGGACCAGTAGTAGGTATGGTCTCGTCATGACTAAACAACATAATATTCTCTGTTTATTAGTGGACCAGTAGCGTAGGATGTCGTCTTCGACTAAACAACATAATATTCTCTGTTTGTTGAGTGGACCAACAGCGTGTGTGGTCTCGTCGCTGGCTAAACAACATAATATTCTCTGTTTGTTAGTGGACCAGCAATGTATGGTCTCGTCGCTGGCTAAACAACATAATATTCTCTGTTTGTTATTGGACCAGTAGTGTGTATGGTCTCGTCGCTGGCTAAACAACATAATATTCTCTGTTTGTTAGTGGACCAGCAGCGATAATGCTAATTCATCATACGACTTAAACAACATAATATTCTCTGTTTGTTAGTGGACAGTAGTATTATGTAGATCTCGTCATGGCTAAACAACATATTATTCTCTGTTTGTTAGTGGACCAGTAGTGTGTATGGTCTCGTCATGACTAAACAACATAATATTCTCTGTTTGTTAGTGGACCAACAGTGTGTATGGTCTCGTCGCTGGCTAAACAACATAATATTCTCTGTTTGTTAGTGGACAGCGCGTGTATGGAGTCGTCGCTGGCTAAACAACATAATATTCTCTGTTTGTTAGTGGACCAGCAGCGTGTATGGTCTCGTCGCTGGCTAAACCAACACATAATATTCTCTGTTTGTTATTGGACCAGCAGCGTGCTTCAGATCTCGTCGCCAGCTAAACAACATATTATTCTCTGTTTGTTGATGGACCAGCAGCGTGTATGAGATGTCGTCGCTAGCTAAAACAACATAATATTCTCTGTTTGTTAGTGGACCCGTAGTGTGTATGGTCTCGTCGCTGGCTAAACAACATAATATTCTCTGTTTGTTTAGTGGACCAGCGGCGTGTATGATCTGCCGCCGACTAAACAACATAATATTCTCTGTTTGTTAATTGGACCAGTAGTGTGTATGGTCTCGTCACTGGCTAAACAACATAATATTCTCTGTTGTTGGTGGACCGGTAGTGTGTGATCCTCGTCGCTGGCTAAGCAACATAATATTCTCTGTTTGTTGATGGACCAGTAGTGTGTATGGTCTCGTCGCTGGCTAAACAACATAATATTCTCTGTTTGTTAGTGGACCAGTAGCGTGTAGGATGTCGTCGCCGACTAAACAACATAATATTCTCTGTTTGTTAGTGGACCAGCAGCGTGTGATCTCGTCGTAGCTAAACAACATAATATTCTCTGTTTTTGTTGGTGGACCAACGGTGTGTATGGTCTCGTCGCTGACTAAACAACATAATATTCTCTGTTTGTTATTGGACCAGCAGCGTGTATGGTCTCGTCCTTTGGCTAAACAACATAATATTACTCTGTTTTGTTAGTGGACCAGTAGTGTGTATAGTCTGTCGCCAGCTAAAGCAGCATAATATTCTCTGTTTGTTAGAGTGGACCAGTAGTGTGTATGAGTCTCGTCGCTGGCTAAATAACCATAATATTCTCTGTTTGTTAGTGGACCAGCAGCGTGTATAGTCTCGTCACTGGCTAAACAACATAATATTCTCTGTTTGTTAGTGGACCAGTAGTGTGTATGGTCTCGTCGCTGGCTAAACAACATAATATTCTCTGTTTGTTAGTGGACCAAAGCGTGTGTGTCTCGTCTCGATAAACAACATAATATTCTCTGTTTGTTAGTGGACAGTAGTGTGTATGGTCTCGTCATGGCTAAAACAACATAATATTCTCTGTTTGTTAGTGGACCAGCAGCGTGTATGGTCTCGTCATGGCTAAACAACATAATATTCTCTGTTTGTTATTGGACCAGCAGCGTGTGGTCTCGTCGCCAGCTAAACAACATAATATTCTCTGTTTGTTTAGTGGACCAGCAGCGTGTATGATCTCGTCACTGACTAAACAACATAATATTCTCTGTTTGTTAGTGGACCAGTGGTGTGTATGTGGTCTCGTCGCTGGCTAAACAACATAATATTCTCTGTTTGTTAGTGGACCAGCAGCGTGTATGATCTCATACCGACTAAACAACATAATATTCTCTGTTTATTGGTGGACCAGTGGTATTATGGTCTCGTCGCTGGCTAAACAACATAATATTCTCTGTTTGTTAATTGGACCATTAGTGTGTATGATCGTCGCTGGCTAAACAGCATAATATTCTCTGTTTGTTAATTGGACAGTAGTGTGTATGGTCTCGTCATGGCTAAACAACATAATATTCTCTGTTTGTTGAAGTAGGACCAGTAGTGGGTATAGTCATAAATCGCCGACTAAACAACATAATATTCTCTGTTTGTTAACCAATTGGACCAGTAGCGTGTAGGATGTCGTCATAAACTAAACAGCATAATATTCTCTGTTTGTTAGTGGACCGGCAGCGTGTGTGGTCTCGTCGCTATTTCACAACATAATATTCTCTGTTTGTTAGTGGACCAACAGCGTGTATGGTCTTTCGCTCTTAGCTCACATATATAATATTCTCTGTTTGTTGGACCAGTAGTAATATATGGTCTCGTCCTTTGGCTAAAACAATATAATATTCTCTGTTTGTTAGTGGACCAGCAGCGTGTGTGGTCTCGTCATAGCTAACAACATAATATTCTCTGTTTGTTAATTGGACCAGTAGTGTGTATGGTCTCGTCGCTGGCTAAACAACATAATATTCTCTGTTTTGTTAATTGGACCAGTGTGTATGGTCTCATCGCCGACTAAACAACATAATATTCTCTGTTTTGTTAGTGGACCCAGCAGTGTGCATGGTCTCGTCGCTGGCTAAACAACGCAATATTCTCTGTTTGTTAGTGGACAGCAGCGTGTAGCAGTCTCGTCGCTGGCTAAAAACAACACCAATATTCTCTGTTTGTTAGTGGACCAGCAGCGTGTGTATGGTCTCGTCGCTGGCTAAACAATATAATATTCTCTGTTTGTTAGTGGACCAGTAGCGTGTAGGATATCGTCGCCATTAAACAACATAATATTCTCTGTTTTGTTAGTGGACCAGCAGCGGTGTGTGGTCTCGTCGCTGGCTAAACAACATAATATTCTCTGTTTGTTAGTGGACCAACAGTGTATGGTCGTCATGGTAAACAACATAATATTCTCTGTTTGTTAGTGGACCAGCAGCGTGTATGGTCTCGTCGCTGGCTAAGTAACATAATATTCTCTGTTTGTTAGTGGACCAGTAGTGTGTATGGTCTCGTCGCCGACTAAACAACATAATATTCTCTGTTTGTTCGATGGACCAGTAGTGTGTATGAATTACCGTCGCTGGCTAAACAACTTAATATTCTCTGTTTGTTGAAGTGGACCAGCAGCGTGTATGGTACAAATCGCTGGCTAAACATAATATTCTCTGTTTGTTAGTGGACCAGTAGTGTGTATGGTCTCGTCGCTGGCTAAACAATATAATATTCTCTGTTTGTTAGTGGACCAGCAGCGTGTATGGTCTCGTCGCCGACTAAACAACATAATATTCTCTGTTTGTTAGTGGACCCAGTGGTGTGTGTAATTATCAGTCGCACAGTAAACGCATAATATTCTCTGTTTGTTAGTGGACCCGGCAGCGTGTATAGTCTCGTCGCTGGCTAAACAACATAATATTCTCTGTTTGTTGTGGACCAGCAGCGTGGTCTCATCGCCGGCTAAACAACATAATATTCTCTGTTTTGTTAGTGGACCAACAGCGTGTATGGTCTCGTCGCTGGCTAAACAACATAATATTCTCTGTTTGTTAGTGGACCAGTAGTGTGTATGATCTCGTCGCTGGCTAAACAACATAATATTCTCTGTTTGTTAGTGGACCAGCAGCGTGTATGATCTCGCCGCCGACTAAACAACATAATATTCTCTGTTTGTTAGTGGACCAGTGGTGTATGGTCTCGTCGCTGGCTGGCTAATAATATTCTCTGTTTGTTATTGGACCAGTAATTAATATGTGATCTCGTCGCTTCAGCAACAACATAATATTCTCTGTTTGTTAGTGGACAGTAGTGTGTATGGTCTCGTCGCTGGCTAAACAACATAATATTCTCTGTTTGTTAGTGGACCAGTGGTGTGTATGATCTCGTCGCTGGCTAAACAACATAATATTCTCTGTTTATTAGTGGACCAACGCGTGTATAGTCGTCGCAGGCTAAACAACATAATATTCTCTGTTTGTTAGTGGACCAATGGTGTGTATGAATTCTCGTCGCCGACAACAACATAATATTCTCTGTTTGTTAGTGGACCAGCAGCGTGTAGGATGTCGTCGCCGACTAAACAACATAATATTCTCTGTTTGTTATTGGACCAACAGTATTGTATGGTCTCGTCGCTGGCTAAACAACATAATATTCTCTGTTTGTTGGTGGACCAACGGTGTGTATGGTCTCGTCGCTGGCAAGCAACATAATATTCTCCTGTTTGTTAATTGGACCAACCCAGCGTGTATATTGATCTCGTCGCTGGCTAAACAGCATAATATTCTCTGTTTGTTAATTGGACCAACAGTGTGGTCTCGTCGCTGGCTAAACAACATAATATTCTGCGGACGTTAGTGGACCATTAGTGGGTATGGTCTCGTCGCCGACTAAACAACATAATATTCTCTGTTTGTTAATTGGACCAGGTAGTAGCGGATGTCGTCGCCGACTAAACAGCATAATGTTCTCTGTTAGTGGACCAGCAGCGTGTATGATCTCGTCGCTGGCTGAAAGCAACATAATATTCTCTGTTTTGTTAGTGGACCAACAGTGTGTATGGTCGTCGCTGACTAAACAACATAATATTCTCTGTTTGTTATTGGACCAGCAGCGTGTATCAGATCTAAATCGCTGCTAAACAACATATCTGTTGTTATTGGACCAGTAGTGTGTGGTCTCATCGCCGACAAACAACATAATATTCTCTGTTTGTTAGTGGACCCCAGTAGTGTGTATGGTCTCGTCGCTGGCTAAACAACATAATATTCTCTGTTTGTTAGTGGACCAGCTGGCGTGTATGGTCTCGTCGCTGGCTAAACAACATATTCTCTGTTTGTTAGTGGACCCAGTAGTGTATGAGATCTAAATAAACTGGCTACAAACAATATAATATTCTCTTTGTTTGTTAGTGGACCAGCAGCGTGTGTGTGGTCTCGTCGCCGACTAAACAACATAATATTCTCTGTTTGTTAGTGGACCAGTAGGGTGTATGGTCTCGTCGCTGGCTAAACAACATAATATTCTCTGTTTTGTTAGTGGATTGATAGTGTGTATGATCTCGTCGCTGGCTAAACAACATAATATTCTCTGTTTGTTATTGGACCAGTAGTGTGCTTATGGTCGTCGCTGGCTAAACAATAACATAATATTCTCTAACATTAGTGGACCAGTAGGTGTGTATAGTCTAAATCGCTAGCTCAACAACGCATGTTTCTGTTTGTTAGTAGACCAGCAGCATGTATGATCGCCGCCGACTAAACAACATAATATTCTCTGTTTATTAGTGGACCAGCAGCGTGCCATAGTCTCGTCGCAGGCTAAACAACATAATATTCTCTGTTTGTTAATTGGACCAGTGGTGTGTATGGTCTCGTCGCCGACTTCATTCTTATAATATTCTCTGTTTGTTATTGGACCAGCAGCGTGTGGATGTCGTCGCCATTCAACAACATAATATTCTCTGTTTGTTATTGGACCAACAGTGTGTATGGTCTCGTCGCTGGCTAAACAACAATATTCTCATTTTGTTAGTGGACCAACAGTGTGTATGGTCTCGTCATTTAATAAACAACGTAATATTCTCTGTTTGTTAGTGGACCAACAGCGTGTATGATCTCGTCGCTGGCCTACGTGCAACATAATATTCTCTGTTGTTAATTGGACCAACAGTGTGTATGGTCTCATCGCTGGCTAAACAACATAATATTCTCTGTTTGTTAGTGGATGATAGTAGGTATGGGTCTCGTCGCCGACTAAACAACATAATATTCTCTGTTTGTTGGTGGACCAGTAGCGTGTAGGATATCGTCATGACTAAACAGCATAATATTCTCTGTTTGTTGGTAAGGACCGCGCGTGTATGGTCGTCGCTGGCTAAACAACATATTCTCTGTTTGTTAGTGGACCAACAGTGTGTATGGTCTCGTCGCTGACTAAACAACATAATATTCTCTGCTGTTAGTGGACCAGCAGCGTGTATGGTCTCGTCGCTGGCTAAACAACATAATATTCTCTGTTTGTTAATGGACCAAATGACATGTATAGTCTCATCCTTGACCCAAACAACATATTATTCTCTGTTTGTTAGTGGACGGTAGTGTGTGGTCTCGTCGCGGCTAAACAACATAATATTCTCTGTTTGTTAGTGGACCAGCAGCGTGTATGGTCTCGTCGCTGGCTAAACAACATAATATTCTCTGTTTGTTGGTGGACCGGTAGTGTGTATGAATTTCGTCGCTGGCTGGCTCTTCGCGTATTCTCTGTTCGTTAGTGGACCAGCAGCGTGTGTAGTCTCGTCGCCGACTAAACAACATAATATTCTCTGTTTGTTAGTGGACCAGTGATGTGTATGGTCTCGTCGCTGGCTAAACAACATAACATTCTCTGTTGGTGGACCGGCGGCGTGTATGAGTCTCGTCGCTGGCTAAACAACATAATATTCTCTGGCATTAGTGGACCATCAGCGTGTATGGTCTCGTCGCTGGCTAAACAACATAATATTCTCTATGTTTGTTAATTGGACCAGCAGCGTGTGGTCTCGTCGCCGACTAAACAACTTATAATATTCTCTGTTTGTTAGTGGACCAGTAGTGTATATGAGTCTCATCGCTTGGCTAAACAACCCATAATATTCTCTGTTTGTTGGTGGACCAGCGGCGTGTATGGTCTCGTCGCCGACTAAACAACATAATATTCTCTGTTTGTTAGTGGACCAGCAGCGTGTGTGGTCTCGTCGCCGACTAAAACAACATAATAATGTCTGTTTGTTGGTGGACCAACGGTGATGTATGGTCGTCGCTGGCCTAAACAACATAATATTCTCTGTTTGTTAGTGGACCAGCGGCGTGTATGATCCTAAATCGCTAGCGCTAAACAACATAATATTCTCTGTTTGTTAATTGGACCAACAGCGTGTAGATGCCGTCGCTGGCACAAACAACATAATATTCTCTGTTTGTTAGTGGACCAGTAGTGTGTATGGTCTCGTCTTTGGCTAAAACAACGCGTATTCTCTGTTTGTTAGTATGGACCAACACAGCGTGTGTGGTCTCGTCGCCGACTAAACGGCATAATATTCTCATTTGTTAATTGGACCCGGTAGTGTGTATGGTCTCGTCGCCGACTAAACAACCATAATACTCTGTTTGTTAGTGGACCCAACAGTGTGTATGGTCTCGTCGCCGGCTCAACAACATAATATTCTCTGTTTGTTAGTGGACAGCAGCATAGTGTGATCTCGCCGCCGGCTAAACAACATAATATTCTCTGTTTGTTAGTGGACCAGCAGCGTGGCATGGTCTCGTCACCGACTAAACAACATAATATTCTCTGTTTATTAGTGGACCATCGTGAAGATATCGTCGCTGGCTAAACAACATAATATTCTCTGTTGTTAGTGGACAGTAGTGTGTGTAAAGTCTCGTCGCTGGCTAAATAACTTATAATATTCTCTGTTTGTTAGTGGACAGTAGTGTATATAGTCTCGTCGCTGGCTAAACAACATAATATTCTCTGTTTGTTAGTGGACCAGCAGCGTGTATGGAGATAAATCGCTCGACTAAACAACATAATATTCTCTGTTTTTTGTTAGTGGACCCAACGGCGTGTATGATAAATCGCTGGCTAAAGCAAGCATAATATTCTCTGTTTGTTAGTGAACCAACAGCGATGTATGGTCTCGTCGCTGGCTAAACAACATAATATTCTCTGTTTGTTAGTGGACCAGTAGTGTGTGGTCTCGTCTTATTTAAACATATAATATTCTCCTGTTGTTAGTGGACCAGCAGCATCGTGTAGTCTATGCTTGACTAACAACATAATATTCTCTGTTTGTTAGTGGACCAACAGTGTGTATGGTCTCGTCGCTGGCTAAACAACATAATATTCTCTGTTTGTTAGTGGACCAGCGTGTATGATCTCGTCATGGCTAAACAACATAATATTCTCTGTTTGTTGGTGGACCAGCGGCGTATGGATCTATAAATCGCTGGCTAAACAGCATAATATTCTCTGTTTGTTAGTGGACCGGCGTAGCGTGGTAATGGTCTCGTCGCTGGCTAAACAACATAATATTCTCTGTTTGTTATTGGACCAGCAGCGTGTATGGTCTCGTCGCTGGCTAAACAACATAATATTCTCTGTTTGTTAGTGGACCAGCAGCGTGTGTAGTCTCGTCATAAACTAAACGCTTGCATATTCTCTGTTTGTTAGTGGACCAGTAGTGTGTATGGTCTCGTCGCCGACTAAACAACATAATATTCTCTGTTTGTTAGTGGACCAACAGTGTGTATGGTCTCGTCGCCGGCTAAACAACATAATATTCTCTGTTTGTTAGTGGACCAGCAGCGTGTATGATCTCGCCGCCGGCTAAACAACATAATATTCTCTGTTTGTTAGTGGACCAGCAGCGTGTATGGTCTCGTCGCCGACTAAACAACATAATATTCTCTGTTTATTAGTGGACCAGCAGCGTGTATGGTCTCGTCGCCGCTAAACAGCACCAATATTCTCTGTTTGTTAGTGGACCCTTCGGCGTGTATGGTCTCGTCGCTGACTAAGCAACATAATATTCTCTGTTTTGTTAGTGGACCAGCGGCATTAGTATTAGTCTCGTCATGACTAAACAACACATAATATTCTCTGTTTGTTAGTGGACCAACAGTGTATGGGTCTCGTCGCTGGCTAAACAACATAATATTCTGTTTTGTTAGTGGACCCAGCAGCGTGTAATCTCGTCGCAGGCTAAACAACATAATATTCTCTGTTTGTTAGTGGACCAACAGCGTGTATGGTCTCGTCGCTGGCTAAAACATAATAATACTCTGTTTGTTAGTGGACCAGCGCGTGTATGGTCTCGTCGCTGGCTAAAAACAAGCATAATATTCTCTGTTTGTTAGTGGACCAGCAGCGTGCATGGTCTCATCGGCTAAACAACATAATATTCTCTGTTTGTTAGTGGACTGGTAGCGTGTATGGTCTCGTCGCTGGCTAAACAACATAATATTCTCTGTTTGTTAGTGGACCAGTAGTGTGTGTATGATCTCGCCGCCATTAAACAACATAATATTCTCTGTTTGTTAGTGGACCAGTAGTGTGCTTATGATCTCACGCCGCCAGCTAAACAACATAATATTCTCTGTTTGCTCTCAAAACAATATTAACAGTGCATTTTCCTCAGGGAGCCCAAGAGTTGTTGCCGGAGCTATGGAGCTCGTGCTCTGTTATGCAATAGTCTTGGCAGGTGGCGTACTATTTATGCGTAGAGGACTGGTCATATAAGTGTTAAAACGGTGCAATAAGGTAATCCTTCGATTCTTAAAACTTTAGATTATCTTCTAATCTAACAGCACATTCCTATTCTATGAAAAATTACATGAGGAAAACACTCCCTCTGGAGGCTGATGAAAAGTCCTCTATCCTTTCATACAGCACAGTTTCTAAATAATCCCAGCAATTCATTGAAGATCTCTGTGATCATTTTCTACAGCTGCTTACAATCGCCATGGTTTCACATACAGCACAGTTTCTAAACAATCCCAGTAATTCATTGAAGATCTCTATGATCAATTTAAAGCTGCTTACAATCGCCAGACCGTGTTTTATCTGGTGATGTTGGCGATCACTTTTTTCACAACTACATAGTATTTTCTAGTTCATTAAACTGATTTTTGGGGTTTGTGTGGCACAATGCAAACAGGTCACCATGTGCTAAAGAGCATTGTTCAACACAATCTTTTCCCAACTGATATACTACCAGTGCAAAACTGGACATGACATCAAATGATGAAAATAGTTACGATAGAGATGGAAGTGTCACATACTGGAATGCTAGAATTATCAGAAAGAACCGGTTTAAGAAATGAGGGCATCCGAAAAAAGTTAGTACAACATTGGTAATAGACTTAAATGAAACAACAAACTAAATTTGTTCCGCAAAGTTAGAAGATTACCAACAGATAATGTGTCTCCAAATGCAATTCTACTCCATTGATGAATACAAACAAAGTCCCGTCCACGCAAAGATGGAATTCAGAGAGATAACAGAGAGACAGTAAAACACTGTTTCTGAATCGTACACAAAATCCGTTCTATAAATATCTTATTTCCTGAGGCTGCAAGTGACAAAATAAGATTAGGGAAAAGAAAGTAGAAGTTTAACAAAGAGCAAAGCAGTAGTTTGGACAGTGATGGAGATATATTTACTTAACCATATATCACATCAGTTTACTGCAAATGATCATGAAACTAAATGAGTGACTTATCACCTCGAGATAGCACTAAATGAGGTGACTTATCACTCCGAGATAGCACTAAATGTGGTGACTTATCACCTCCAGATCGCACTAATGAGAAGTGACTTATCACCTCCGAGATCACACACTAAATGTGAGTGACTTATCACCTCCGAGATCGCACTTACTAAATGAGGTGACTTATCACCTCCGAGATAGCACTAAATGGTGACTTATCACCTCCAGATCGCACTAAATAGGTGACATCACCTCCGAGATCGCACTAAATAAGTGACTTATCACCTCGAGATCACATAAATGTGTAAACATGGACTCTGATTTAAACAAATATATACCACAATTATTTGTTAAATTCTTTCTGTCTATTCGGATTTTCTTCTTTATATAATCATGTTTTTGTCACACATCATCAAGATAAGAAGAGAGTTTTTGTCACATCATCAAGATAAGAAAGAGAGTTTTGTCACACATCATCAAGATAAGAAGAGTTTTGTCACACATCATCAGATAAGAAGAGAGTTTTGTCACACATGATCCAAGATGAAGAGAGTTTTGTCACACATTATCAAGATAGAAGAGAGTTTTGTCACACATTATCAGATAAGAAGAGTTTTGTCACACATGATCAAGATAAGAAAGAGTTTGTCACATTATCAAGATAAGAAGAAGTTTTGTCACATGATCAAGATAGAGAGTTTGTCACACATTATCAAGATAGAAGAGTTTTGTCACACATTATCAAGATAAGAAGAGGTTTTGTACACATCATCAAGATAAGAAGAGTTTTGTCACACATGATCAAGATAAGAAGAGAGTTTTGTCACACATCATCAAGATAAAAAGAGATTGCCACAACCCCAAACACTTGTGTGTAACCTTACGTAGTGTCTTTCACTGCCTATGTGGCCCGAGTGGTACCAGGGCCCAAATTTGGGGTATAAAGAATAGAACCACTGTACCTACCACTTGTATCGTAAGGAGCGAATAAGAAAAGTTTGGCTGAAATCGGATGCATGTGTCCTAAAGTGTTAAAATTAAGCGTTTAGGGACTACCAAACCAATAACGTATACACGTTCTTGCTTAAAGATCAAACATGTCACAAAAAGTGAATTAGAGTCAGTCAGCAATAAAACAAACATAAAGAAAGAAGAAGAAGACTGCCTCTGTTATTTGTGTAGTTCAGCTTTTGCACTGGTCATTTTTGACTTTTTTTCTACACTGGATCTAGTAGTTTAAACATGAAACATGTTGATAATCTACTTATGTAAACCTGAACCATTTAACTTATAGTTTTGTTGATGAAGTTCATTAATGATGTTGTACCCAATTTCTTTCCTGATGTCTTCATTTCTAAGCCAGTCTTTCGATTTGATTTGTCTCTCTCTAAACATTCTGTAGATGTCATTACTTAAGATACATTTTGTTAAATCATTAATTTTATTTAGTCCTTAAAACTTTGCATCTTCTTCTTCTACTTATTACTCTCTTCACCATTGTTGTTTTCTGGGTTTCCTGTGCCTCCTTAGTTTCTTCTTCTGCTTATTGTCTCATGCCTTTCTTGTTTTCCCAAGTTCCTGTGCCTGTAGTGTCTTCTTCTACTTATTGTCTAGCCATTGTTGTTTCCCAATTTCTTGTGCCTGTAGCTTCTTCTTCTATGTGTCTCTTCACACCATTGTTGTTTCCCCAAGGTTTCTTATTGCCTGTAGTTTCTCAAATAGCTGGTAAAGTATGATGTTTTTCTGTCGATTGGCAAAAAAATCGCGCTTCATTCTGTGGCTGCAGCTTTGGCAGTGGCCTTTGATTAATTAATTGATTGATAGTACCATCATGTTGCCACTTCGGTGAGTAACCATGTGATCTGATCTTTCTTACAGAAGATCTCAGCTGCAGTACGAAATCTATAAAGCTCCGGCGAGATTCCTGGTGTAATTTTGAAGATGGTGAGATTAATTTTGTAGAACTTTCATTTTTAATCTTTTAATGAATTTTGCATGGGCAGCGGCTTTCAGCCTACTCTTCTCGATTTTCAACTGTCAATGGTTCTTTTTACATGCTCAATTTGAACACAGGACCTACGTTTATCGTCCGTCTCCGATAGAACTGGGAACTCCTATCTCATCTACACAGAGATCATGGAAAAATATCCAAATGCCACAAGGAGCAGAGCCTGGTAAGTGGCTGAGAGACGGCACCTCCTCCTCACAGACCTTAGAGGACCTTACCTCCACTCCCCAAGATCTCTTACAAACACCTTACCCTCCACTCTAAAGATCTTAGACACCTTACCTCCTCCACAAAATCTCATAGAGCACCTTACCTCCACTCCCCAAGATCTCTTAGAGGACCTTACCTCCACTCCCCAAGATCTCTTAAGGCACTGCCCTCCACTCACAAAGATCTCTTAGGCACCTTACCTCACTCACAAAGATCTCTTAGAGCACCTTACCTCCACTCCACAAAGATCCATAGTGGCATTTAAAACACTCCAGCCTATAGAAAAACTCTCTAACTACACCCACTTTTAGCCGGGGATGCGACTTCTACCACAATTTGTTTATTTTAATTTGTAGGTTTAACTTACCTTCTTTATTTCTGGCTAGAAATATGTGTTTCAATCTTGTGTTTTCCTCATTTTGCTATATTTGCCAGCTTACATTCTGTAAAAAAAGAGTAGAACCTTTCATACATTGGTCAATACAATTATTAGAGCCTGTATTTTCATTGACCGTCGGCACGATAGGTGATGTGGTCGCATCGCCGGCCGCCTTTACTTTCCCAGAAACATATCTGGCGCAGTTGAGGCTTGGTCGACCTGAGAACCGTCGCGGTCGGGAAAATTCCACGCGCATTGCGGGAGCTGAACCAGACCACCAGCGCGCGACGAGTTCACTAACAACTTCGCGCTTCGGCGTCTCCTCAGCTACCATTGCGTGCACATAATTGTATTCTATCTTGAAGCACACTTCCATTCCAGCAAATCAGTTTATTTTCTTTTTCTATGTATCCATTCGTAAACAAATTTCTGAAATGTCAACGTCTTCTTAGCTATAGGAATTGCGAACAAAAGACTAAAATGTAACAATCGCTACTTAGATTCTTAGTTTACCTTTTGTACCTGTATTACGTGGTCGTCTGTAGCTTAAGCAGTGGTGAGCTCGAACACAACCTAAGCGTATATGGTTCAAAAACCCCGCGGCGTGGTTCCGGAAACAAATTTATTCCCGTGGTATTTACAGACGGTTAAAAATAGACCGTTCAAAAGAAATGACAAACTACTGAACGTATAAGTGGTACCTAGAAAATCGACGACTCGTTTACTATGGTTGATGGCTAAGTCTTGTAAAGGATATGCCAGATTTACATTTCACATGCATCATTGATTCAAGCCGAGCAGATCAGGGTCTGGAAACAGTGCATTGCATCACTCGACTTTCCATTATCAATAGCATCTGTTTCACAACCAGTGATACTCGTACTCCAGGAAGTACGGGTGCCTTTCTGGGATGCTCGAAAAATAACAGTAATAGTGGAAAAACAAGCATAGTAAACAAATATTCTACAAGCATTTGTGGTTGTAGAGCAATAAGTCCAGATATAAGACTGTATCTTGCATCTTGCAGCTAGATTTCAAGAAATTAAGTGCATCAGTAAACAACAACCTCACACTACTAATGTTTTCAGATCGGATGTTGAACTGTATGGGCAGAGAGAAATCGAGACTAGATGTCAGAAGGCAAACGCAGTGACATACAACTATCATCATATTTCAGATCAAGCATTAAAATGGCAGTCAAACGACAACTGATAAACTGCATATTTATTACAACTCTCTGGTATCAGTGCAAAAACATGGCCACTGACTCAAGAAGACACAAGAAGAAAGATTGCAACATGTGAAATGAGATGTTTACGAAGGCTGTCAGCGTTACAGGAGAGTAGAGTGAGAAACGAGAATATCAGAAGCATCGTTGTGCTATAATATCAATAATGTTCGTCAATCAAATATGATTATAACCACGCAGATTACTTCATCAGCCGGCAAAATGTAGTATCAGTCAATGGGCACGCGGTGACATCGATCCGATGCTGAAGAGATGAATCAGTGACTAGCGCAGCAAGTTTGATTAAAGTGAGGAAGAGTTGCACTAAACGTCGACCTCACTGTCTCTCCCTGTTCCAACAAGATCCAGTGGCAGACAAGTCGAGGCGACTGGTGGAGATTCCAGGTGCGATGGATGCCAGGATGCTACGTGCCTCACCGTGCTCAGTACGCTCCCACAGCGCTGCTGGCTCGCCGTTGTGTCGTTGAGCCACTGAGTGGTTCTTCCGCACCCTCATCCCGAGTCCAGTCTTTGCATTACCCAGGTGACCAGGGCCTGTTTCACCGATTGGTTGTTAGCCGTCGGCTACCCTCAGCCTGGTTTGGTTGGCCTGTCAAAGCCATTGCCCATATGATGGCTACTGCCGCATGCTGACAGCTGCTATGAGCAACAGGTGAGAGCTGAATGACAAGTTTGGTCAATGTTCAGTCTGCCCGTGAAGCGGGCGCGGCGGCTTCGTTACAGGTACTACCAATCCTGGACATCATATCATTTTGGCTGCTTGCTGTGCCTTAAGTAGGAGTCATCACGCAGGTGTGCTGACCACTGGAGTGTGATCACTAGGTGTGTGTAAACGCGCGCCGAACATACTGACCAAAGGTCAGGTCAGCGCGACCTGACTCGCGTTGGTACTATACATACGCCAGTACATCGTGTAAGAGTCAAGTGGTTCGGCCATCTGTGAGAATGGAACCACATTTACCCTACCATCACGTGCCTACAATAATAATCGACATAGGGCCAGAGCACGAGGCGGGCCAGAACACGATGGATAGATAACATCTCAGCGTGGACCCCGACAACATCAGAGGCGCAACACACCTGGCACAAGATGGCCCGTGCTCATCGCTACGGCAAATGTGGTTGGAATAAGATCGTGAACTGTTTTATGACTCAAATTGCCATGTTACAAATATTGTAAAAATTAATTATGTAGTTTGGACTTTTGATTTGTTGTTTATTTTATTTTTGACTTTAGAGAGGTGTACTCAGTTAGGTTAGACGTGTAAAAACTCCGGGTCCTCTTTCGAATAGGCCTATGCAGACTTGTTTTTGGGTGTCTATTGGCTCTAGAAGGCTCCCATTCTTTGGCCGCGACCAGTGGTCACTACACTAATCTAGACAAAAGGCCACATCCTTTTATTTTTTTTTTAAACAAAGTGGGAGGTCTATGATCGACCAGTTTGACCACTTCATTAAATCCTTTACTCAGTCGTATTTTCTATTTTTAACTCTAGAAGTATTTATATTACAAATTATACTCAAATGAGTAATTACACTGGAATATTGACATAACACAATGCCGGGAGACAAAAACATGTCAGTTCTGTAGAACAAAGGTTAAACGTTAAGCCAATAAGCATCACTTAAACAAACTCCAAGTGCACTATAGCCGAAAAAAACGAGCTCTTTTCGTTTTTCGAGCATTTACTCCTACCAGGCCTATCCATTGGTCACTTCGGGTGGATCCAGTTGGAAAAAAACATGCTTTGAATTATTAATTTCCTTCCATCTTGTTACCCCTTATTATTGGATTGTCCAAGAAAGGGTTAGTTCTTAGCCTATGTTTGTGTTGGCCTGTATAACGATATACCCAATAGAATTCGTTCTTAGGTTGAAGAGGCGTGCCTCGGCAAATTCTATATAACAAACAAACAAAATTACCTTATTTCCACGATTATTTTACAATAAAAGATAGGAACTGAACACATATTCAGTATTTTCAAGAACAACTTCATTTGACAAACAGAGTACTTATTTATAGAAATGGGTTCGTAGACAAAGGTTGAGAACCACTGATCTACAGATTATCATATGCTGGTTCACTTGGCTGCTGAACACGAAATTTAATACATAGATCCAGCCTTCTTTTCTGATATTTTATGTTCGCGGTTTACTTCCCCCTAGGCCAGAGATATTGATCGGGCTCTGTTGGAGAAAGAGACAAACCATATCATTTTGTTCATCAACGTTATTTTGTTCTTCTAATTTACTATGAAACCCTTAGTGGATCTGATATTATTCAGTATTGAGTTTGTGAGAAATTCCATGCACGTTTTATATTTATCTGCAGCACTGGTCTGAAGGTTCCAGTCCATTTTGTTTATTATGATAACAATGATAAAAATATCTCTGAATGGAATAAATTTAGCGACTAGCGTCTACAACTGCTATTTAGGTTTTATTCCCTTATGTCCAAACATGGCCAATAACGGCAGCTAATGAGCAGGAAATTATAACTGGCTGAGATGAGTGTCTTAGAAGAGCTCTTTCAGTGACAATAAGAACAAAATTAGAAATGAAGGAAATAAGAGAATGGATGTGAAACCAGTTATACCAATTCATAAAGAACAACAGATTAAATGGTTTGGACTTTTATTAGAATGCCTGGTATCGCCTACACAGAGCCACACAGAAAAAGTATAATGGTACAAGGCAGAAGACCACGCAAAAGATGGAGCGACGGCATCAGAGTACAACCTTACGAACATGAATATCAACAGAAGTGCAGCAAAAAAAGCACACACAAGATCTACGTTTACCACCAACACTTCTATAAAAAGTAAATGGTGGAAGAGAAGAAGAACAAGCACACACAAGATCATATGTTTCACCCCAACACTTCTGCAAAAGTCAATGTTGGAAGAGAAGAAGAAGATTCATTGTATACAGGCATATGTATGTCTAAACTATATCTGCTTGTCATGCTTCGTTTATGGTGTTTTGTCTGTATTAACGTTGAATGGTTAGAAGCCCGTTGTCTTCACTTGACGGATAGATACCGAATCGCCTCTAAGTCCCCACAAGCTATCTATTATCTATCCTGCTCTGTCTTTCAGTGTCAGGTCGAAAAGTGGAACCTGGGTAGTCTCCCATGTACTATGCGCGTGGTGAATTTATTTTCTGTGTCCGGCGATCCATGGTTTACATAGTGCATCCTCTGGGTCTATTGCGTAGAATAAATTACTTAGGTATCTCTGTGGTGAATGTCATGCTCCAGAAGAAAATAATATATCAACCCGTTGATGTAAAGGCGAAATTGTGATGGACTCAAATATACAATACGATATACAAAAACCAATAGATGATAACAAACAAGTAGTATGGTATAAACATCCCGACTGCACATATAACAAATAAGAAAATGAGTATGTAAACAATATACAACATGGAAACAGTGGTCCAACAGTGATTTCTTGTAATACTATGGCCGCCTGCCCAGCGTGCCCGTAGCGCTTTGGACTGGGTGACTAGCCCTGTGTGTGTGAGTTCAATTCCGCGGGCTGGCAGAAAGAAGCCTGGGTTCTGGTCACGGTGTTCTGTAATTTGCCGAACCGAAGGGTTACGATGTCCATTGGCGCAGGCCGAAGAGCTGAAAGCTCAAGTTCTTCTTCTTCCTGGATCAGGGGGGAACTACAATGAGCAAACGTGTTTGAAAACACCTCTAAAATACTGTTAATAATAAGTCGTTTTACTTTGACTTATCGACTATGGCATGAAGATCTGAGATTTTCTATTTCAGGAGATCAGAAGTCAGATTTATCATTTTTAGTAAAACATACAGAATTTATAACATTATTCCTGGATATCCGTGCATACAAAGGGCAAATGAAGAGGCTTGATCATGAAACTTATGCGTAGGTATATTAAAACTCATATTAATATATTAAATGCGCATAGTATTAATAATCAAACAACGATATCATATTAAACTCATGTAATAATATTAAAAATCACCGTGAAAGAAGTGAAGAGGCACTAGATTGATGCATTTGAGATATGGATATATCGAAGAATAGGCAGGATTTCATGGACAAGAAAAACAGACAAATAAACAAGTTTTAGAAACTAGGCATGAAGAAACAATTATTAAGAGAAATAAAATTCAGACAAGTAAATTATTTTGGGCACATAAAAGACATGACGCAGCGATAAAAAGCATTTCAGAGGAAGTTGGGGGGGAAGAGCAAGAGGAAGGCGAGAGAGATAAGTGGGAGGAAAACTTTGCAAGAAATGGACGAGTTGCAGTCTGGCAGTGCAACACCAAGGCGAAAGACAAGAGGATGCTGGAGATTCATTACAGCCAACAGCATTACGGGAGACGGCACCTGATGATGATGAGAGGCACTAGAGACCATATTTGTAGCATGAGACTCATTATCTGACAAATGCCAGGAATACAACATAGACCTGCATAAATGTTTTCATAGACTACGGCAAGGCTTTCGACCATATACAACCTACCAGAAAATGTGGAACATCATGAAGACATGCATTTTCCCAACACATAATACAACTCATAGAATCTCTTTACCACGAACAACAGGCAACCATTAAAATAGGAGGCGAAATAGCTGAATAGTTGAAGAGATCAAAGGGTACGACAGGTACATGTATTTTGTCACCATACTTATTCAACACTTATATGCAGAGAACATCATAAGGAATGTAAAGACGATGCCAACTATGTGAATTACGACCCTCTCACTATAGGTAACAGAAGATACGCTATCAGAAAAGCTTAGATACGCAAACATTCTGTATTATTATCCGCCAGCAAAAGGTTTGGAAAACCTATCCGCGACGACCAAGAAACCATGAGTGAAGACCAACGTCTATATTTGAATACACAAAAAGCAAAGTCATGTGTCAGCTGACAAAGCAAAGGCTCACCTAACATCCAAGTAAACAATGGGAACAATGTGTGAGGAGCTGCGAGATATCTGGGCTCAATAATTAACAATAACGGTGACTGCTCCAAGAGATCTCAAGAAGATTAGCAATAGCAATCCAGAAGAGTTAAACACAATGAAGAACATGTGGCGAAAGCACCTGCAAAATACTCAAATTAAAATATTGAGCATGCATTTTTCCAGTAATACCATAGTTGTGAATCATGGACTATTACTGAAATTAAGGGCAATCCAGTCTTTCAGGCAAAAATGCTGCAGAAAGATCCTACGAATACCATGGTTGAAAAAAAAAACACTGATGTCCTGAAAGAACTAAATGTTAAAGAGATTTGGCATACTATACAGAAAGAATTTCGTACTTTTGGTCATCAAGCGTCACGATGGCCTGGAAAGAACAATACTAGAAGGCAGGGTCCAGGACCACGAAGAGGCAGAGGCGGACCAAGAAGAAGGCTGCAAGATATTAAAGGAAGCAATGAACATGACCATCGACGAAGTGGTGGGCTGGCGAGACGAAGTGAATTTCAGATGTGCTGCAAAGGCAGCGTCACCATAGGGATACGCACCTGTGATGGTGCATGTTAAAACTGTGGCTGTAAGGTTTGTGGAACCCAGCGTAAGTATCAGCGAGCTTAGAACAGGTTCGGAGTCGCCCCGCTAGGGAAAATAGAGAAGAACATCAGCTCGAACTTAAGAACAGGTTCGAGTCACTTGCTAGGAAAATAGAAGAACATCAGCTCAGACTTAAGAACGGGTTCGGAGTCGCGCACAAGAGGAAATGAGAAGAAAATCAGCTCGAACTTAGAACAGGTTCGAGTCACTTGCCTAGGGAAAATGGGGAAGAACGTAGCTCCGGAACTTAGAACAGGCTCGAGTCACTTGCACAGGAAAATGAGAAGAACATCGGCTCGAACTTGGAACGGGTTCGGGTCGCGCTGGGGAAGGAAATGAGAAGAACATCAGCTCGAACTTAGAACGAGCTCGGAGTCACTTGCTGAAAATGAGAACATCAGCTCGAACTTGGGAACAGGTTCGAGGTCGCGCCTGGAGAAATAGAGAAGAACATCAGCTCGGAACTTAAGAACGGAGTTCAGTCACTTGCTAGGGAAAATGAGAAGAACATCAGCTCAGACAGAACAGGTTCGAGTCACTTGCTGGAAAAATGGAAAAAGCTTATCAGCTCAGACTGCTGGGAATGGAGTTCAGGTCGCGCTGAGGAAAATGAGAGAACATCGGCTCCGAACTTGGGAACAGGCTCGAGTCGCGCTGGAAAATGAGGAAGAACATCAGCTCGAACTTAGAACAGGTTCGGAGTCGCGCTGGAAAATGAAGAACATCGGCTCGAACTTGGGAACGGAAACCGAGTCGCGCTAGGGAAAATGAGGGAAGAACGTTGAAGACAAATTAGATAATTTAATAATTATAATAATAGGTAGCAAGCAGTAGTATAAAATTAACCTTTAACTCCGTAATTTTGTGTTACTTCCGGACCTTTTGCATGATGTGTATGCTGAATTAGCCATTGCTGTCGGATTAAATGTAGACGGTTTAAGTAGATGTTAAACAGACTAAGTGATGACACCTAGAATTATTAAAGAAATGTAGAAAATAGCAATATAGAACACAGAATACAACTTGACACAAGAATACCACTAGAATGTGACACAATCAAAGTTAAAAAAATATGAACTAAAAGATAAGAGAGGGAAAGATGCAGTAACCTGATAGGGGATGGTGGACAATGGTATGCTATTATGATACTATTATAGATGAGATTATAAATTCAGGATTATTCTTTCTTTTTTTTTTCTTCTTTTTTCTGATCCAGAAGCACTTGAACTTTCAGCTCTTCGACTCAGTATATGGACATCGTAACCCTTCGGTTCGGTGCCTCGAACACTGTAAATCTGGAGAACCTGTCGCTTTTGCCAGCCCACAGGGTCAGTTATGTTAGTGTTTGCGCTTTAATGCGATAGTAATATTCTCTGCCATAAGCTCTCATCAGCATTATGAGGATGGCCTCTCGAACCGCAGTACATTCAGGAATGTATCTCCTTTATATATCCGTTTAACTATCACGACAACAGACCAACTGCATGAATTTATTGCATGATCATCAACAAAACTTGACCTTCTTCGCCTTGTATCTTCTACTACTCCTCTCAATTGTCCACGACTATCTTCTCCTCCCACCCAGGTGGTCTGCATCCCTCAGACCTTCCCTTATCTGGCAGCGAGATGTGTTTCGTAAGGGTCTAAAGTTTGTTTCCTCTCCAGCCCTCCATTGGGCATGCTCTACTCTTCAAGATGTGAACCGTTTCCACCGTGGCTTGCGACTCAAATTTCATTTTCATAACCAGGAGAACCCTCTAGAACATAGGTTCCCAACCTTTTTTCATTGAGCGCCCTTTCCGGTGAAAACTTTGCCTTTCCGCCCCCTTGGGTAAACTACATACATACTAAAAATTGAAAAACAAGGACATATTTTTCAGTTATTTTATTAGATAATAATACCAATATTACTGTATTCCTCTTATTATCGTTGACACAATTTATGTTACAATGTATTTATTGGAGCTGAACTATAGTGCGTTTCAAAATGATTTTCCGTGGGGAAAATTTAATATCCTCTGCAACCCTTGACCGGCTTGACCATGGTGTTGTAACTGTGCATATGATCTAATGATCGTAATGTCCCGAGGTTGATATTTTTTTACTCACTAACAAACGTATGGTTTAACATTTTCTTTATGTAAAGTATATAAAAGTGACCATCTTCTTAGCCAATCTGTAATAGAAGTATTACCCTTCATATTTGTGAGATGTTGCAAGTTCCACACGACTTGCACGTTTTCACATTAGTTTCCCGATTTTAATTGCTTTATCATGCTTTAAAATGTATAATGATCCTTCGGTGTGTTTAATTTACAATTTACCGTTTGTGTTTAAAGAGCATATGTGTATTACAAAGCGTTTAATATTCTAGATGTGTTATACAATGGGTATGAAAATCAAGTTTCTTACACTGCATACAGTGGCTCTGAAAATGTATAAATATTTTATCAGAGAATCTAATCGTGGAAAATTGTATCGGAGTATATCAAATCCTGAACAGAGAACTATGCATGCTTTGGGCTTAAGTAAAAGATATTTACATAAATTGCCAATGTTAATGGAGTTGTCAGTACAGTCAATACATTGACTCAAGGCAGAAAAGAAAGTAGTAGACAATTTTTGAGAGGGATGTGATTAGAAGAAATTTACAAACGTTCGATTCCAAAAAAACTGTGACACTAAGAAAGCTGAAGATTAGGTTAAGAATACACATTGACATTGATGTATCGAAATCAACGTTATTGAGAACTGTTAGAATCATCGGCTTTACTTTTAGGAAGTACGCTAATGGGAGAAATGTCATCTGCAAGAAGCCGCGTTTAGTACTGCTTTAGTAAATATTTACGTGAAGTACAGGAAATGCGTAATCAAGGTTACGATATTGTGTATGTGGATGAAACCTGGATCAATACTCACCACACTAATGAAAGGAGTAGCGGTTATCTGATGGAACAATTAAACGATATGTACCTAGTGGAAAAGGACAACATCTGATAATGGCACATGCAGGCAGCAGACAAAATGGGCTGGTTAAAGATACTGAACTTATTTTCACTTCCAATTATACGGGCAACAGGGACTATCATACCGAGATGAACGGTAACATATTTAGAGATTGGATTGAACATACTCTTATTCCGTCTCTAGATAGACCATCCTGTGTGATAATGGACAACTCATCATACCACAACCTGTCAGAAAAGACAAAATCCCGACATCTTCGAGTACAAGATGCTATAAAACTTTAGCTCCAGAAGGATAACATTCCATTTAACGAGTGGTTTTGAAGCTGAATTACTATCTATTGTTAAAACATCACAAGTGGTATTCCAAACAGACAAGTTGATTCAACAACATGGGCATGTGTGTTTGAGACTACCACCATATCATTCACACTTAAACCCAATTGAACTCATTTGGGCCAAAGAGGACTGGTAGCAGCTGCAAATAAAACTTTCAGGCTAAGCAATATGAAAGAAGCAATATGAATGTCGCCCTGTCGAGAAGATAGACAGAGATTATTGGTGTAAATGCGAACCATGTCTTAAAGGAGGAAAATGACTACTGGGACAAAGATGGACTGTCGTTCATGCAGCCAAGAATAGTCATCAATATGTTAGACTCATTGGACTCAGAATAAGTCAGTAAACACTTTATATGATTTATATAATATGAGTTATCTCACCCACAAAATTCAAGTGTATACGCCTTTGCCGAAAATATGCGATTTTTAAAAATGTACGGTAAATTATTTTCTTCCAGCACCAAATAATTACTAGGTTTGAAAAGATCAAAGGAATTCGCTGTTGCAAGAAAAGTACACTACCTGCAACATTGATTTTTAGAAAATCGTTGGGACGTCGGAAATACAACACCACATGCAAAAATCACGTTCATCCATGCAATGAATATGGATATATTTGAAGTCAATCGTTGACAGAACGTTTTGAAACGCACTATAGATGAGATGAAACTAATTTTCGATGTTTTAGTGACATTTTTGTCATGTGTTTTAATTACTCTATTGACAATCTGTTTGCGTTTCTTTGCATAATAAATAGTCCCAGTATTATGATAAATCCTCTTTCAGCTAAAGTATAATGTCAGAATACAATAAACAACTTCTTACTGCAGCCCATTAGAGTTGATATAAAATTGAAATTTAACTTTGTGACACAATTCTGATATCATTATCGTTTTCCATTTCATGTTCGCGCATTCATCAACTCTTACTCCGAAATATTTATGTTATGTGTACATGTTATGTTTCTTGTTCCTCACAATAACTCATGGGCCAAGTTTTGATTCTCAGCAGAAGCATCTATCCTTACAGTTTTCTTGGACTGACATGCTGCTATTGTGCCACCTCTTTCTTCTCAAGTCTTCCTCAATGGGGAGCAGTTCTGTGAGACGTGTTCTGTCGTCTATTCGTCCAAACTTCACAGGCATAGGTCATTTGCACATATCTTGAAATCTGGTGTGTGCATTCTGGGTGGGCAATCCGGAGGCAGAAATGAGATAATATGGTATCTTCTAGGCAGTTCATGTCTATCACCATGCTTGTTGTGTTTGTGTGTTATTTTTTTCCATTTTTGACATGTAGTTTCCTCTGGCGATGGTTGTTGCTTCTTCCTAGCTGACCAGGTTGTCAACGTCTGCTCCCCTCTTTAGCCAGTGTCAGCATTTCATTCCCATGGCTTATGGTGCAGGAGTATCCACTGGATTAATACACTCTCAGATGTGACTAACTGGCTACAGTTGACCTGAGATCAACTTAGTTATGTATTTCCTTTCCGTTTCCTGCTGATACTAACCCAGACAAAAAGCTCAATTTTTCCATGTATTTGTTTCATATGTTGTAGTGCCATTTTGCAACTGCATTGAGAGAGGTCATCAGCTCTGGAAGCATGTATGACCAGGAAGTGCTGGCTCAGTTGTATGTCTCTTAGTTGAGCCAGTGCCAATAGCCAGAGTCCCTGCACCGTGTGCAAGCTCTTTTGGTTGCCATCTGAGCTACTCCTTTTCAATCTGCCTCTACCATGTAGCTGTTTATTGGCCTTGATTGCATTGGATGGTTAATCAGTATCTTGCATTTCCTCCTCGCTGAAGTACTTTCATGTTTCGTCTGTCTTCAATGATTTGAGGGAGTCATATGGCCGTTTTCAGTACTTCAAAGTGGTGACATCGTTTCAGTGATGGTCATGAGATCGGCTTATAACCCGGCTTATGGAGTGTGTTGATTATAATGTTACTACCATACTTAACGTACTAGTCAAATTGTCCCGGGAGTAAATCCTTTTCAGATGCTGCAACCACACTCTGTGTTATACTGCTAATTTGTTCGATCGACAGTCTCTTATTTTCTTTTACCTAGATTGTCTGTGTTTTTCCACGTCCATAGGCTGTCACCGCAGTTCCCATATATGTTGGACATTCGTCTATTGAAGTAGTTAATGCATTGAACTTGTTGACATTTTCTTCTTGAATAGGTTTAGAACTGAATAATTTCATTGCAAAAGGGCAGTCAAGACTTGGTCTATTTTATGTCTTAAATTTCATCTTGCATCCTTGAGTGAATGTTTGCTATTGATTCTTCTCATGTCCATAGTGGATGTCAGCATGTAGATTGCACCATGCTCTCTATTTTGAATGTCTTCATAATCATTTACAAAATAGAAAGTAAGCGTAGACAAGCCCTCAACATGAGAACAACGTTTCGATGATTGCCTTCCTGCTACGTTTTCTGATGCATTTACTTCAGTATTCTATTTTGAATAGTGACATATCCAAATACCGCCGCCTTTTGATTCGAGTTTGAAGTTTGATTTTAGTTCACTCTCTCTCGGAACTGCTCAGAAATCCTTCTGCATGTCAGCCCATACCGTTAGTGTTCTTTCGCCGAAATTCACTTTCGATCTCCTATACAAGTATAAGTTACTTGGTCCTTGGTCTTCATGATCCTTTGAATGAATCCACTCTGCTGTAGGCCGTATCATTGTTTTATCCAGTTGCCACGCTGCGTCTTCTGCAAGCCTCTCCATCACTTTTACAACACACCTAAAGGGAATACTGGTCTACAAATTCTTGGAATCGAATCTGTCTTTTCCTTGTGTTAGCATGGGCACTAATTTTTTTCCATTCACTAGAGTATTTCTTACAACTTTCAGCTCATTTCTAAAACTTTTAGCAGCTTTTTTTCTTGACTTTCTTGCTACTTAATGAGCATCTAATTTACGTTGTCCCAGCACTATAGTGACTTTTAGATTAAGACCTGTAGTGCTTCTTCAACTCACCTCTGCCCATGTTGAGGCAATCTTGTCTCTTCCCATCTCTGCCCCCTTTGCAGCTTTCTTACTGCTCACCTATATTTGTGGTGCCAAGTGCTATGTACCTGTTTATGCTCTGCTCAGTTTCTAATCTTTCTCTGGCCTGACTCTTTTTTCCTCAACTTTGGATCTTCTGACCAATAAGGTGTGGTCTCTTCTTGCACATCTAGGAATTCATTCTCATGTACTCTTGTTAGTAAATGCATGTTCCTTATCTTTTTAGATTATTGTATTTGTAGAGGGTCCAGAGAAGATGTCAGCTGAGACCTCATAATCTTGGTATCTTTTATGGTCCCACTGGTCATTATTTTTGGACTTGAGTGAAATATGTCCCCAGGGAGATCTTGACAGGTTTGTGGTGCTGTCTCCTGGCTGTTCCATGAAGTGTCAGTTGAATTTGTGGACAATGTCACTGGTACGGCAAAGATGAGGTCTGTGGATGTGTTTCTGTCTTCTGGAGTAGAAGGTTCATTAAGTCATTGAGTCCATTCCTGAACTGCAGGTTTGTTATCTATTTCCCACTGTTTTCTTCCCCCCCTCTTTTACATTGGTGTGTGGTATCCCCACCTTTCTAAGTGACTGCTTAAAATCCACTATAGAGAATTTGTATTGGTCAGTGTCATGGTTTCCAACATAAGGGCTCTGTTAGTTTTGAATCTGACATTTAAATGTCTACAAAGATACCAATTTCTATAGTTTCTGCTTCCCTTCTGTGCTAACCTCTATCTGTTTCATGGTGTAATTGATCACGCGTATAAGCCCACCTCCTCCCTATCCCCTTAGTTGTACTTATCTGTATAACTGTTAACTCCGGACAGAAAATATGTGGGCGCGGGGGGGTTCGATGCGATTCCTGAACCACGCAGGCCTAATTTTACTGCTAGGGTTTCTTTTTGGTATAAATGTCCTCGGTGTTTAGCGGATTACATTGAATCACCTGAGTCACCTGGTGGATTTTGATCTGCAAGATTTTCCTGCAGCTCATTTGCTGACGCACGGCGACTACATTTGGGACGGTTTTCAAATATGAATTCAACTTGCTATGTCATTAACCATTGCCAGAGCACCATCAGCAGGGACAAGATATTATTCAATTGGAATTCTTTTTTAATGGTATTCTATTACGTCAAATATAGATTTTTCTTTATTTATTCGTTTCTAATGTTTTTTGAAAATAATAGTTCTTGACTCAAATGTTTCATCTCTTGTAAAACTTAGAACATTGCCAGAATAACGACTCATTTGTTAGTTAAAAAAAGACTCATCAAGTTGCAAGAGATGCTTCAAAAGTAATCAAAAACATCATTTCGACGATTCATCTCTACACTGTGTTATTTCATCAATGAGACTTTAAAATAATTTTCAGACCGCTGCGTATACGTACAGAACCTGGGAACCTTCCTCACCACTGGAAGTATCGCTCTGCCAATAATGGGTAGTCTTTCCAGATTGTAAAAACCAGGACATGAAAACAAAGAGGTAACTATCATTTCTTGTTTTGCTGCTGAGCATACCAGCCAAGTTGGACATATCGAATGTTGACCTCTAATCTTACAGACATAAGATACATTTTCATCTTTTCTGCCAGGATGCATATTGCTCCACACATGTCACTAATCGCGATGGTTTTGTAGCTTTATGTAAACATCTTGGCAAAATTCAGACACATGATAATGTCTTGTTTGTGGTGATTGAAAAAAACATGTCAAATACTCGACATCATACTGTCTGGATGTTGTTAGGGGATTCAGTATAACCTGGGTACAATAGGCATATATTCTCTATATTGCACCAATAATCGTTATTATTAGGCAGGGATATTTGACTTTACATTATAAGCTATGGGAAGTGGCGGGTGGTCTTCAACAGCCCCCAAAATATACTTTTCAACCCAGTGCCACCACACGCTTCTCAGCGCCCCGGTGGAAACGGTACCGCCCGTTGGGAATCTATGTAGAATATCACCACTCGTTATGACGCCAAGTATTCTACTCGCAAACATGATTGGACTCCTAAACCCTGGTGCACCGCCGCGCTCTTGATCTTTGCATCAAGAATGCGCCGTATGTCATTAGACTTCTCGACCCCACGCTGCCTAGGGCGTACAACTGTCACCGTCAGGTTTAAGTATATCACCTCCGTCGACGTGATGACATTGTTAACAAAACCGCTGATAAAGGTGGTGCTATAGTTGTATGGAGCAAAGACCTATACCTACAGGAAGGCCACAACCAACTACTTAACACCCTATTCTGCAAAACTAGTTCTTCTGATGCCACACTATCCAGCAATATTAAAGTCCGTACAGTCATCAAGAACCTCATTGCCTCTAAAGACCTTCCTACCGGCGCATCATCACTATGTGTCATCGACAGCTGTTTAGGCAAACCCGCATTCTATATGCTCCCCAAAATTCATAAACTCCACAATCCTGGTAGGCCTATTGTTTCTTCTTGCTCTTGTCCTACAGACATATCTCCAGATTCACTTGACAGTATCTTCAATCCTATATAGTCACCACAATACCTTCAATCTTGAAGATAATAACCACACTTTGTCTGTTTTTCCTTCTATTAAGTTGTTGCCTGGCAGGACTTATCGTCTCTTCCTCCTTGATATCTGTTCACTGTATGCATTTTATATTTCATTCTGACGGACTTCAAGCTCTCCAGTTTTTTCTGGACAGGAGAACTAACCCTCTTGTCTCCATGACTCTCTTTCGTCTTGCAGAACTAGTTCTCCTCTCAACTCCTTTCAGTTTAATGACCAGTTCTTTAACAGATCAGTGGGGTCGCCATGGAGTACTAAATGGGACTAGAATATGCTTGTTTATTTATGGGTCATCTTGAACACTTAGTATGGAACACCTATGATGGCCTTCCGTCCGTGTATCATAGATACATCGATGATTATATTCGTATTACCGATATACACATGAAGCCGATTTGTCACGCTTCGTACTTCATTAATGTCTTCAATCCTGCTATTCGAGTTCACCTCGCACATGTCTACACCTCTTGTCAATTTTCTTGACATCACTATCACCATCAGCCCTACTCTACTATCACCATTATTACTACTAGCCTACTGAAACACATAAGCACTATCTGTATATGCCTCTTCCCATCCCCAGGCTTGTCGTGACTCTTTACCTTTCTCTCAACTCTTACGCCTCCGTCGCCTCTGTAGCGAGGACGACGATTTTCTCGATAGAGCTCACGAGATGCTTGATTTCTTCCACAAGCGCCTATATCCGGAGAGAATGTGCCCACATCTGCAATGCATCAGGTTCAGCTAATTGCTCGCCAGGAGGCCTTTGCAACATACGCCGGAACCTCCAATTCTAACAGGGTTAAACTTATCTTAACTTTCCACCCTCATAGTTCTCTGGTAAAAAAGGTCACTTATTCCATCATCTCCCTATTCTTCAGTCTGATCCTGAGACACATTCAGTCTTCAACACTGCTCCTTGGAGGCGTACAGACGGGACAGAAGCCTCAAGGATTTGTTTGATGAAAAACATTAGCTATCTGATGCTTTGCTCCATCCAGTGTAGCCGTCGGCTCTGTAATACATGTGCATATGTAACCACAGACCGACGCTGTCTCTTCCAAAGCTACGTATGTCATTGGAATGATTTTCACGCGTGAGTCCATTAAGCAGGGCCATTCTCACCGTAAGTACCTAGTGTACAATCTACAATAGAGAAAGATGTATTATTTAGAAATTGCCTAGTGTACAATCTACAATTGAGAAAGATGTATTTAGAGTTAATTTAGTAAAAATATGATGCATCCAGCAAATATGACGAAAAATGCACATTTGAAATCACCGTTTAACTCATTCACGTCATGTTTCTGTGAAAGTCAGCGTCACATGAGATGCCAAGTGTCGATACTAATGTGTTTTTTCGTTTGAGCTGCACATGTTATTTCCAGTTTAGTCAACCTTAATGTTTGAGTTTGTATTGATTTCAACTTATGCACAATCATATTTATCTCGCATAGCCTTTCACAGCTAAAGAAATCAATATAGTGCGTTTCACAATGTTTTCCGATGTTTGTGTTAATATCTATGCATTTTCGTAAGCCGTAATTGTTGTAACCTTTGCTTTATATTCTTGATCGTTGTGTTCAGGTAGATGTTGTTCTCGTTTATTCAATAACAAAACGTATAGTTTAACATTTTCTTTATGTAAGTATCACTGTAGAGGACCATCTCCCAGCTAATGAGAAGTATTACTGTTTATATATGTGCGATATTTTGATTGCACAACACTAATTTCACTGATTCTCGAAAAAGACAATCAGAAAAGGTGATTACAGAACAGTGACACTAATCAATTATGCTATATTGAGTTGCATGATGTTTTTTCCGTTGTGTAATATTAATATTGTTGCAACCTCGTGACCGTAACTGTTTTAACATTGCATGTGATCTAATAATCCGTAATGTCGAGGTATATATTTTTATAACAACAAACATAGTTTAAACTTGTCATTATATTAAGTATATAAAAGTGACCCTCTCCTTGGTCAAACATGTAAAGAAAGTATTCATCATCATTAAATAGCTTGTCCTGAGCAAGACTTTACCACCCCAACATGATCGTATGCAATTTCTCTCTATCATAGGCCAATTGTCCTACCACTGAAGCCGTCATGTTGAAACCATCAGTTACATCCTGAATCTATCTTCTCCGTGGTCTTCCTCTTCTTCTGTTTTGCCGGTATGCCTTCTTCACGATGGTCTTCTCAGTCCTTCATGTTTTTTTATATGTCAAGATATCTCATTTTCTCTGTCTTTTTGTAGCATCAGACAGTTTTCTTTGATTCTGAGTTCTTTCTGGTTATATCTATTTGTTCTCTTCTCTGTCCAAGATATGCAGATGCTCTTCTGTAACACATATTCGAAAGCACATATATGTTTTTTCCACTGCCTTATTACATGTCCATGCGTCACACCCATATGTTGCTACTGAAGATATGCATGCTCTAGTTGTCTCATCTTTGTTTCCTTGTAATTTCCAGTTCCAGACCGTTTTTAATTGTGTATTTTTTTTGTAAAGCTATGTTTATTCTTCTTTTGATTTCCTTCATCACCATTTCCATCAGTTGTTAGCAGTGAACTAAGATATTTCCATCAGTTGTTAGCAGTGAACTAAGATATTCCCATCAGTTGTTAGCAGTGAACTAAGATATTTCCATCTGTTGTTAGCAGTAGACAAGATATTTCCATCTGTTGTTAGCAGTGAACAAAGATATTTCCATCAGTTGTTAGCAGTGAACTAAGATATTTCCATCAGTTGTTAGCAGTGAACTAAGATATTTCCATCAGTTGTTAGAAGTGAACTAAGATATTTCCATCTGTTGTTAGCAGTGAACCAAGATATTTCCATCTGTTGTTAGCAGTGAACTAAGATATTTCCATTAGTTGTTAGCAGTGAACCAATATATTTCCATCAGTTATTATCAGTGAACCAATATATTTCCATCAGTTGTTAGCAGTGAACTAAGATATTTCCATCAGTTGTTAGCAGTGAACCTAGATATTTCCATCAGTTGTTAGCAGTGAACCAAGATATTTCCATCAGTTATTTATCAGTGGTTCAAGATGTTTCCATGTGTGTTAGCAGTGAACTAAGATATGTCCATCTGTTGTTAACTGATGAACTAAGATATTTTCCATTTTGTTGTTAGCAGTGAATAAAGATATTTACATCAGTTTTTAGCAGTGAACTAAGATATTTCCATCAGTTGTTAGCAGTGAACTAAGATATTTCCATCAGTTATTGTAGTGAACCAAGACATTTCCATCAGTTGTTAGCAGTGAACTAAGATATTTCCATCAGTTGTTAGCAGTGAACTAAGATATTTACATCAGTTGTTAGCAGTGAACTAAAAGATATTTCCATCAGTTGTTAACTTAGTGAACAATATATTTCCATCAGTTGTTAGCAGTAGACAAGATATTTCCATCAGTTGTTAGCAGTGAACTAATATATTTCCATCAGTTGTTAGCAGTGAACTAAGATATTTCCATCAGTTGTTAGCAGTGAACTAAGATATTTCCATCAGTTGTTAGCAGTGAACTAAGATATTTCCATTAGTTGTTAGCAGTGAACTTCAGATGTTCCATCTGTTGTTAGCAGTGAACCAAGATATTTCCATCTGTTGTTAGCAGTGAACCAGATATTTCCATCAGTTGTTAGCAGTGAACCAAGATATTTCCATCAGTTGTTAGCAGTGAACTAAGATATTTCCATCAGTTGTTAGCAGTGAACTAAGATAGTTCCATCAGTTGTTAGCAGTGAACCAAGATATGTCCATCAGTTGTTAGCAGTGAACTAAGATATTTCCATCAGTTGTTAGCAGTGAACCAAGATATTTCCATCAGTTGTTAGCAGTGAACCAAGATATTTCCATCAATTGTTAGTAGTATTGAGATGTTCCATCAGTTATTGTAGCGAACTAAGATATTTCCATCAGTTGTTAGCAGTGAACTGGAGATATTTCCATCAGTTGTTAGCAGTGAGTCAGATATTTCCATCAGTTGTTAGCAGTGAACTAAGATATGTCCATCTGTTGTTAGCAGTGAACCAAGATATTTCCATCTGTTGTTAGCAGTGAACAGATATTTCATCAGTTGTTAGCAGTGAACAGGATATTTCCATCAGTTGTTAGCAGTGAACTAAGATATTTCATTCAGTTGTTAGCAGTGAACTAAGATATTTCCATCAGTTGTTAGCAGTGAACCAATATATTTCCATCAGTTGTTAGCAGTGAACTAGATATTTCCATCAGTTGTTAGCAGTGAACAGATATTTCCATCAGTTGTTGATGAACCCAAGATATTTCCATCAGTTGTTGCTTGATGAACCAAGATATTTCCATCAGTTGTTAGCAGTGAACTAAGATATTTCCATCAGTTGTTAGCAGTGAACCAAGATATTTCCATCAGTTGTTAGCAGTGAACCAAGATATTTCCATCAGTTGTTAGCAGTGAACTAAGATATGTCCATCAGTTGTTAGCAGTGAACTAAGATATTTCCATCTGATTGTTAGCAGTGAACCAAGATATTTCCATCAGTTGTTAGCAGTGAACCAAGATATTTCCATCAGTTGTTAGCAGTGAACCAATATATTTCCATCAGTTGTTAGCAGTGAACCAAGATATCTCCATCAGTTGTTAGCAGTGAACCAAGATATTCGACTGTTCACATATTCTACTCTTTCCGTTGATAAAAATATATTTAGTAATGTTCGTTTTGTATCTGTTGTCATGATTTTGCTTTTCCCATTGAGATATATAATGTTTTCCTTTTATCTTTCACTTCTCTAATAATTTCTCAATCACTTTTTGGTATTGATAGTAACACTGTATCGTCAGTATATCTTAGTCCAGGTGTTTCTCTTCCTCCGATTATAAAACAGTCGTATTCTTCTTCTTCTTCTTTGCGTTCGTTCTTTACAGACCGTTTTAATCACTTTTTGTGATATCGTTTGATCTTTGCCAAGAACGTCACCGTTTGCATTGATTTGGTAGGCCCCGCAACGCGCAGACTTCTACGTTTAGGACACATGCATCCAGATTTAGCCAGACCTCGCAGTCACCTCTTACGACGTGCGTAACGGTAACAATAGTTATTTTTTTACACCCCAAATTAGGCCCTGTGTAACCACTCGGGCGAGATCTTTTCCGCTATATTCTGGAACATTCCTCATGATGTTTTCTGCATATATCTTAAATAGACAAGTTTGACAAATGCAGCTTTGTCTGACTCCTTGTATTATGTCAAACCAATATAATGTATCATCACTTGTTCTTACATCCGCCATTTGTTCACTATAGCGTTCCTTTATGATCTGTATTAAATGTAATAGAAATCCCATTTCTCCCATAATCTTCCACAATTCATGATATTCTATACAATCAAATGCTTTTGTGTAGTTAGTAAAACATGAGTATAGATCTACATTATACTATCTAGATTTGTCAATGATTGTTGTTCTGTTAATTATATGGTCACGTGTACATCTCTTCTGTCAAAACTCCGCTTGCGTTATGTTGATATTTTCTTCCATTTTCCTTAACAGTCTTACCATAATAATTGTTAAAACGATTTTACTTGCATGGCTAAGTAATGCCACTCTTCTATAGTTGGTACATATATTGGTGACTCCCTTTTTAGGCATTGGGATACATATTTGTCTTTTCCGTTACTTGCCATATTCCTGTTTCCCATACCTTTTTGCATATTGCCTGATCTATTTTTATACTTTGCTCTCCTCCTGCATTGATGACTATGGTGAAATATTATCACATCCTGGTGATTTTCCCATCTTCAAGCTTTGTATTGTCCATTCAACTTCCTCTTGCGATTAATTACCCCTTGATATTTATGAGATGTTTCAATTGCATCACTTGCACTAGTTTCACGTGAGTTTTCCTGATTTTAATCGCTTTATCGCACGTTACAAAAATGTACATTGATCCTTCCGGAGTGTTCAGTTACAGCAGCGATTCCCAAAATGGACGTTACCGCCACCTGTGGGCGCTGAAGCGATCTAGGGCTGGGGTGGATAGGGAGGCGAAAGTGGGTTCAAAATAATTTGGTGGGTGTTCAGGCGATTAGGGGTCGGTGGCTCTTAAATAAGAAATTACTAATAAATATTGTAAAATAAATCATTTTCGTAATTTTGCGATTGAATAATCAATTAAAATTTGAATTCTGCATTTTAACTAATCTTATGCCCGTCTTACACGATCCATTTTTCATCAATTTTCTATTTCATGCATATAACCATTTGAAAATTGACCATGTATTACAGAAATATATATATCAATTTTCTATGTCAAAGAGAAAATTGAGCAAGTATATATGTGGGAGGGAGGGCGTTGGAAAACTATTATAATTTGGAGGGGGCGTTACACAGTTTATGTCGTGCAAAGTGATCGATGGACCGAAAAAGTTTGGGAATCTATGAGTTACAATTGACTGTTTGTGATTTCAGGGCATAGCTGCATGACAATATTCTACATTTGTAATACAATGGATATAAAAATGAAGATCCTTCAACTGCATACAGTGGCAATGAAAATGTATACATATTTTGTCAGAGAATCTAATCATGGAGAACTGTATCGGAGTATCTCAAATCCTGAAAAGAGGACTATGCACGCTTTAGGCTTAAGTAAACGATATCTACATAAATTACTTAATATTAATGGAGCTTTCAGTACAGTGAATACCAATACTTGTACAATGGATAGCTCTAGACTGCTTAAATCGCTGGCTTGATTCAACATATATTTTACTCTCTTCATCCAACAGATACAAAGAGACTGAACAACATCTCCATTATGCAACTTCAACTCCCCAACAACGATGCTAATGATGCAAGACCGGTCCGTTCTCTCATTGCTTCAAGAACCTGCATGACCAGTACAGTAGATCAGTAAGCCCTAAGGTTAGAAACTTCTATAGACGACATCCACTCATAACGAAACCTGTCATTTTAGATCTTGAGAAGCATCGACTGAGAGTCATATACAAAAATAGCACCCATTAAATGGAATCCCAGAGAGCCAATGGAGGGCAGCAGTATTGGCCTCAACCTCCATCCTCATACTGGACATAGTTGTCATGTATGATCCACTTTATGAAATATGAATTAACTAACATTTGCTGCCCTGGCGAAGATAGACAGAGCTTATTGGTGTAAATGTGAAGAAAAATGTCTTTTGTTTTTATTTTATTTCTTCTTTTCTCATTCCTGTTTTATCTCACATATTTCTAGAAAGGGCTTTTCTGTGCGCTACATAAATAGTGTCTTTTAGTCGACTTTGTTATCTGTGAGGTTCATCTTATTCATGGCCGATCTTTTGCTTTGTATCCATTGTATGGAAGAAACATAGCTCTTTGGGGTGCATTGTCTGTTGGTAATTTGCTTATGTGGCCGAACCATTTAATTTGTTGTTTCTTGATAAAGCTCAATACTGATGTTGTACCCACTTTTTCCTGATGTATTTTTTAATTACTCCCATCATTCTTCGTAGACACTTCATCTCTATCGTGACTAGTTTTCTTCTATTATTTGATATCAGCGTCCAGGTTTGATACTGATAGAATAATGTAGGGGGAAAGATTGTGTTGAACATTAATCTTTTTGTGTTCATAGTGACATGTTTGCATTTTAAAGATGGCGATATTTGTCCTATTATTTGATTTGCTTTGTTGCATCTGTGTTGGATTTCATTAGTTTTTCTTCTGTTTGCTGACAAAATGAGTATCCTAGATAGCTAAAGTCTTTTACTTGTTTAATGGGCATAATATCCAGTTGTTGGCCCTCCAAAATTCGTATTGTATATACGCCTATGCCGAAAATATGTTAATTCCTTAATTTACGGTAAATTCTTTTTTACACTACCAAAACATTACTATAATGTGTTCCAAAATGTGTGATCAAACTAAAGTTTAATGTGTACGAAATCTACCTGATGAATAAAAGTATTTTTTTTGCATGCAGTCTTGTATACCTCACGACCTTACGAATTCATGTTTAACTAATTGATAGGTAGCTTAATTGATGCAAAAAACGGTTATTGTTATATAACTTTGCATAAGTACAACAAAATGACAACCAAAGTTTAGAATTTATATTAATACACCAAATGGTGGCGAATGTTTTAAAAGGCGTATCTATATTACATATTATAAAAAGCAATGTGACATATTGAACAAAAGATACCTTCCACTTCTATAGATGAAAGTAAATGTTGCGTAAATACCCCAATGGCAGTCGTTAGGGTATATTGTGATCTGATTAATTCCACGGAATTCCCGATTTTGACTTGCACTGAATTGCATGTGGAACACGGAATGCTTAGTTATAGTCAAACTTGACAAATGTACTGTAAAACTTCGACACGTATACCTAATTAACATCGCTATAATTTTAGTAATATCATATATTAAAAAGTATACAAAACTACAGGTGTGGGTGGAAAAAAGTACATTTGGAAGGTAGTCACTGTTACCTATATAAAAATGTAAATATCAAGAATTTATGTCTAGTGGATGATTTCATATCGGTCGGTTAAGATGATCACGAATTTCTGAGCAAACTATAGGTTTGAACAGAGCAAAGCAATTCGCCGTTGCAAGAAAGGTGCACTACCTGCAATATTGAATTTTATTAAATCTTTATAACATCGGAAATACAACAGCACATGCACAACATCATGCTCATGAATACAAGAAATATGGAGATATTTGAGGTCAATCGTTGACCGATTTCTATGAAACGCAATATAGTAACATTTTAGAAAAAATGCAAGTGTACTTTTTACAAACAAATAATGATACAGATCATAAGATTGTGTAAATGTAATACTTTCAAACTACACTAGAAGCAACAAAAATACATGTTACCGATTTATGCAATTTTCTCAATATACATTTTTCTTCTGGTAAACGTACCTATAGCTCTCTGCTAACTTCTCCTCTCAAAGAAAACAATATATTACAGCTATCTGGAGAGTTCAAATCTAGAAATAGTGGTGTTAAAACTTCTACGCGCCCGCCTGCCCTGCATGTTCGTAGGGCGTTGGACTGTGGGTGTCTAGCCCTCTGTGTATGCGGGTTAAATTCCGCGGGCTGGCAGAAAAGCCACAGGTTCCCCAGATTCACAGTGTTCATGGCATCGAACCGAAGGGTTACGATGTCCATGGCACCAAACCGAAGAGCTGAAAGCTCAAGTGCTTCTGATCACGAAAAAAAACCAAACTTCCACACCGATGACGAGAGCGTTATCTGGTCTATAGTCTGCTAACAGTCTATCTTGGATGGTAGTCTATTGTTGATGAAATGTTGAAACTCCTAGGCCCCTAAAACGAGGGAGTTATCTCGTCTATAATCAGGTAACAGTATATCTCGAATGCAAGTCCATATTTGATATCAGGGATATTAGGAAATCTTGTTTAATGTGATGATGTATGTCTTCTGTCCAACTGTACACTCCTTTTGTAGTTGTCCTTGTATACACATTTAGTTGATTTTACAGTATTACAACATTCTAGGCACAAATGAAGACAACACTTTATCCTTGATTTCAGCAAAAAACAGTTACCTAGGACAATGAAAAGTAAATCTCTTTGATTTGGCACATGGGCCGTAAGGACTATGTGTCCCGGACTTCACAACATAGACCCGTCATAAACAAAGGACATCAGAAAACAGCTGAGACGAACTGATAGTCCAATTTGTTGAATTGCTACATCTTCCTAAATATGAAAGCTACCCTCTTGCCAAATTTTAAGTAATGGATATCCATATATCTTGGATTAAAGTCAATTTACACATACACATTAACATTTCAATTCAGTATATAAGTATATATATATATATATATATATATATATATGGATGTATTTATTTGCAGTGATTTGTTCAGTAAAACTCAAACGTAAAAGTTGGAATATACACAAAATCAATTGCTACCATATCTTACTTATATGTTGCAATGTCACAAAACCATATCTATTGTGAGAACTATAGTCCGTTCAACTTGTCATGCCCACAGATAACAATTTGTATATTTGTAAACATTTGATGAAATAACTTGAAAACTTGCATTTGAACTGCATATGTTCCCGACGCTACAAAATATTTTTTTGGCATTCAAACATTTATAACATCAAGAAGTTCCTTCTGTGTGCTATATATTTAACGCGTCCATTGGCATGGTTGAAGAAACTCATGTTTACAGCCATTTAATACATTGACGACAAAAACAGCAACATTCTAGACGAAATCCATTTTTTTTTTGGAACGATTCTTGCATTTTCAAAGCACTAAATAGAATCGGAATTGAACATGGTAATTAAATGACGTCATAAGTGTGACACATACTTTTAGTTAAAGGCGTATATCGAAATTAGTGTGAAGCTATTGGGTCATATTGTTGACTTCTCAATACAGACATTGATATAACATTTCTGAGTTGCAATGTTACAATGCAAAAAGTGTCATTAATACTATATGCGTATTTCCACACAGAGGCACATATCTCTCTTTATCTCAGTCGTACTGTTTCGGCCATTTTGATCATTCTTATTCTTATATTCTCATTGATATATAAACAGTCTTTGCAAAGAACGCTTGTTTTACGTTACAATCCTAAGTACCATATGGAACTCTAGTGCTTGTCCTTCAACGACGTGTCCGATTTCAACCAGCTTTATTGGGTTCGATCTAGGTCAACATTTGACTCTCCCCAGCCAACCTGCAGTACAGCAGGCTGCTATTTTCTTCAGGTGAGACCTAGACGACCTACCCTCCCGGGATGTCGAGCATCATCTCGCCAGCTTGCCGGTCTTTGGGACTACGTGGTTTCCTTCCGTGCAGTTTTCTGTACGGTTTGCTCCGCTAGACTTTGATTGTTCCCAATCTAACTACAAGGCAGTAGTAGTTCGCTACGAGCGGAAACTCGCAATGAATTCAAGTCTCTGCTGGGCTTTCCAGTTTTCTGCAACTTTGGGTGGTTCGCACCCCTACGCCTGCACGATCACTCACCATCAGCGCTGTGAACGTCTACCACCGTGGGCCCACCTGCATCGTCCCAAGCGTGCTCGCTCTGTCCTCGTGCCTGCCCCACCATTTTCCATCAGTTCTCACCGTGCTCACATTTACCAGCCTCTAGACTGCCCGGACACTGGGCTCAACCACAGCCAGGCTCTAGCATAGGCAGACAACTGGCCAGGTATTCCTGACCTAGATAAAAAGGGCTGACTATATTCTTAGATCTCTTTCGAAAACCATTACTGTACGACATACATTTAATGACAAACATCGTAAAGGGATTATAGATACTAAGAAACTTGAGATATGGTCATAAAATGAATTTAATTTTAATCACATGATCATGGTTTTATTCATATTTGGTTTTATTCATATTTAACACAGCTTTAAAAACATGCAATGTAGAAGCTCAAAATGATTAGCAAAGTATTGCAGAACAATAGTTGCATTATAATGTAGAATATACATTTCTAACAGATACAAAAGTTGCTTTAACTGTAGCACACTTTGTTGTTCTTTTATAAATGTCCATCTTTCTTAGATCGTTGATATGTAATGATAAATATTGTAAACAATTGACTATAAACAATTACTTGCTAGTGTTGTTGCTGATTGCATAGAGTTTTCAGCCCTACCAAGTAACCTACCACCTGAGTATGTTACAGCTGATTTTACATGAATTTCATCCATTTGTACTGCCACAATCTTTTCCAACTCAGAAAGTCTGCACTCTTTAAATTTCATGTATGTAGAAATGATGCCATCATCATTAGACAATGAATAAGGAGAAGTTACATTTTTTAATGTGGATGGATATGGGAGACATAATAAGAGAGATTTTCTGATAAATCTATAGGATGCAGGAGATTTCAAGAAAACCATATAGGAAAAGCATAATGTACAACTACTGTAGCGTCTTTACAAGTTGTACCTGCTCTAGAAGCGCGGTAGCGTAGTTGTTAGTGAACTCGCTTCTCGAGGCTGGTGGTCTGGGTTCAGCTCCAATAGTGGGCGTGGAATTTTTCCCGACCACGACGGCTCTTAGGTCGACCCAGCCTCAACTGGGTACCAGAGATGCTATGGGAAAGTAAAGGCGGCCGGCGTGATGCTGACCACATCACCCATCGTGTGCCGACGGTCAATGAAAAATACAGGCCTAGCACTGTATTGACCTATACACCACGAGGTATGAAAGGGTTCCTTTACTTTTTACTTACCTGCTCTAAGATAAATGTTAGTTGTTTTTCATGTATGTGTGTATTAGTATCTTCAGATGTTAACATTTATTCTCTAACAATTTCTAAATTACTATATGCTTCTTCTAATAAATAACTAATACTCGTTATGTTTGGAAAAGTAGCTGGATCAGTATCTTTGTAGTGGATCAGTAAATTTTCCAGCTGTGACCAACTTTCAAGTTTACTGTTGGTTAAAATCCAATCAAGATATTTACCAGACACTTGTTTATTTTCTACATAAACTTGTACACTCATGTCTGGTAAAACATTGACACTTACAGAAATGAATGGTGCACTGTTTGCTTTCACACTGATAGTATACAAAGCAAGACAAGTAAATATATCCTCTGTGACTGTATGAGTATGCATTCTCAGTTTTATCTAACAAGTCGGAAAATTGCGTATAATATATGCAGACAACCACTCAGCTGTTCTATTGTCATGTTTACTGACGATTTCTGCTACTCTTATTTCTGGATCTTTACGAGATTGTGGTTGTTGACTGGATAAATAAGATGGCAATTCAGGAAACAGAGATGAATAAGCAGTTTTTTTTCAAACCAGGATGCTTCCGAGGAAGTTCATGTTTAATTCCACATTTATCTATAAATGTGTTAGACAATATAATGTCACATGAATGAAAATGTTTACGACACACAACGCTTGATTTAGCTGGTGACCAGTCTTTTCGTGGAATGACATCTTCCATCTGTCTCTCCTATCAGAATTTGATGGGAATTTAAAAACACTCACATATTCTTTAGTCGAGTCGTAGTTCGATTTACATCCAGGAACATAACACTTTTTGTCCATTTTAAGATGAAAACAACAAGCACAAATTCAATTTAACACTCTGCAATATCAGTAATACTAATATTTGTTGTCGATAAATATCCAAGGACTCAAAATCGAGTAAAATAACAAGACACGCTGACATTTTATCGTTTACCGACACACACAAAATGTCAGATCACTTTACGGAAGAGGTAATTCAAGGCCGTAGGCCTAAGACTAGAACACGGCTGTAGCTCAACTCAGGCCCCACCTCATCGCTCCGAGTTTCGCCCTATGTGGGCCCACATGCAACTCATCTCGGACTCAAGTTTTGCTCCACGTTGGCCCACGTCTCTTCTCTGGATACACCCTTCATCCCTTTATTGTTATTCCTTCAGCTTTTCCCATCGGCCGGAAGAGACGTGCATTAATAGTCACTCTGAGATTCCGCTCGTGTCTTTGTTAGGGGCGGATCTCATCCAATGTGACTACGTCTGCATCCCTACCCACGCCAGAATAACTGTCTCTCGATCCCTACCCGCTTAGCCAGACAAGACACAATTTCTGTTACCAGGGTCACCACGTAGAGCTTGGTAGGATCTTGATTAGTGCTAGCTCACTAATCCTGGCGCAGCGTTGTCCCAATGCGCATTTGACCCCATGCACATATGGGTCATCTGTACCACAGTATACAAGAACCATAGTAAAGAGCTATTTTATTGTAGTGATACTCCCCTACAACATATGTTAACACACGCACAATGTACCAAAGAAGTAGCGATGTAAAAGAACATCTCCAAGTAGCTCCACCATTGCCAATCGCAAGTCTGGACGCGAAATGGGATGGCAGTTATAACATGGCTGCTAACTTTAACTGTAATGCAAATTATTAAAAAAAACAATAATACAACTATGTCTATATTTTCTATTTTTTTTCATGACTTTATTGCAAGTATCAACATTGGTCCCCATGTATAAGCTGCGATGATACGCCTTTGAACGAGACTTGGCATCAAATGTCATATTGGTGCATTTACTGTAAAAACTAAAATTCTGTATCAGACTCGCCAAATATGCAGCCAACATCGAAGGAAACCGTTATATTACAAAATCCAGGTTTCCTATAGCAATTTCTTCCATCAGACATTTGCGTCGGTATAATCCTAAGATTGGGTGCAACGTTTCGCTACTGTAGAGCAGATGGTTTTGCTACAATTCGCATTGGACTGTGGGCATGATTTGTTGAACGGACTATAGACACATATACAATCAATAAAATAATTCCATTGTTATAATGTGAGCTAAATTATCGAAATACCTGAACTACGATACGCTGACGATACAGTGTTACTGTCAACATCACAAAAAAGGGCTGTGAAATTATCAGGAGATGTGAAAGATAAATGCGAAAAATAAAATCTATATCTCAATGTCGCAAAAACAAAGATAATGACAACAGATAAAAGAACATGACAAATGTATTTTTATCAATGGAGAGAAAGTAGAAAATGTGAACAGTTTTGAATATCTTGGTTCTCTGCTAACAACAGATGGAAATGGGATGAAGGAAATGAAAAAAAGAACAAACATGGCTTTACAAAAAATTAAACAACTCAAACAGTATGGAACGGAACTGATAAGAAAACAAAGATCATAATACTAAGAGGATGCATATTCCCAGTGACAACGTATGGGTGTGAAGCATGGTACATTTAATAAACAGTGGAAAACATATATGTTCTTCTGAATATAAGTGTTAGAGAAGATTCATACGTATATCTTGGACAGAGAAGTAAACAAATAGATCTATCCAGAAAGAACTCACAATCAAAGAAACTGGCTGATGCTACAAATCAGAAATATAAAATTGAACTATTTTGGACATATAAAAAGACATGAAGGGCTGGAGAAGACCATCATGGAAGGAGGGATACCAGCAAAGAGAAGAAGAGGAAGACCACGGAGAAGATGGATTCAGTATGTAACTGATGGTTTGAACATGACGGCTGCAGAGGCCAGACATCTGGCCTATGGAAAGATAAATTCTGAGGACTGCTGGAGTAGCAAAGTTCTGCTCAGGAAAGCTATTTGATTATGTGAAATTATCGAAAAAGATGTAAAGACCAGACATTTTCACTTTCCATCGATATACTATGTTGGATATAGTCAAATCACGTCTACAGCCTTTAATTTATATTTTTACTGCAATCATGTTTCACTTGGTTGTCTGGAAACGCTAGGGTTGGAAAAACATTAACTAATAAGATATATACAAATACTGACTTAAATTGCACGAAGATCCAACGTGTCCTGAGTACAATTTAAACATTCCTAGAAACTAGTCGCAGAGTCCATACCGACAGTTCCTACAAATAGATAAACAGGTCGTGCCATAGAAGCCAGGCCTACATCCTAGAGAACACCTGTCAGTGATAGAATGACACCTTGAAGTGATGCTGCATGAACAATTTTGATCACATAAAAGTCCGTAAGTGGTTGCCTTGCAATCTGGTAATGGTAGAGAAAGCAAATCATACTTGAGCTTCATGTTATCATGGTAAATTGGTATATATATAAAACCAATACTAATTATATACATTTAAGAATGATATATGTTCTACATACTGTAATCTAGCATCATCATCATCAAGGTGCGTGTCCTTTATATGACGTTCCTCTCCTTGCAGCACATCTGAAATTCACTCTGTGTCTAGCCAGTTCGCCGATGCATTTGCATTTGCAATACATATCGTCATTTTGAATTTCAGACACATTTATTGAGATGACCCAGACAACAATACTTAGCAAAAAAATGATGCCAAGTAATTCATCTAATTCAGATATCGTTTATGTTTCACATGATAGTCAGGGAATACAAAGGTTTCAGAAAGGACAAAGTCATAGCATGATACATGGGAAACAAACGATTTTGTACAAGCGTTAGTGCAAGTATCATATAAATTCAATTAATATAAATATTTTAAATTGTTTTATTGTGGTTGATTAAACAATGTCTGGAGACTCCAAGTTTTGCATAAATTATATATATATATATATATGCATGCATTCCAAAGAGAGAGCTCGATATTTCAGAACGTAACGGACATTACCGACAAAGAGAAGAAGATGAAAACCACGCAGAAGATGGATCAAGATGTATCTGATGATTTAAACATGACGGCTACAGAGGCGAGACCTGGTCTATGAGAGGGAGGAGATCTGGAGGACTGTTGGAGAGGCAACGGTCTGCTCAGGACAAGCTAGTTGATGTTGATAAACGGCTATCAGGTCTAGATAACCTCAATTGGTTATCAGGAAACGGCATGTGAAGTAAAGGTGATATTCGTGATGTCAACTGCATCAAACGACATGTGTCATCGTATGTTAGTTAACATTCTTTACTTTTGTATTACTTGTATAGTTATGGAAACTATTGACATATTGTGTTCATGTATGTCAACAACCGGTTAGTTTCTAAGCTGAAATATGTATGCATCATCATTGTTTCCCTATGGGTATCAAGCGACATACGTTTTTGCGTCACATAGTTTGTTCTGTGCTGAATCAAAACGTTTGTTATTGCTGTAATGGTCTAATCTGGAGTGGCAATACTTAGCACTTCTCACTGTCGATCACCATAATTGCATGTCTTTAGCCGCATATAATGTTACCGGGGGCCACACGTTATCCAACCGCTAATAATTGTTTGTACCTATGTTGCATGACGTTAGTTCATGCTTGCAGGTGTCAATGATGCATAGCAAGTTCCGGAAGGGACAAGCTACTTGATGATGATGGCATAGTGTGAGAAATAGCATACTTTTTGTTCCTTAAGCCCACCCGGTTCTGCAACACTGGGTTGATACATTACCTGCCAGCGCAAATGCCAATTATTTATCTATATATATATATATATATATCAATATATCAATAAGAATGAATTGAATGTAATTGTATGTATGTCTGTTGACATTAACTGGAGATATCTAAACATGCTACTGACTTGAAATTTGGCAAGAGTGTAGCGTTCATAGATGAGAGGATATACAATAATTATAAAATCCTACTATTGCTTCTATATCTAAATTACAATCTAACAAAATGGTCATGAACAATTAAATACCGAAAATGTCTATCCAGGTTTCCAGATGTCTGTCACATGTTACAGCGATGATGAACTCACATATTACGTTAATATTTGATGTTATTTATTGGTTTTTTAAAACGTATGCTAATGGGCAATTTCATTCGTGTTCAATTCATGTGAAAGCCAGTACTTTTTAAACATTTTTATTTTTATTAACACATCTGGTCACTATTTCATCACTTTATAATGTCAATAACTTCAATTTGACAATTTATATTTGTCAATTTTCATTAGAATTCTATTGTATAAGGTTTCTCTGGCAATCGGAATGAGTGACATTTTAATCTAATGTGGTCAACCCACAATGTTTTTCCACCAAGCCTGGAAAGAAAACGTATTATTATTAGTGGGAAAGCATACGATTTTGATGGGACGGGTCATGTTTATTTTTTATGCTCAGTATCGCACTGTTTGATTGCGATACTGGCATCGATTGGGTAGAAAATAGTCAACTAGAAGATTTGGATTTTGCAGATTGTATTGCCTTATTAAGTAGAAACAACCAAGATATGCAAAGAAAAACAGACAACTTGTCATCTATAGTATCAAAAGTTGGACTGCAGATAAGCTATGAAAAACAAATATAACGAAGACACCTATGGCAAGTAATGCAGATATCACACTGGAATCTAAAATTATAAAAATAGCAGAGCAGGTCACCTATTTAGGTAGCAATTTTGATTGACTAGGAAATATTAAAAAAGAAATTATGATACGAATTGGCAAAGCAAAATCAGCTTTTAAAAATCTAAATAAAATATGGAACTGCAAGTTATATAGTATTAAAACTAAATTACGAATTTTCAATTGAAATGTTGTATCAATCCTAACATATACTAGCGAGAGTTGGAAAATGACTAAAGATATTGAAAGCAAGTTGAATGCATTTGAAAATAGATGTCTGCAAAAACAATGAATATAAAATTTGAATGCATTTTCTTCATACAGCTAGTTGCGTTACTGGTGGTGTTTGGTTGAATGCATTTTCTTCATACAACTAGTTGCGTTACTGGTGATGTTTGGTTGAATGCATTTTCTTCATACAGCTAGTTGCGTTACTGGTGGTGTTTGGTTGAATGCATTTTCTTCAAATAGCTAGTTGCGTTACTGGTGGTGTTTGGTTGAATGCATTTTCTTCATACAACTAGTTGCGTTACTGGTGGTGTTTGGTTGAATGCATTTTCTTCATACAACTAGTTGCGTTACTGGTGGTGTTTGGTTGAATGCATTTTCTTCATACAACTAGTTACGTTACTGGTGATGTTTGGTTGAATGCATTTTCTTCATACAACTAGTTGCGTTACTGGTGATGTTTGGTTGAATGCATTTTCTTCGAACAAATAGTTGCGTTACTGGTGGTGTTTGGTTGAATGCATTTTCTTCGAAGTGTATCCTGGCTAATTCCACGTGCCCTCGACATCCATATGACAGATATGGATCACAGCTTCATCTTGGACAACCATGCGTTTGTGCTACTACTACACATACGATTATGAATAATCACCATTAGAAATGTGTACATTTACCAGTGGATTTGGTCAGTGCTTTTGGTGGTGTTTGACACACAAATGTGTTGCCCGACCTCCAATATAGGGAGGGCTATGTTTGAAATCACATCGTTAAATTCAGACAATGTATACTGTTCTCAAACTATTCGGTATATAAAGGTACATTCTTGTGCGAATGATCACACTATCCTAAACAATTTGGAAGGAAAACACATTTCAATTTTGTATTCAATACATACATTCATCATTTGTCATTTTCAATGTTTGCACAATTTGTTCTTGTTCAGTTTTGTTTCTTCTTCCACAGGAAACCAAGTCTTAATTGTGACAGTCCTATATTTAAGCTCCCATACATTGTGTGAGACAAGTTAGGGCTGACTACATTTAGTGTAAAGTGTTTAGGAATTTTATGTGAAACTTTACTAGATTATTAGACATCATTCAATATTAAGCCGTTCTCATGTCTGTTTATTACAAAATTAATACAAGACACGGAATTTCGTTTCGTTTCCAGTCTAAAACTCAGACAGTTTCAGTTTTAATTGAAAATTATAAATATAATTATATAATTATTAACCCAGTCGTTCAATCATAGCCCACCCCCTTCTTGAAATATTCCCCTACCACCAACTCTAATATGACGTTACTATAATTCCAATATTAGATATGCCAGACAGTGTCGTCTTCTGGAGAGGGAGAATATATACCAATGCATTTCTCATGGGTACAGTGAGGAGCTGGACTTTGGGATGGCTGTTGTAGAGGTGTACACCTGTGGAACTGGCATGGGAATACCCACCGTGCCATAACGTCGATCGTTTAACATAAAATGACATAACACAACTCCAGTATTTATATGAAATAAACAAAACCGACCTTATCGTCAGCTCGTATATGAAGTCTATTCTTTAACACAACTACAAGTATTATCAATACAAGTCATAATATCATATACTTGATGGGTGCACTGCAATGTTGCAACATTTATTGTGGATTCAAATATATAAAACACCGCAACTGACTAATAGACACTTTGGCTCACAACTTTCTAAACACAGAATAATGATGATGATTTATGTAACTAGATCGGCTAGTTCTGGAAATGTTTGACATAGTTAACCATTTACAGTTCACTGACTATAGTTCATTCCAAAATTGGTGGTCATCTTTACCGACCAATATAAATTCATCCTCTTGACATAAATTATTGATCTTTACATTTTTATATAGGTAACAGTGACGACCTTCCAATTGTATTTTTTTTTCCCAACCAAACCTTTAGTTCTGTAAGATTTTTATAATATGATATTACTAAAATAACAACGATGTTGATTTGGTATACTTGTCGAAGTTTTACAGTTCAATTGTCAAGTTTGTCTATAACTAAGCATTTCCGTGTTCCACGTGCAATTCAATGCAAGTCAAAATCGGGAATCCCGTGGAATTAATTAGTTCACAATGTATCATTGCGACTGTCCTTTGCGTATGTACACAACATTAATTGTCATTTATAGAAGTGGACGGTATCATTTGTTCACAATGTCACCTTTATTTTTATCGTATGTAATAGGGATACGCCTTTGCAAACAATCGCCACCATTTTGTGTATTAATGTACATTATAAACTGTGGTTATTATTTTGTTGTGCTTATGCAAAGTTGTATAACAAGAACCGTTTTTTGCATCACAAGCTACCTACTATAGTCTGTCCATTAATTCGTGAGCACGTTTGAAATTGATTTTCTCGAAAACTACCTGTTGGATCTCAGTGATTTTTGCAAGCAGCCTTAGAATATCCATGACGCTAGAGAAATATTTTGTTTCCAAGAAAATTTGATGTAGTTTGAAATATTTCTTCTTCAGGTTATATTAAAATCATCCTCACCAGATTGTACACAATAGTAACAGATCTACGGTACACAGACGCGTTGTTCTAAAAATACATTATGGTAACATTAAAATATCGTGAGTAAACAACAATTTCACGGGAATTCCCGTGTTCCTAACCCAGTCGACTTTGAAAGCGGAAAGCATATGACGTTATAATTGGGATACCGTTGTATAGTTATAGGTGTATCTCGCTATTTGTATGAAGCTATTGTATCATATTTGTTGGCTTATCAGAACTGACATTGATATCACATTCATAATGAGTCTGAAGTGCATATTTATAAAAATGCAGAAGGTTACAGTTTACTATACCAACACTTCCGTAGGGAATCTAAGAGAGGTCATCTATATTGCGATATTCATAACCCTGAGAAACGAACGCAACTGGCGCTTGGTCTGAATAGAGAATCCTTTTCCCGATGGATTAAACAGGACACAAAGTGCACTAATGTCAAGCAAAGAAGGAAAAGAACAATTGACTACTTTGACATAGATGTCATAAGACGGAGCTCTTGAAAATGTTTGCGACAAATCAACTTGTTACTCTCAGGAAACTGAAATTAAAACTGCAATCAGATTGCAGCATAGACATTTCTAAAAGTACTCTATGGAAAATTGTAAGAGCCGCGGGCTTCACCTTCAGAAAAACTATAGGCGGCAGGAATATTATTTGTGAAAAGCCACATTTAATTGCTGCCCGAAGTAAATACCTGAGGCAGATCCGTGAGCGGCGGAGGCAAGGATATGATATTGTATATTTGGACGAATCCTGGGTCAATGCTCACCACACCAATGCTAAAGAATGGCAATCAGTAGAAGGTGAACAGACCGTCATACTTGGCAATGGATAATGCATCCTATCACAACGCAGTATCAGCGGAAGACAAAGTACGAACTGCATCAAATACAAAAGATCAAATTAGGACTTGGCTTGCTAAGGAAAATGTCAGCTTCGATGATACATATTTGAAACCCGAGTTGTTGCACCTGGTGAGGATGACAAATAAGACAAAGGTGTTTCATATTGACAAAATCATTGCGGAATACGGCCACACGTCTTTGCAACTACCTCCATATCATGCTCACCTCAATCCGATAGAGCTTGTCTGGGCTAAAGTAAAAGGGCAAGTTGCCGAACAGAACAGGACGTTTAAAATGTGTGATGTTGAAGTTCTGACACGTGAGTTCCTCTCAATGATAGACATGCAGTTCTGGAAGAAGTGTGTTGAACATGTGCTCCGAGAGGAAGACGAGTACTGGTACCGAGATGGATTACAATTTGTCCAGCCAGTAACAATTATCAACCTCATGGAATCGTCAGATTCGGGATGATACAAATCATATTTTGATTACAGACTGAGAAATAGCAACGTATACATTTCCATATCCAAATGCCTCTACCATCATACAATTTGTGGTGAAGTTAAGACACCCTGGGGTCTAATGGTAACCGAAGGGGAGGACTAACTGTTGCATATTGTATCCAAGTTCACGATTGCACATAAAGGGCAACACACTTAATTACTTGACCTATCAAGTTAATATGGAGATACACCTATGAATAGAATTGACATGGACAAATTCTAGGGATTACTGTAAAATCTAAAATTTGAGCCCCGTATTTGCAATTGTCATAAAAGATCAAAGGAATTCGCCGATGTGCAAAATCCGTAGCATCTATGGACTACTGGTTAGCTTTATTTTAGCGTCATGGATATTCTAAGGCTGCATGCAAAAATCACTGATATCCAACAGGTAGTTTTCGAGAAAATCAATTTCAAACGTGCTCACGAATTAATGGACAGACTATGATTAGTTAAACAGGAGTTCGTAAGTTCATAAGACTGCATGAAAAAAATTACTTTTATCCATCAGGAATATTTCGTACAATTAATCCCTAGTGTGATCATGACTTTTAGAACGAACTAAAAGGATCAAAAGAATGCCTCACCATCCACTGCATGAAAAAATGGCGGCTAGAACAAAGAACAGACTAAAGCGCACAAGTCTAAACCACAAAGCAAAAGAAATAGGAAAGTCATACTTGGAACTACTAAATCATAATTCCATACCTGAAGAATTGCTTTTGATCACTGGGAACCAGACTCAGTACCACTAAACTTCTCAACCTCCATCCCTAAATTATTAAGCAAAGATGCCGAGCCTAATCTAGTGAAAAAGCAATTACAATGGAACATCTCCATTACATGTTTCCAGAAGACAGCTGGATAAGAATTTACACAGATGGATCGGCAATGGAGGCAACCATGAATGGTGGAGCAGGAGTGTACATTAGGCACCCAGATGCTACCACTGTGTCTCTAGCGGCTCCTACTGGAAGAATATGTTCCAACTACAAAGCAGAACTCATAGCCCTTCTGATGGCAGCACAGCACATGAATAAGCTGCAAGCAGCTGCAAGCAAGATGGTATTTCTTACAGACTTATTGTCAGCTATACAAGCCCTGGAGGCTAAATCCACTGATAGCACAGTACAAAAACTACAAAGAGAACTTGCTCAGCTTTCAGAAAAGGCAGAAATTCACTTGCAGTGGATTCCATCTCACTGTGGCATTGCAGGCAATGAGAGTGCTGATGTCTTAGCTAAGGAGGGCAGTGCCAAAGAGCAAATTTACCAACCCTTGTCTTTTCAAGAGGTCAAAACCCTCATACAGAGAAAATCTGCAGTAGACTGGAAGACAAACACTGGATATGATTATGGAAAAGACTCCTCAAAGACCTAAGCAGAACAGACCAGGTCATTATATTTCGACTACGCACCGGACACTGAAGACTCAACAAACACTTATACAGACTAGGATAAGTCAAACAGCTCTCTGCCAGTGTCAGCAGGCAGAACAGACACCAGAGCATATCCTGTAAGACTGTCCTCTTCTGTGTGAGCTGAGAAGCAACATGTGGCCACACCCAGTCGACCTGAAAACTAAGCTTTGGGGAAACCTGACAGACCTGAAGCTGTCTGCCCAGTTTGTGGTCCACAGTAAATTAAGCGCATGACCAGAGATCGCTGAAGAAGAAGAAGAAGAACGAACTATAGTTATAGCACAATACGTTATAGCACAAACCGTTATAGCACAAAACGTTAGATTTAAGTCAATATAATACACGAAGAACGATGGTAAACGTGTAATAGAACAAACTTTGAACTTTTATATAAATAACAATAAGTTGTGAAATACGTTAGGATCATGATAATTATTTGACTTGCATCGTTTATGTCTTTACTATATTTGTAATGTCTGTTTTATATGACTATTGGATAGCACAATGACATATCTTACACGAACTGACACAGTTATATGCCCTAAGTACACACACCTTTACAGATACTTGCTTACCTTTATCACATTTATCTCCAAGGTAGCCATATTTACACGGAGAACATGATCCAGAAAATACGTTACACCTATCAGATACACAATGCTGGCTGCAACGAAATGCGCAGTTAAATCCATAAAATCCAACAGAACACCCTGGAGCACAAACACCAGTCACATAATTGCATGCTTCAGTTGGGCCACATGTACAGTTCCCTTCACAGAAAAGTCCATATGTGTTATCCGGGCACATAGTGTCTGGTAGAAATGCAATACATTAATTAGTATGAGATAATGACATGAATTATTTGAGTAGAGGTAAAACGTATTCAAGTAGTAGATAATCACATGCATTATTTGAGTAGAGGTAAAACGTATTCAAGTAGTAGCATGTCACTTGTGGAATGTCGCATTTAACATTGTAATATTTACTTCAATTGTCTATGTGTACAACTGTCTATATGTGCATCGGTCAAGTGAACCCCTAGAAAGGTCAGAGCATCATTCCCCTTGGATCTCGTAGTGAATGTTTCCCTGTTTACACCACTTGTAGGTAGGGTTGACTGTGTGTTATATGGGTCATCAGCAGGCTACTAATCTTCACTGTTTATCCTACTAAGAGAATAGACGATCCAAACTATGATGCATGCAGAGCTAAGAGTACAACCTAAAGTGTAGACCAAAACACACATAATTTGAGCTTGAATACGAAAGAGTAAATAAATCAACATATTCGCATCAAATTATTGCAGACATCCCAGCCAAAGTGAAAAGAAAAATACATGCAGCAAACAAACATAGAATAAAATAGGTCGAAAAAATACATGAAAAATAAAATACAAATTAAATAAGATAAACAAACAGGTAAACCATTACTGCTAGTTAGAATGTAATATTTAGAAGACAAGATAGTTGAAAATATGATTATAGATATGGCATATTTTGTAAAATGTAGCGATGTCCATGACGGTCTAAGTTATATACTTGTGAACAGAGATGACAGTTTATAAGATTATTGTACGCTAAGATATTTATAAGATTATTGTTCGCTAAGATACATACAATGTTGAGTATGTAACCAATTAGGATACAGCTGGATATAAAAGACATGGTAACATTACAGAGCCAACAATATATATGTATATAAATCATTTCATTAAATCCAACAACATGTTGTTGTGTAGTCACGATCTACCAGGGTACTCTAATAGAAACATATTTTGGGCTCAAAGGCGCATTTGGACAACGTCGCACCAGATACTAACCAAGATCATACCCCACATCCAAGTGGTGATCCTGGAAACAGACAACATATCATGTCTAGCAAAGCCGGTAGAGATCGAGGGAGAGTTACATGTAGTGGTAGTAGTGTAAGTGCGGAAAAGTAACGCAGGTCCAACAACCTTGAACAAAATGCCCGCGTCTCCTGGCCGAAGTCCAATGAAATGTTGTCCAAATATTTGCTGAAACGTAAGAAATAGTAGCGTGCGAGTCGTCGGTGAACGAATGCCAACTCCTCAAAGCAATTGGCAGCACAACATTTGCCAACTGTGGGACAAGAATCAATGATAACGATGCGTAACAAATAAACAGTCTCGACATGCGCCTCTAAAAACACTGTAACGCATCTTGACAAGTATACATAAAGGGGTAAGGGGTGCATCCAGAGAAGAGACCAGGGCCTACCTGTGGCGAGACTCTGAGCCCTGAGGTGGGGGCCCGGGTTGAGTTGCGCGTCCCGACAGTCTCAAGGCGTGATAAACATGGGCGCGTGAGTTGACCTGACAGGCACGGCTATCAGGCACCAAAGACATGCGTGGTACTGATGATGGAGCGACGGGAAGGCGTGGCAAATGCAGGTGAGAGGGCCACCCAAATGTGCAGAAGAGCAGGAAAGCCCAGCAGAGGCTTGAATCCAATGCAAACGTTCCTACCAAATGGTGATAAACTGTACACACCGTGCACAGTGATATAGAAATTGGTAAAGTGTCGTCCAGTAGAACAATGTTAGTACAATTGACGAAGAGAAAAGGGACGGGCCCAGTCAGTAGACGAGAGCACAAGCAGAAATGGGCGAAGGGCACCGAAAGCAAAGCGAAATGGACAAAACGGTGGCGAACCTCGAAGATGGCGTCTCCATTCAGAGAACAATAACCGTGTTTCTCTTCGCAGGGAACTACTACTGCCTTGTAGTTCAATTGGGGACAATCAACGTCTAGAGGAGAAAACCGTACACAAAAATGGACGGCAGGCAAACCAAGTAAACGCTGGCTAAAAGCGGACACATCGCCGAAGAATAAGCATCAGAGCTACAAATGTGATAAGGATGTGACGAAGCACACCCTTGCTAAGGCTGCATGCATTAGATTCCCACATAAATACATAACATTTAGAATTTCGATGGTGCTACGCTTGGGGACATCCGTCGAACAGGACGAAAACCGGGCCCCATACATCGAAGGGGCCCACCTTTGGCTACTGACTGTCCCCGTCCCCCGAGGTTGCAAACCAGCGACAGTAGCCCACGGGTTAAATACGGCCGAAAGCTGGTCATAGACGACTAAACATTGTCCAATGAAATGCCGAAGGCCTCTACCACACGAAGCAAGCACTAGCACTGAGACTAGCAGAAGAAGAGACCTGCGTAGCGTGCTTACAATAGACAAACTTAAATGCCCAACACAGGTTCTGAATAGGAGGTTATGACACCTTCAGATTGGATCAGGAGAGGAACAACGGACGAGTTCTCACGCTGGTTCGAAACCGCATCCCAGCGAAGTAAATCGACGTGACAGCAGGAGGCGCCGGGAAGCAGAGATCAAAGGAATCCTCATCACATGTGAAGGAGTACATATTCTTCAGTACAACCTGTACTGCCAAGCGATATCTCGCTGTCACTTGAGACGATGTCCATGCCAAAGACAGCATGCATGGAGTACGCGATTTTAACAGCCACTCAGAGAGTTAGGTTTACCGCGAAACGAACATCAGAAGCGTAAAGATCGAGGACTGGGAGATTGAAAACATCCTATTTCTTATCAATTCCCCACACGACCCGCAAACCTTCTGCTCCAGAAGGTGGCATACGACTAACAACTCTGACCTGGCGTTCGCAACGAGTGACCTCTTACCAAAATTCGAGCGAACGGTCACTAGGCAACTCGGAGATAGTGACCATAGGCATGTTAAATTGCAAGTGGATCTCCCCTTTGTAGCCTTCATGAAAATATGGTTGCCGTGGTGGAGCTATAAGAAAGCAAACTGGAAAAAGTTTTCAGTACTATCAGACATAAATGTCGGACAACTTAACATCCTTGATAAAAAAATCGTGAGATCCACATCAAAAGAACTCTCGGCAACAATCCTGAAATTGGCAAGGGAGACCATTCCCAAGAGGTGCACGGAAGGATTACAATCCCTACTTGTTAGCCGAGATCAAAAAGCCTGAATATGACCTTGAGCAGGAAAGGAAAGAGACCGAAAAGACAAAAAAGAATAACACCCAACACTGCTTACCAGGCCTCAGCGGCAAAATATAAACGAGATGTCAAAATATCGACAAGACAGAGTTGAGTAAAAAATACCGAATCCCTAAACCTTAATAGGCACGGACACAAACTGTGGAAACATTTCGAAAGCCTTGACTAATAAAAACACCAGCCGACCCCCAATAGTTTTGGAGCACAATAACCCGATGTGCTCGAGGAGGGAGGTAGCTAACGTCCTAATGGACAATGATGCCAACCTCAACAGAGTTAACATTCCACAAGAAAAAATAGAAGAAATCAAGAGAAAATTGAGAGTCTTCCAAGCCGAGCACGCACAAATCCACAGTCACTTAACGGACACATTCACCAGTAATGAACTGGAAAAGACATTAAGGGAACTAAAACTTAGGAAATCGCCGGGAAAAGATGAGATCACAAATGAGATGCTTACAAACTTGGGAAATAGGGCTAAGACATTTCTATTGACAATCCAAAACATATCGTGGAGGACAGGCATAAAACCAAAAACGTGGAAAGAAGCGATCATGGTACCCATCCTAAAGCCAGACAAAGATAAACTCCATCCAGCGAGTTAAAGGCCCTTAAGTCTACCACGCTGTACGGGAAAACTCATGGAACGCATGTCGAACAGAAGGTTATCATGGCAATTGGAGAGCAAGGGCCTGCTCGTGTCGCAACATGGGGGCTTTGTGAGGTACCAATCTACCTAAGATCAGGTAACCTATATCGCCCAGGAAATCGAGGATGGTTTCCAAGAGAAAAACACACGTTGGCAATTTGGTTAGACATGGAAAAAGTGTTTGACACTGTCTGGAAAGAAGGCCTAAGACTCAAACTCCTGAGCCTCGGAATAAAGGGACGAATGTATAAATGGCTAGATCAGTACCTATAAAACATAACAACAAGGGTTCGAGTTCAGGAAAAACCAAGCATGAGGGCAACGCTATAGGAATGAGTCCCCCAGGAAGGAGTACTCTCACCAACCCTCTTTCTAATCTTTGTCAACGACATAACTACATGGATACACGCAGCAATGTACGCCGATGGTCTGGCAATCTGGGTGAGGGAGGAATCAATGTCCATAGCAACAAAACGATCTAAATACACGTTTACCAAACTGGAATCCTGGACAGAAATGTGGTGCCTGAGTATTAACGCTGCGAAAACCACGTACACTGTGTTCTCGCTGAACAACCAGACCCACAAGGTGAAGCTTAGAATAAACGGGCACAAACTTCCGGAAGACAAAAACCCAACATTCCTAGGAGTCACTCTAGACCGAAGGTTCACATGGCGCTTCCAGATAGATAGAGCTACAGTAAAAGCAAAACAGAGACTTGGTATGATGAGAAAACTCGCAGGTTCCACATGAGGAGCAAATAGTAAAAAATATTCAATACGTTCTACTCTGGAAGAGTTCGACCAGTCCCAGAATACGGCATTGCAGCTTTGGAAAATGCATCCAGCACGCAAAATTGGTCAAAGTGAGCAACAACCATAGTCACGAAGCGCGCATTATCACATGGGCCATGCAGTTCATGTCCATCATTACTCTGGAAACAATAAAAGGCCTACAAACGATGAAAGACCGCAGTGACAGAAAAGTTACATAACTGGCGGAGAAATTCAAGTGATTTAACTCCCACTTTATTAATGAAAGAAGGAACAGATTGAGAAGGAGCAGGTTAAAGAGATCCAGCTTTGCGAAAAGTGCAAATAATACTGATCCAAGACGATCCAGTCCTATAGTCTGTCCATTAATTCGTGAGCACGTTTGAAATTGATTTTCTCAAAAAATACCTGTTGGATCTCAGTGATTTTTTGCAAGCAGCCTTAGAATATCCATGACGCTAGAGAAATATTTTTTCCAAGAAAATGTATGTAGTTTTAAATATTTCTTCTTCAGGTTATATTAAAATCAACCTCACCGGATTGTACACAATAGTAACAGATCTACGGTACACATACGCGTTGTTCTAAAAATACATTATAGTAACATTGAAATATCGTGAGTAAACAACAATTTCACGAATTCCCGTGCACCTAACCCAGTCGACTTTGAAAGCGGAAAGCATATGACGTTATAATTGGGATACCGTTGTATAGTTATAGGTGTATCTCGCTATTTGTATGAAGCTATTGTATCATATTTGTTGGCTTATCAAAACCGACATTGATATCACATTCATGATGAGTCTGAAGTGCACATTTATAACAATGCAGAAGGTTACAGTTTTACTATACCAACACTTCCGTAGGGAATCTAAGAGAGGTCATCTATATTGCGATATTCATAACCCTGAGAAACGAACGCAACTGGCGCTTGGTCTGAATAGAGAATCCTTTTCCGATGGATTAAACAGGACACATGTGCACTAATGTCAAGCAAGCAAGGAAAAGAACAAGTGACGACTTTGACATAGATGTCATACGACGGGAGCTCTTGAAAATGTTTGCGACAAATCAACTTGTTACTCTCAGGAAACTGAAATTAAAACTGCAATCAGATTGCAGCATAGACATTTCTAAAAGTACTCTATGGAAAATTGTAAGAGCCGCCGGCTTCACCTTCAGAAAAACTATAGGCGGCAGGAATATTATTTGTGAAAAGCCACATTTAATTGCTGCCCGAAGTAAATACCTGAGGCAGATCCGTGAGCAGTGGAGGCAAGGCTATGATATTGTATATTTGGAAGAATCCTGGGTCAATGCTCACCACACCAATGCTAAAGAATGGCAATCAGTAGACGGTGAACAGAAAAGAAAATACCAAGCAGCAAAGGCCAGCGTATTATACTAACACATGCAGGAAGCAGTGAAGAAGGTCTTGTCCATAACGTTGGACTTATTTTCCAATCAAAAAGTACCGACGGTAGGGACTACCACACATAAATGAATGGACATATTTTCAGGCACTGGATGGAGAAAGATCTACTTCCAATTCTAAACAGACCATCATGCTTGGTAATGGATAATGCATCCTATCACAACGTAGTATCAGCGGAAGACATAGTACAAACTGCATCAAATACAAAAGATCAAATTAGGACTTGGCTTGCTAAGGAAAATGTCAGCTTGATGATACACATTTGAAACCCGAGTTGTTGCACCTGGTGAGGATGACAAATAAGACAAAGGTGTTTCATATTGACAAAATCATTGCGGAATACGGCCACACGTCTTTGCAACTACCTCCATAGCATGCTCACCTCAATCCGATAGAGCTTGTCTGGGCTAAAGTAAAAGGGCAAGTTGCCGAACAGAACAGGACGTTTAAAATGTGTGATGTTGAAGTTCTGACATGTGAGTCCCTCTCAATGATAGACATGCAGTTCTGGAAGAAGTGTGTTGAACATGTGCTCCGAGAGGAAGACGAGTACTGGCACCGAGATGGATTACAATTTGTCCAGCCAGTAACAATTATCAACCTCATGGAATCGTCAGATTCGGGATGATACAAATCCTATTTTGATTACAGACTGAGAAATAGCAACGTATACATTTCCATATCCAAATGCGTCTACCATCATACAATTTGTGGTGAAGTTAAGACACCCTGGGGTCTAATGGTGACCGAAGAGGAGGACTAACTGTTGCATATTGTATTCAAGTTCACGATTGCACATAAAGGGCAACACACTTAATTACTTGACCTATCAAGTTAATATGGAGATACACCTATGAATAGAATTGACATGGACAAATTCTAGGATTACTGTAAAATCTAAAATTTGAGCCCCGTATTTGCAATTGTCATAAAAGATAAAGGAATTCGCCGATGTGCAAAATCCGTAGCATCTATGGACTACTGGTTAGCTTTATTTTAGCGTCATGGATATTCTAAGGCTGCATGCAAAAATCACTGAGATCCAACAGGTAGTTTTCGAGAAAATCAATTTCAAACGTGCTCACGAATTAATGGACATACTATAGCACACTATAAAGCCAGACTTATACCAGCAACCGACTAGAATCAGCCATGGGAGACAACGATGCCAGAGCTTAGCGAATCAATACCGGGCATAAAAAAGAGCAGCAAGCGAACTGTGAAAGGAGAGTGATTACAGAACAAATTCATAGCTACAGAGTACCCTTACGAACACAACCAGCGATCAATTCTCTCGTATTGTTAGGCTAGGCAATGTGTATCGTAAGCAATGGGGATAAGTGGTTCGAATCCCGTGTTTGTCTGTTTGGTTTTTTTTCGGAAGCTCTTAATACATGTACATTGTTTATTTGTTGATCAAATTCGTTACTTCCGTTGCTTCCTCTGTGGTTCTTGCAAAAAACTCCATGTTCTCATCAGAACTAGCATATCAACGATATATTCAATAAATAGTTATCAATGAAAATACTAGATTTGTGTTTAGTAAATATGATGCTATATTTTGAGTTTTAAAAAAATGGAAACAAAATAAACATGTAAAAAACCCTTTTGACATGCGGTTTTCAAAATCCTTACAACTTGATTACAATTAATACAGTTATTTATTTATTTACATTGTATCTTTGCAGTTCACTCTCGTGCCATGAGTAGGATGTACATGTTTCTGATCCATATAGTAAAGAACTAATTACACAGGCTCGATATATTTGAATCTCCGTCTGTAATATTAGTTTTGTATTGTCCCACGCTCGGTTGGATAGTGTGCGGAATGTAGTAGCCACACTCCCTATCCGAGTGATGCTTTTTTCATCAAGAGAAAGGCTGGCAGTGACGATGGACACAAGAAAGCCAAATATTTCCACTGGAGTTAGATGGTTAACAATTAGTGATACATCTTGTGTTAGCTCCCTTTTGTTGTGTTACCTCCTGACATAAAAACAACATAAAACTGTTTTGGTGACACTTATAGTCATAGAAAATAGGTGGCGTGGCTTGACCATATTATTAATTATGCATTGCAGTGTATCATAGTAAAGACACCTACCCCGGTTGTAAGCATGTGTAACAAAGACATTGACAGAAGCGAAACACTAAAGTATCTTGGAATAACAGTTGGCAGAAGCATGTCATTTAAGAGCCATGTTGAGAACGTAATCATAAAGGCAAGAAAAGGGCTAACCGCTCTCAAAGTTATGGCGGGGGCGGATATTGAGCAACGCCTGCTACTCTTTCTTTATCAGGAACTAGTGCTGAGCGTGGTGGACTATGGCCTTGGTCTTCTAACAGTAAGCAGAACATCGCTGGATACGTTAGAAAGGATCCAAAATGAAGCGATGAGGCTTATACTCGGTTGCACATGTGACACTTCTTGTGAGGCAATGCGATATGTCCTTGAATTGCCAACGATAGCCACTAGACACAAAGTTGCACAGGTAAAAGCGTATCTGAGAGTTTATGCGGACACAAATCATCCTCTGCACAAATCCATAAATGAGAACAATGATAGGCGATTGAAGAGAGGTCGATCCTGGATGGCCGAGGCAGAGGATGTTATTAAATAGGTCTGTACTCTAGATGAGCTGAGGCACGGTGACGAATGGATGCCTCTATCAGAGGATATGACTGCTTACGCCAGGGTTATCAGCACATTTGGACGCCGCTGTAGAGAATGGGCCCCGGGCGTCGTCAATGCGGAAATTCTTGCACTCGTGGATCAGCACTCCCACCCAGGTGATATCATTATCTACACCGATGGCTCTGTCAAAGCGTGGCACCAGATCATCGTGGGCTTACTCAGCACAACGAAACGGTCGCACACTTCATGATGACTGCGGAGCTTTTGAGACAACGACATCGAGCATGACTATGGAGATCACCGCTGCCTCCAGTGCTCTGTCATGGGTGGCTGAGCAACAGGTTACCCATACGATCATCATATTAGACTCGATGAATATGCTTCAACTAATTGCATCTGGAAGTATGCGTGTGGAATGGGTGGACATCATTCGGAGATCACATCTCAAGAAAATAACTTGGCTGTACACGCCTGGACATGCTGGATTGCGGGGTAACGAGCGTGCTGACTCTCTTACAAACAGTGCCCCGACTCAAGTGGGCAGAAGCATGGACATAGCCGATATCATCAATGCGGTACGCTCTCAATTGTGTGACATGGACGGGTCTCAGACACTGGAACGAGTTCGAGAATTAGGCGTTACGTTTGGACATGCCAGACAGTGTCGTCTTCGTGGTAGAGAGAGAAGATATAGTAATCAACTTCTCATGGGTACTGTGAGCAAATGGACTTTGGGATGGCTGCTGCAACTGAGGACAGGGCACGAATGGGAATGCCCAATGTGCCATGACGTCGATCGCATAACATAACGTAACATAACATAACATAACATCCTCACTGTGAGCTACTAAGGCAGCATCGTCAGCGAAAATGAGTTCCTTGTTTTTGCCTTTACTATTATGCGAGCAAGTTTAAAGAAGGAACCAGCAGATCTAGTGCATATGGTATATTGCCCGAATATTTTTTTGGCGTGTCATCTCAACTACTACATCATGTATACATCTTCGCACCGATGTATCGCGTCATAACTGTCATAGAATGCCTCACTAAACTAATTGTATTTTCTAAACCTGCATTCACTTTCATTTGTCAGCAACACCTTGTAAAAGCATTCACTAGAGAGGAAAACACTATCAATATCTACATCGATAATCATCAATTTAAGCAAATCAAAGACTCTACATACGCAGGGAATTTTATTCAGCAAATGTCAAAAAGAAATGACGAAATCAGCCTAATAACTTTATATATATATATATATGCCTAAAGCACAGGAGTGCACAGACTATATGACAATTAGCCTAAAGAGCCACATAACAAAAATACTAGTCAAGGTCGTACTTGAAAGAATTAAAAACAAGATAGACATAGAAGTAGGATTAGAACAAGTATATAGAAGTACAAAAAAGTTTCTACTTGTGTGTCATTGATTATAGCAACGCTTTTGACAGAGACCAACATGAAAAGCTAATCATATGTCTACAAGAAATAGGCATAGATGGGAATGATATCAGTCTAATGAGCAACATATACTGGGAACAGACAGCAATAATAAAATATGAAAATAGCTACTCTCATACATATACATAAAGAGAGGAGTGAGACAAGGATGCATTCTGTCACCAAGCCTATTTAACATCTACACAGAGAAAATCTTCAAACAACTAGAGGGAATGCCAGGACTCAAGATCAATGGAAAATAATAAACAACTTAAGATATGCAGATGACACAGTATTGGTAGCAGAAAGTGAACAAGAATTACAAGAACCAGTGGACTAATTTGACAGAACTAGCAAGGAATATGGATTAAACATTAACATACAGAAAACAAATACTATGTTGATCAACAAGAAAATAGAAACAAATTAATATAAAAATACATGGAAAATTACTACATCATGTAAAAAGTTTCTTATATCTTGTTCAGCTGATAACAGATGATGGCAGGTGTATAACATAAATTAAAAAGAGAATAGGAATGGCCAATGATAATTTCAATAGTATGAGAAAGTTACTGACATCCAAACAAATTACAAACAGGCTAAAAATGAGAATGATCAAATGTTGTATATAACCTATATTAATGTATGGCACGACACATGGACAATGAACAAGCAGTTAGAAGACAGAATTGATGCATTTCAGATGTGGATATGTATAAGAATAGGCAGCGTTTCATGGACAGAAAAACATACAAATAAACAAGTTTTAGGAAAACTAGGCATGAAGAAACAGTTATTAAGAGAAATAAAATTCAGACAAGTAAAGTATTTTGGGCACATAAAAATGCATGACACCATGATAAAACATTTACTAGAAAGGACAGTTGAGGTGGCGAAGAGCAAGAGAAAGACCGAGAGATAAGTGGGAGGAAACTTTAAGAAATGGACAGGTCACAGTCTGGCAATGTGCAACACCAAGGCAACTGACAGAGGATGCTAAAGATTCATTGCAGCCAAACCTTCGATGTGGAGACGACACCTGATGATGAGGATGATATCCGCCGAATAACTGATATATGGACTTTTTCGTCTTTACAGACGGCAAATTGGCAAGATTTTCACTGTGACAACTTTTGAGTTTTCGCTTATCTCTTGTCTTTCAGCTCGTCCCTAAGTCTCTCTTCAAAAGGTTTTTTTAATCTTTGCTCAATGTTGTTTTCCATATATCACGATCATCAGCCAGTTGTTCTCATGTGCTGGGACCGATAAAAAAGTTGACGCATTGCAGACATCTTTATATGTGAATAGTGGTCTGCCTTGGAGAAATTTCCCCTCCGAAAGTTCTCAGAACAACACTGGTTTTGGAATGCTGCATTGTCAATTCTTCGCACATGCCCTAGCCATCTCAGTCTTCTACTGCTGATCATACCGATGATAAAAGGCAAGTTTGCACGTTGCAGTACTTCACAGTTAGTTATCTTGTCGTACTATCTGATGTTCATATTCTTGCGGAGACATCGAAGGTGAAAGATGTTAAGTCTTCTCTCATGCCTTGAGTAGGCTGTCCATGTTTCTGAGCCAAATAGTAAAGGGGTAATTACACAGGCTCGATATATTTGAATCTTCGTCTGCAATGTAATGTTGTTGTTGTCCCACACTCTCTTTGATAGTTTGCCGAATGTAATAACCGAATTATAGAAATGAAAAATCATATGATGTATACTGGACGAAATAGCAGTCCTTGAAGTTTGTAACTAAGAAACATCTTCATTATAGTGTCTTTAACAGAAGTAAACGAAAACAGATTAAACTGTATCTATATTTCCTCTCTGATTTCTCACATTTGTCACAAATCACTTTTTTTTCTTACAGCAATAAGTAACACACATATTTGTTTTAATTATGTCGTCTATGGAGACGACTACAGATTTTAGCAGAAATTCAAATTTGAAAAAAAACACAATTTGGAATATCATTTCATGTTCAGAATGACAGCAAACATTTGTTTATCGAAATAGGGGGAAACTGCAGTAAAACTTGGTAAATAGTGAAACACGTACAAACAAAGTACTATGTTTTACAAAATACATAAACAGTGACGATAAACAGCAACGTTTCGACCAACAAGGCCCCTTTAAATGGCGTATCAAAATGGCATGTCACTGTGTTTTATAAATATTATAAAAGCTGCTACAGCAAGTTTGCATGCAGTGTTGAAACTTCAGAACTAAAGTTTGAAGTAAAACAGGCGTGCGACAAGGATGTGTTATGTCACCCTATTATTCAACACTGTCATAGATTGGGTGATGCGTAAAACAACGGAAGATAAAGCAAGAGGTATTAGATGGACGCTCACATCCACTCTGGAAGACCTAGATTTTGCAGATGACATCGCACTCCTATCTCATACACATAGAGATATCCAGGAAAAGACCTGCCGCCTTAACCAATATAGTGAGATGGTTGGGCTGAAAATAAATCAGAAGAAAACTGAAGTAATGACTCTGAACATAGCAACCCCTAGCACCGGTCAAACTAGAAGGTAAAAACCTCCGAGATACAACCGCTTTCACATACCTTGGAAGTGTTTTAGCAATGAAGGAGGCGCTGGATCTGACATTAAAACAGACTGAGTAAAGCACGCAGTGCATTCATGACCCTTCAGACCGCCTGGAAATCTGCCCAATACAGCATCAGAACCAAGATAGTATCTATAACGGCTGTAGCTGTCAACTTTGCTGTACGGATCGGAATGCTGGAGAATGACAGAACAGGATATGTCCAGACTCTCCGCCTTTCATACAACTTGTCTGCGAAAAATCTTACGCGTGTACTGGCCGACTACTATCTCGAATCAAGAATTGCTTGCACGATGCCAACAAGAGAATATGGGCACTATCATCCGAAGACGACGCTGGAGATGGATTGGACATGTGATGCGCATGGAGACTGGCTCCGACACGAAAACTGCACTGAGATGGACTCCAGAGGGTAGGCGAAAGCGTGGAAGACCCAAGATGACCTGGAGGAGAACGATAGAGCAAGAGCTGAAGGAAATGAATCATAGCTGAACACAATACAGAGGAAGGCCACGAACAGGGAAGAATGGTGTACGTTTGTTGCTGCCCTAAACGCCAGAGCTAACAGGCTAAAGAGAGATAACACACTTAAAAGATAGAAAAAACAGCTGGGCCAGACAACATCACAGCAGAGGCCATCAAGGCAGATAAAGATATCTCAACAGAGTTACTATACAAATTACTAGGTAATATATGGGAATAGAGAAGAGATACCAGTAGAGTGGAATGAAGGTTACTTGGTCAAACTACCAAAGAAAGGAGACATATTGTTTTCATTTACAAACTATAAAGGGATAATGCTATTATCAGTGACAGGCAAAATACTAAACAGGATTATACTCGATAGACTTATGGAGGCCATATATAAACAACTGAGCGAAGAGCAGGCAGGCTTTCCCAATAATAGATCGTGCACAGACCAGATAGCTACACTGTGCATTATAGTAGAGCAAAGCTTAGAGTGGAACTTACCACTATCATAAGTTTTGTGGACTATAAAGGATTTTGATAGTCTAGATTAGTGTTTCCAACCTTTTTGTGCCATGCCCCACCAAAGTCTTTCAAAAATTGGTATGCCCCCCCTATATAAAATATAAACAATTGTTAATTTTCAAAAATTGAAGTGTTCACTGAAGAAACTTAAATGATAGGTTTTAGGAAGAAATCACTAGGAAATTGTCAAGGAAACACGGAAACAAAGTAAGTAAATTTTCAAAACATGTAATGGAGAACTGAACTTCAAGAACGAAATAATTTTATTGACTGATTTTTCTATACTATTTTAATTATTAGTAATTATTTACACTTAGTGAGACCCTTGCGCTTGATGCATGCTGAGATTTTATGTTAGGTTCTAATTTAGTTAGCTTCAGTCTCAAGTCTTCCGTTGTGTTATATCCAGCCGATTTCTTTTTTTTTGCTAATTTGTTTTTGTAAACATCAAATCAGTTATGGCAATAAATCCACACTCAGTTAAATATGAAGATGGAAACGGTAACAATAGTTTTCGTCACATTGCTTGAATTTGGATATTTGATTTATGTTTCTCACAAAGCCATGCCATCCTTCATTTTATATTAAATACAATTATTACGGACTTATCATTTTGCATTTCTGCGAGTTCTTGATACTGCAATATCATATAAATTCACTAACATTGGCTGCAATATTCAAGTTAGAAAATCAATTTGTTTCAAATCTGAAAATCTTTCTTTTAAATCAGTAAATATAATTTTCAGGTGATCGACAATAAAAGTAAGCGGTATCAGTCCTTCCCATTTCTAGAGCCAATGAAACTTTTCTAAATGTGTGTTATAAGTATATTTCTGATATAATTCAATAAAGGTAATAAAACCAAATATCTTCACTTTTGAATCGACAAGAGTCATGCGTGAAAATTATGTCCACAGACAAAGCAAAATCTCAAACCAAAATTACCATCAATAATGAAGACATTGAGAACGTCACATATTTTGAATATCTTGGCTCTTTAATTACCAACAATGGAGATTGTACGAAAGAAGTTAAAAGACTAGCCATGGTTTTCCAGCGGGTGGTCAGCATGAATAACTTTGACACGACACAATCAAAGAAACAAAAGTAAGACTTCTGAGAACATGCAATTCCCTGTGGCAACATATGGATGCGAATCGTGGACCCTAACACAAACGTGCTATAGAAAAGTTCTTAGAACATCCTGGACAGAGAATATAAGAAACAAAGACATCCTACAAGACCTGCATATCAAGGAATATTGGTTATAAATAATAACATGTCCAGGAAGATGAAATATTTTGGCCACATTAAACGCCACAGTGGTCTGGAGAGAAAGGTAATGGAAAGCATGGTTCCTGGAACACGAGGCAGGGGACGACCAAGATGAAAGTGGCAGCAGGACGTCAAAGAAAACGAACACGACGTTAAAATAAGCAGGAGAACTTGCAAGAGACAGAGAACTTTCAGACGGGCTGTGACGAATGCGACGTTCTGCAAGGGACATGCTACTTCTTGAGCGTAACATATTTACTTGTAGAAAAATAGTGATGGCCACTTATAACACATTACACTCATCCTACTATTTTAATATGGAAGATATTGATAACCTTCTACGAAAGCTCCATATCAATCAATTTTTAACCACACTATGGGAATTGTATGTAATCTGAGCCGAAGAGCGATTGCCCGTTGTGCCATTTATGCGCCTACAAGTAGTCCACACATCCGATGTATGCATGCTTTTATTTACTAGGTAGCTTCCTATGGCCTACATCAGTCGCCTCTTATGACATGCATTGTAGGTGGCAGTGGTACTCTGTATTGCTTCCCATGAGGACACCACAACCACACGGGCAAGATATTGAGAATGATACAACTCCAAATATTATTGTTGTCTTATAAATGACGTATTAGGAATGTGCAACGTGCATTCTTTACATGCAATTATCACATTAGATTTGCAATTACAACTATCGATATTCACATGATACTGCATTCCATAAACAGTAAAATGAACTATTACCATCAATGAAATCTACTTCATTACTATCACGAGTTATAATTTGATCTAGCAGTACTCAAGATTGCACTCTATATATTAATTTTTGTCTTCATAACAAGGTTGTAAATGAGACATTCTCGCTTTTTTTAAAAAAAGACTATTTTTACAACAATAATGCAATCTTTGTCGTTTACAAATCTTTGTTAAAAGCAGGTAAAAAGGTACCTAGATATAAGTACTTTTGATTTTCTGAAGATTTTAAACTACAGTAACGTGATTCAGCAACATTCGTTTATGTCAAGATATCCAGAAGTCGATATATCAGTTTTGGAACATCATGAAGATTAGTTAAACTCTGAACGAGTCCATTGCCACCCTGAACAATGAAAATGCCACATGTGGGGCGTAGGCCCCACGTTGGGAAACAGGGGTCTAGATCATAGGTTCTCAACGGGGCGGAACCGCCCACCGGAGGGCTGAGAAGTTGCAAGGGGCGCTGGGTTGGAAAGTAAATTTGTGGGGGCGTTGAGGACCATCCGCCGCCACCCTAAGCTGAAAATGTAAAGTCACGCAAGTCCTGCCCACGCACAACGATTAATAGAGCAATAGACATAATCTATGCATATTGTACCAGGTTATATCGGAATCAAAGAAGAAATCCAGACAGTATGATGTCGAGTACATGAAATATGTTTTAGCTAATCACTCACAAACAAGACATTATCAATGCGTCTGAATTTTCCACAAGATATTTTCACATAAAGCTATGAAACCATCGCGATTAGAAGGACATGAGAGCAAAATGCATCCTGGCAGAAAAGATGAAAATATATCTTATGTTCAAGATTAGAGATCAACATTCGAGATGTCCAACTTTGGCTTCTATGGTTTCAGCGGTAGAAAATGATGGGTTATCTCTTCATGCAGCATTTACTACTTTTTGCTAAATCTGAAAAACCGCACACTATTGGCAAAGAGTTGATATATCCAGTGGTGAGTGAGGTTCTGCGTTCTGTACTGCATACACCGCGGTCTGAAATTATTTTTTTACAGTCTCATTGAGAAAAAAACACAGTGTAGAGATGAATCGTTGAAATTATATTTTAACGACTACTTTGAAGCTTATTTTATAACTTGATGCGTCTTTTTTACCAAAAATGAGTCTTTACCTCTGGCGCACGTTCGCTTCATAAAAGATGTAAACATTTGTCAAGTACTATTATTTGCAAAAACATTAGAAACGGACAATAAAGAAAAATTTATATTTGACGTATTGGGATAACATTTTTAAGCAAACAGAATTGCCCTGAAAAATATCTTGTTGCCGCCGATGGTGCTCTGGCAATGGTTGGACGTTTCAGCCACTTAAATTAATATGTGAAACAAAACTGTCCCAAATGTTGTCGCCGTGCGACATGCAAATGAGCGGAAGGAAAATCTTGCAGATCAAAATCAACCAGACTCAGGAGATTCAACATAATCCGCTGGAATTCCGAGTACTTTTGAAAAAAAAGAAAACCCCTAGCAGTGAAAATATGCATTGCATGTTTTCAGGAATCCACATCAAACCCAAACCATACATATTTTCTGCCCATGTATCAATTATCAGATAATGAAACGGAGGATGGGGAAGGGGGGCTTCATCCGTGAGAAACAAATACACAATGAAACAGATAAAGCCAGCACAAAGGGGGCGAAATTGTAGTAATTCATCTTTGTAGAGATCTAACAGATTCAAACTAACAGACCCCTATGTGAAACCATGACACTGCCAATACAAATTCTTAGTAAATTTTTAACATCCTTTAAAATGGGGAACGACACCAATGAAAAGGGGAGAGGGGGGGTTGAACGGAAAAAAAGGGATAACAACCACAGCCAGGAATGGCACAAATCCCCCCTTCTCCAGATGAAAAAAATATATCACAGACCTCCTCTTGCCAAGTGACAAGCCCCAATTAGAATCAAACCCTTCATGGAACAGCTGGGGAGACATGCCCCAAAACCTGTCAAGATCTCCGAAAAATTAGATATTTCCCCCAAAATCCATAAAATAATGCCCCAGTGGAACTACAAAAGATTGAATGGGCAAAATTTGGGGGCTCAGCGACATCTACTTGACCCAATAAAAACCCCAAAAAGAAAAAGACTTGACATACCTAAAAATATCCATTTTGAGGGCGCAAGAGAATCAATTCCAGATGCAGAAAGACCAAATCTTATTGGTCAAAAGGGTCCAAAAATTGAAAAAGAAAATGAGTAAAGGCAAAAAGTTAGTGGCAAACATGCGTAAAAACCCCCAGCCTTTTAAATTAAACTAAAAAGAAAAACCCAACAGAATGAAAAAAGATTCAACAGGAAAAAAGGGGAATTGTCGGGGTTATTTAAAAAAAAGGGAAAGAGGATCCAAATGGATTAAATCAAAAATCAAAAACAAATTTTTGAGCTAAGCGAAATACCTAGTAATGGGGGTTGGTTGAACACAAAAAGGTTGTCAGTTCCCAATTAGCCCCTTGGTTGTTTTGGGAAAAAAGTGATGGATAGGTTTTCATAAAAGATCGGGCCCGGGAAAAACAAGATTACTCAACAGGGGGTTCGTCGCATGGATCCAGGCCAAAAACTTAAAAAAGGGTATCAAATATTAAAAAACCCAAAGGGCCCTCCAATTAAAAAAAAAACAAAATAAAACTCTCAAACTCGGAATCAAAGGCCTTTTAATTGATATGTTATTGAAAATAGGGGGGTTTTGGGGAAAAAGGGAAAAATTGGAAGGCAATTAAAAAAATTTTTGGGGGGCTGTTTACGCTACTTCTATTTTTAAAATAGTAGGGAAGACATCCCAACAAAGTGCAGTGCAATCTTGGATGGTCTGGCACTATGAACACGAAAGAATCAATGAGACCACCTCGGTCAAATAATTTAAAAGAAAAAATGCGTCCCCCCCCTTTTTAAAAAAAAACCCGGGTTAAAAAAAAAATGAAAAAAAGCGACCCCCTACTTAATGGGGAAATTAAACCTAGGGAATTAAAAACCCAGAAATAAACATATAAACAGGGAAAAAAAAGAGATCTGGGAAAAAATTAGAAACAACAAGTCTGTTTTACTAAAAAAGGTTCTGGGGGGGTTTGCCAGTCGTTAAGTATGGCATGGTCTGGGTCTTCTTAAAGACAACTTCATAAAACTAAGAAAAGGTTAAGTCAGCCCTCACGGATCCCCCAAAAACCCGGTCCCCCCTTAAGTACTGAAAACCCCAAAGATTTTTCCTTTGGGAAGACAGACGGATATAAAAGTTTTTCCCGAGATAAAAATCGGCTGTTTAACCATCAATCCCCCCCAAACAAACAGCTACGGTAGGGCAGATTAAAATGGAGCTTTAGGGAAACCCCAAAGAACCCCCAGACTAAATTTTAACTGCCCCAAGGCCTAACCATAAAACCTCCCTCCCTGGTCGACACTTCCAACGGGAATGACCTCAATGAAACTCAAAAATGCCCTAAAAAAAAATACAAAAAAAATGGCGTTTTTTTGCTTTGGGGTGAATTAAAAGGGGCAAAAACTGTGATTTCAGGTCAATAACCCGTTGGATGTTTCCCGGGGTGCAGTAATCGTGGATCCCCTCCATGCAAGTAATTATAAAATGTGAAGATGGCAAAGAGGAGCGGGGATGTTCAAGATGAAACCCTGGTCAGCTGGAAAAAGAAAAAACCATCGAGGGGGAAACCCAAAAAAAGGGAAAAAATAAACCAAAAGAAAAACAGTGGATATTCGTTTTGCCAAAAGGGCCCTTTCATCTTCCCCCCGGGGGGGTCACAACAGAAAGAAAAACTATTTTTTAAATACCAAACGACCTTCCCCCTGTGATTTACGAATATGACGACAGAGCATGTCCAAAGAACTCCCCCCGTTGCGACCTGAGGAAAATTTGGCCACTTCCCCATAGTTCAAAACTTTGATGGATCCCTTAATTAGAAAATAAAAAAATCCCAGTCTAGTAGCACAAGGGAAACGGGGTAAATGTACAAATAACAGAAAATTTCGGGAGGAAGAGTTGATAAATTGTAAAAAAAATGAAGAGTTAAAATGGAAAATTGAATAATGGATATCAAGAATTGTGTCTAAAAAAGTTAAAATTTCAATATTATTCAACTCTAAGGGGCTGCAGTAAGAAGTTGTTTTTTTATTCCCATTACCATTTTACAAAAGGGGGTTTATCATGGTCCCCAGGCTATTTACAAAGAAACGAAAAGATTGTCAAAAGAGTAATGCGAAGATTTCAAATTGATACAAAAAAAGTACCAAAAGTGAAAAAATTTGTTTCATCCATTGTTCAGCTCCAATAAATCATTATAAATAAAATTTTATCAACGATACGTAGGAATATATAATATTGTGATTATTATCTAAAAAATAACTAAAAATATGTCCTTTTTTCAATGTATAGTATTTACAATATAGTTTCCCCAAAGGGGGGGGTGAGCATTATTCATGAAAAGGGGGCTATTAAAAGGGGGAACCAATGGCTGAAGAGAGTCATTGTGAAACTATTTAAACACTTAATTCAAATATTGCAAATCTAATAAAGGAAACGTAGAAAAGTAAAAGCGATCGCAGGGGGCCCAAATTTACGGTTTTGGGGAAAAAGAGCGGGGTGCAAAGGGGTCCTGAACCATTCCCGTGATTCGTGAGATCAAAATCAAAACAGAAACAGACGGAAAAATTTTACAGGGGAAAAAGAACCCGGGTTTAGACATTTTCATTGCTGTCCCACAACCACAATATTTAAAAATAATATAAATTAAGCTGAATGGTTAAAAAAAATTGGAAAGGGATGAAATAAATCAAAGTTGACCCCAAAATTATCTGAGGGAAAAACATACACGATTAAATCAACACATACCTTTTCATGAAAGAAAAGGAAAAAAAAGATGTCAAGATAAAAATACAAAAAAGCAAGGGGACACTTTTGCATTGAGAGGGTAGGAAGAAAAAGGTCAAAACAAACACAAGCTAATGATCCTCAATCAAATGTGAATTCAGGGGTTATGCTATAAAAATGGAAGGGCCACATGAAACCATCAGAAAACTGCAGACCTTTATAGATGGATGTTTAAATAGAGGACGGGGGGGAATGAAAATTACAAAAGAAAAAAAAATAGAAAAAGAGATACCAGTGGAGAAAGGTGGAAGGGTTTTTGATGGATAGGCAACATTTAAGACCAGGAAGTTAAAAGGATTTTTAAAAGGAAAAAGGGTGGGGACCCCGGGGAAAGAGTGGGGGAGAAAAAAGAAGAAAAAATGGAAAAAATTAATGGAACCAAAAAGAAAGGGAAAAGGGTTTGGGAAAAAGTTTGTTGAACATTGCCCGTTTGGGGTTGAAATGAAGAAAAAAAGACTCTGCATTTTCCCCCCCGTAAAAACCCGGACCTACCCCAAAAATAAGGGCTTTTAATGTCCACAAATTTTTTCCCCAAATACCCCCTTTTTAAAAATACAAAAAATGGGTTTTTTTGAAAAAAAGGGTTTTTTGGGTTTGGTTAAATTTGGTTTGGTCAATTGGGGAATTATGGATCGTTCGGACCCAACGTCACTATTTTCCAAAGTCTGCACGTCATGTGACATCAGAAAATGGTCGTGCCCCTAAAAAAATCCCACAACAAATTGTTCTCCAATGTGTCATTATAATACCAAGATTATGGCAGTTTGTTCATTGCAGTACTTCACTAAATTGGGTATGGTCCATAATCTCTCCCCGTAATTTATTTTGCATTTCCAAATACCTATTAAATTTCCCCCAAATTTGTGAACTATTCAACCTATCTTTCAAAATTGAAAAATTTTACAGTTTGTTGTAATATTCCGACACTAAACAAATAATTTTAGGGGTGAGGATTTTTTGGTGGATAACCCGACGATTATTCTCTAGACATCCTGCGTATTATACAACATTTTATATAACAGTGTTATCGATATAAGGGAAGACTGCGTCAAACTGTAGCAATGGTGAAAAGCACACCATACAAAAAAATACTGTAGTTTTTCAAAAAACAAAAAAAATAACACTAAGCAACGTTTTGACCCAAAAGGGCTCAACCAAGCAAATGATACAAAAGCAGTGAAGAATTTCAGATTTACACAGAAAAAAGATGAGAATCAAAAAATAAATTTTTTTATCGATACACTTTAAGTTTATTTTTTAGGGGCAAAAAAATCCATACCCCAAATTTTTTTTTAAAATATATTTTTTTTTGGTAGTTTTTTCAATTTTGGAAAACATTTTGATTCTACATTTTTTGGGTTTTAAATAAAATTTTACCCCGGTTTCTTTGTGATAAAAACATTTTTTGTCAAAACATTCTGTTTGCTATTGTTTTGTATTTTGTAAAAAATACTTTTTTATTTTTTCGCTGACTATTGTGGGAAAATTGGCGAAGGGGTTATGCCCGTTACAGTTTTGACAGGCTAAAAAAAATCTCTTGAACTTTCGCTACAGCCAAATTTTTTTTGCAGTTGTAAATATTTTTGAAATGGGAAAAAAAGATGATATGCCCCTTTTCATGTTTGTAAACATATCAATTCACAATCATTATGATACATTAATTAGATAACGGAACAGCAACAGAAGAGAAGTATATTATATATTTATAACTAATAAGAATGGAAGCAGTAGAACTCACAGTTCAGAGTAAAACGATATCTCTATCGGCTTCTGTTTAAATTGAGGTATCATATCTACATCATGTTTCATCACAGTAGGAACATGTATGCAACTGCTTAGTTAGTAAAAAATAGGTACAGCCAGTGAGAGATTCTTCCTCTTCTTCGTAAACGATCTTTGGTCATGCGATTATTTTACTGTGGATCACAAACTGGGCAGTCAGCTTCAGGTCTGTCATGTTGCCCCAAAGCTAAGTTTTCAGGTCGACTGGGTGTGACCATATGTTGCTTCTCAGCTCACCCAGGAGAGAAGAGTATTGCAGGATATGCTCTTGTGTCCATTCCGCCTGCTGACACAGGCAGAGAGTTGGTTGATTTATTCCCAGTCTATATACGTGTTTGTTGATTCTGTAGTGTCCTGTGCGTAGTCGAAATATAATGACCTGGTCTGTTCTGCTTAGGTTTTGAGGGAGTCTTTTAAATAATCATATCCAGTGTTTGTCTTCCAGTGTACGGCAGATTTTCTCAGTATGAGGGTTTTGACCTCTTGAAAAGGCATGGGTTGATAAAATGTTTCTTTGGCACTGCCCTCCTTAGCTAAGACATCGTCACTCTCATTGCCTGCAATACCACAGTGAGATGAAATCCACTGCAAGTGAATTTCTGCCTTTTCTGAAAGCTGATCTGTTAATCTCTCATGGCCAATGGGAGAGTAACAAATAGTGTCTTGGTATTTCAAGAAACCTCGACCTAATACCAATTCCCTTATACGATTATCCTTATTAAATCATTGCTGTAACCATTTATAAGAGCACACCATTTCACTGAAATCGACAACTTGAGTATATTTGTTGTAAAATATATATGTTATACTCAGTCTGTTGAACCGACATCAGGAACCGACAGCATGTACGACACTCAGATTCACATTTCTCTCAAAGTGTAAACATAATAGCCGTCCATCGCAAGCGATGATGTCAACAATCTCAGACGTGTACTGTTGCACCTCTCTGGTGTGTGCGGAGGTGACTGTAGAGTCCAATCCTAGAACAGAATCCCTGACCACAGGTGGGGCATACATGATCAAGGTTAGACATGTGCGTGTTGTGTGCTCTGTCTTTTCGCGCTGCTCGTTTTCTCTGTGACTCAGCAATACGATGATTCTCAGCTATTCGGGTTCCTCTTTGTTGTTACAGCGCCACATTTGGCGATCTTGCGCAAGGATTCCCAGCACGTATTGTCTATATCGAAGCATTTCAGAGACACTTTAAGAGTGTCTTTAAAGCGTTTTTCTGTCCACCAGCTAAACGTCTGCCCCCTTCAAGCTCGCCATACATAAACTGTTTTGGGATGCGTTTATCAGGCATTCGAGCAACGTGACCGACCCATCTCAGTTGGGCCTTCTGCAACAGGGTGTTGACGCTTGGGATCTTTGCTCTTGTGAGGACTTCGCTGTCTGGAATTTTGTCCTGCCAGTTTATTTTTAGTATTCTGCGTATCAGCTTGTGGGAAAGGGTTTTAAATTTTTTCTTCCGTTCCCCTTCACTGTCTATTCCTTGTTTTGGGCAGCGGGTTACCCCTATGGCCTGGTAATTTTCCCAGTTTTGGGGTATTTTACCCCCTTCTTTCCCACAGGGGCCACGTCCTTCCCAAAACCCCCTGGTTTTGGGTTTCCCCCATTGTGGACCTTTTAATTTTTTTGTGGAGATCGGGATGGGAGGCTGCCAAGAAAAACAAAGTTGTCCGTTGACGGGAGAGTTTTTTAAACCAATGTTGATGACGGGATCTAATCATTTTTTAAAAAGGGGCGGGGCCTTTTGACCTCTGTTTTTTGTTAAGGGTAAGGAAACCTATCACAGGCGATTGGGGGAACTTGCCGGGGAAGTCTGCATTTTTTCCCTCAGATTTGGGAAACGAGGTAAAAAACCAAAAAAACCGGGTTTGAAAAGGTTGATTCTTTTACCTTGGTGGAAGATTTTAACCCCCGAAGATTGAATGGGCCCGGTCTGTCCTTTTATCTTTTTTTCCCCATTTTCCCGTCCCCTTTCCCCAAAAAGGTTTTTGGGGGGAACAGGGAAAAACATCATGCTGAAGGTGTTGGGGCCAGTACACCCTCCTGTTTGACGCCGTTGGGACGGTTTAGTTTTAAAAACGGCCCCTTTGGTTAAAGTCCCGGCCATGCCCCGGGGAAACTGTTGAACGATCTTGATGAATTTTTGGGCATCCACATTTTTCCATGATCTTCCCATAGCCCTCCCGTTAACCGGGGTCGGGCCTTTGTCAAGGGGCCCAAAGCCCTTTTGGGGGGTTTACGGGGGCTGCCTTTGGCTTTTCTCCTGTGGTTGGCGACAGCAAATATTTCTGCTTTTCCCACGACCTGCTCTGAAGCCACTTTGGGGTCTCGGGGGGTAAGTCCTTTTCCCGGGGATCGATTAACCCCGGTTGAGGAGGACTCGGGCCCAGTTTTTTTGGCCGGGGTTTGGGCAGGGGGGAGATCCCTGTGGTTTTTGCAGGCCCCGGTTTTCCCTTTTTCCGTTGAAACAGGGGGACAATGGTGGTCTTTAATTCTGGGGCACGTTCGGTTCAAAAAATGGGTGAAAATGTTTTTAATTTTAGTATCAACGGGGTTTCGTGGACTTCGTTGGTTTGACCCCACTTTTTTGCCACTTCTTTCTGTTTTTCCTTTGACCCTTCCAAAAGGGGGGTGAAAATAAAGCTTACCTAAAAAATTACATTGGGCGCTCATGGCTTCATAACAAAATAGTGGATGGATGGTTGGGAAAAAGGAATGTTTTTTAAGCGATTTAGTATTTGAGGTTTTGAAATTTAGTAGCCTTGCCCATCTGCATCGGGGAAAAGGGTGGGGAGATTGTTGAGGCCCGAAACATTTTTTGGGGCATCTTAAAGATTTTTAAAATTTAATTATGTTGATATATCTGGATTTCATCAGATTTTTTGTTTCCATCGTTTTTGTTTTGTTCCTTTGATTTTTCCCGGCTCTGGAAAAGCTTTTTTTTGGGATGTTTGATGGGTTTTTGATAGCTCTTTTGTCCCCTTTTTTTGGGTGAAAAAGAATAGACTTGATTTCTTCGTCATTTTGTCCCCCAGTCGGGGTTTTTTTGGGAAGGTGTCCCAAACTAAAGAGGTAGATAGGTACACGGTGTCTCTGGGGGCAGCCCAGTCATCGCCCCGCTGGTTTTAAAAATTGGAGGTCCTTCTTTGTCGTCCGGGGCCCATTTTTCGGGACGGCGGATTTTTTCTTTTTGGGAGACTCCCAAAAGTTTTTTGGGGTTTTTTACCCTGGGCGTTTTGGGGGTTTGATGCGGGTTGAGTTTTGACCGATCTTATGTTTGGCCAAATTCTCCCCACATCCCTTTTGCGACTTGACGTCACGTCGGGTTTTTTTCCCGATCCTAGTCAATGAGGGGCCATTTTTTGGGAACGGGGATGTTTAAATGGTTTTGTTTCGGTTGGAAAAAACGAAAAAAGGGGTTTGTAATTGTTAGGTCGTGGGCAGCAAGTCTGATAAAAAGCCCATTATTGCACTTCCCCTGAAAACCCCCAGTACCCCATCCCAGCCCCGATGGTCTTCCCTCCCTCGGGGCATTGAAGCCCCTTTTGAGTATGATGACCCTTTTTTGGGAACCGGGCCCGCTGAGATGGCTGAGTCAAGGTCTTCGTGAAACCATCCTTATTTTGGGTTGGATTTGTCATTGTCGGGGGGGAGACGCTTTTAGTAAAAATGGCCCCCTTTTTTTTCCTAGTGAGATCTGAAGAGTCATCACTCTGTCACTGACACCTTTTGGGAAAATCTGGTGGGGGCCCCCCCCACAAAAAGATTTGACAGCAAACCCTACACCAGATTCCCGAGGGTTTTGTTTTGGCCCCCCACTCCAAAAAAAAGGGAACCCCCGCCCACCCTGGCAGCCGACCCTGTCGGGTCTGGGTCTCCTAAGGCAGCTAGGTGATATCGTGGGGGCCAGTTCTCTAACCAAGGGCCCCGTCCGTTTTCAGGTTTTTAAAAAGTTGGTTTTCTAATAGTGTTCGCCCCCCATGGAGGGAAGGGTTTGCTTGTTCTTCATGTTTGTGATTTTTGTTTATGGTTGTTGGGAAACTGGTTTGGGTGTTTGGATTTAGGAAAAGTTGGCATTGTCCCAACCCCCACTTCCAGGACCTTTTGTATCCAGGGGCGACAAGTCAAAACGGGGGTTTAGTAGGGGGCAGATGCGTGGATGGAAGGGGTTTTTAAAGTCCTCCCCTTAAACCCCCCACCCCCCCCCGGTGATCCGCCTTTTCCCCTTGACCTTCGAAAATTTTATCCCCGAAGCCCGCCCCATCCAGTCTTTGCATGCACAGGCAGGTGGGCCTTTGTTTGATGCTGCCAGACCCTGTTTTTCCCCCCACCTGGTTTGACCACCGAATTGAAAAACCTGTAACCGTTGAGTCGTTGGCAGTTTACAGCCAAAAAACGGCAAAGTTTTGGGGTTGTAGTCCCTTCAACCCCGGGTTCCGGGGGCCTCCTTGGGAATTTTCATTTCGGAAACGGGGCGATTGGGTAGATAGACCTGTCCTGGCATTTTGTCTGTCCAAAAAATTTTTGGGCAATTCTTGTCCCAAATTTATTTTCATCAGCCAAAGCGAACCTTTTCAGACAACACACTGACCTTTTTAAAAGGGGTTTCCCTAAAAAATATTATTGGGGCACACACTTTTTACCGACCCGGAACTAAATTTGACAAAAAGAAAAAAAGCCATTTTTTAAAAAAGGGACGTCGGGCTATCTATATCTATAGAAATATGTTGGGTTTAATTAAAAGAAAGACCCTTATCCCGTCTTAAAATTAAAATCATTGTTTATATTTTAAACATCATGTTTTAGTAATATTTACAAGATCTTTTCCCGTTTTTTCTGTCCCGAGTGCCCCCTTTTGGATTTTTGGGAAAACTGGACAAATCTTGCTCAGATTTCTTTAAGAAAATTATGTAAAAAATATCTGGGGGAATTTTTGGCTGCATGGGGAAAACCCTAGTGGATCTCGGGGTCAAGGGGTTTATAAATTTTTGAGATTGGTGGAAATTCTTTTTGTGTTGAAATTATTCCCTCATTGTGTCCATTGTTTGTAATGTGGTTTCCCTGACATAATTTTACTGCATACAGGGCATTAAAAAATTAAAATTTTGCCATAATTTAACAAAACAACATCCTTTTTCCAAAATTTTAAAAATATATTTAATTTTTTTTAAGGGGGTTTAAAAAAAATTTAGATCTTTCAATTCCAATGTTTTGTAAATTTAAATTTTTTAACCCGAAAAAACCCCTGATGGGGAAAACCCTAAAGAAAAAAAACAGATGCAATTGATGGAACTTTTCCCCTTTTCTGGAAAAAGGGGGAAAGCAGATAAAGATAGGGATTTTGGCAAGTTGATACAATTCTAACAAAAAAAAAATACGTTTTGGGGGCAGTTCAAAAATAAACTAAAAAATTACAATTTTTTTAAAAAAATGAAAAAAACGGAATTAGTTAAAACCCAATTATATTACTAAAATTTCAATCAAAAGGAAAAATTTTGGGGAAAGTGTAAACCTAGGGAAACAATTTAAAGGGATTTTAGTACCTTAGTCAAACTTTAAAAAGGGGTTACTGGTGTTGAATTTAAAAAAAAAGCAATTTGATCTTTGTGAAATTTGATGACCCCCAATTTGGGAATTTTTTAAGTTGGGCTGAGCTTTTCTGTGTGTGGGGTGTGGAAAGCTTTGGGGAGACAAGCATTTTTTGTCGTTGGAGTTTTTGTGATACAATGGAATGTCTTTGTGTAGACAACGTGCTGTCTTTGTGATGTATTTGCGTAGACGAAGTGATGTCTTTGTGTATACGACGTGCTGTCTTTGTGATGTAATTGCGTGGACGAAGTGATGTCTTTGTGTATACGACGCGATGTTTTTTTTGTATGCGACGTGATATCTTTGTGTAGACGAGGTGTTGTCCTTGTGATGTATTTGTGTAGACGTTGTGATGTCTTTGTGTAGACGAGTTGTTGACTCTGTGCATAGAGATTAGGCGCTCGTCCCTCGTGTCAACAGGAGTAGGTTCGCTCCCTCGTGGAGTCATATGTATATTTTTCCTGAGATCCCTGATCTCAGTGTAGGCGAGATCGAGTTCCTAGTCATATCTGAAACGGACGACAACACGTAGGGCCCGTGTTCAATTTGAGCAATAAAATTACCTTGCCAGTTCAAAATTGAGAAGACTGGAAAGCCGATGTCCATGCAAAATTCATTAGAATTATTAACAATAAAATTACTTCAAAATTATCTTCACATCTACACAATTACATTGTAGACCCTCGCCGATGCTACAGAGTTCTGCACTGCAGCTGAGATCTTTCTCTGTAAGAAATGGGATGGGAGCACACATGGTTACTCACCGAGGTGCAATGACGATGAGACTATCAACCAATCAATGTGCAGACTTTTATTCCTTGCAGCACGCTAGACATTATTTTTTTCTTAAGGAATGTTTGCTTAATATCTTGATTTTATCAGATTGTTACATTTTACTCAGATATATTCAGGTTCATCTTCCGTAGAGATATGTGTCTGAGTGTATGTGTTTATGCTTTCAATATTATATTGTCAACACAAACTTACATGTTTATCAACATTCTGGCGTGTCTCTTCATAGTGTAAACACTGTCATCTCTCAATTGTGTTTCTAGCTGGTTAGCACTTATATTGTAATTGATATATATATATATATATATATCATGTGTTCATTTGATGATTCCATTTATAGTTGGTCCTTGTGTGTGTGCTTCCATTTACGAGAACCAACTCACAGACTGTTAGACATTCTACACCAGGGCCGTGAGGTATATTTTCTCAATAGGATGCAAGTCTTCGAAATGTCGCCCCTTAAATGTTTTTTAATTAACATAACCTTCAATTGTGATTGTGATTTCGCTGCGTATGCCCCCTCCCGTTGCGGTGCCTCCTGATATGGCCGTCTCTCTGTATCATAGCACGGCACAGACCCTGGTCTACACGTATGTCTTTCAAGTGTTAAATGTGCTTCTCGACCAAGATATTTGAATTGTATGTATGATACCTTTTGTCAATGATCACTTTGTGCAGAGCTAATCAAGGGGAGAAACAGTTGAAGTGACCTATGTCTCTAAAACGTATGACGTAACTCGTGATATGACGATGAATGAGTGATTCTACTAAAAATAATTTTTACTACACTGCGATATGTGCTCTCCTTCGTTTTGCAAAACTAGTTCTCACTCTCAACTCCTTTCAGTTCATGACCAATTCTTTGAGCGGATCAGTGGGGTCGCCATGGACATTATTTGTCTGCAGTCTCATCTATATTGTGTTATAGTGTGGTTCAAATATCAATTCTTTGAGCAGATCAGTGGTGTCGCCATGAGCATTATTATTTGTCTGCAGTCTCATCTATATTGTGTTATAGTGTGGTTAAAATAGCATGACCCTGTTTGAATAGCTGTAAGTCCGAAGACATAACACCGTCAAGAGGTGATATGTTGTTTGCGCTCTATTAATCGTCATGCCATTAGAAGGAAATTATGTACAAACAAGCATCAAATATGAACTAGACATACATTTCAAACGCTTACAGAAGTATTACTGTTTCTATTTGTGCGCAATTTTAAAAAAAAACAACAGCAACCACGTATTTTGTATTGTTTTCCCGTTATTTACCAGAAGTCTAAAAAGTATTTACCATTGAATGGACAAGCTACGTTTGGTTTTCGAAGGTCATTCCAATAGTCCTCATTTCTCTCATCATTATCATTGACACCTTTGTCTCGGTAGACAATATGTCTTGCGACACGTAGTATGTTCTGCGCTGAATCACAAAGTTAATTGTGGCTATAATGGCCTATTCTGGAGTGGCACTTCTTGTGATAATTGCTGCAGGTAAAACTGGAGACTGGAGCTGATGCATGGGATGTTCTCTCTGCTCTCTCGTTTGCTCCCCTAGCCATCTCAGATGTAGCTGACTCAGCAAGATGTACATTCTTGGAATGCCAGCACTATCCATGACTTATATAATGGGAATGTTGTCTTGCCATCGGATGTTATTTATTCGCATGAGACAGAGAGTGTGGAAGTTGTTGAGGCGATGTTCTTGTCTAGCATATATGGTCCACGTCTCACCACCGTGCAGCCGAGTGCTGAGAACACGGGCCTGATATACTTGTGTCTTGGTGTTTTTATGAAAAGGGTGGAGACTGCAGTAAAACTTGGAAAATAGGTAAACACGTAAAAACAAAGTACTACAGTTTTACAAAATACATAAACAGTGACGATAAACAGAAGTTTCGACAAAGGCCTTTATCAAGCAAACAATACAACAAGAATGACGAATTTCGAGGAACACTATAAATGGACGATTACATGTGGAAACATAAACCTATCTAATGAAATCTGGGAATAAAAACGAACAACGAAATGAGTGCAACACAAAAAACGAAAGTGGAAAGGAGAGGGAAAAATAAACAATATAGTGGATAAATGACACATATATGGAGCAAACACACATATAGATAACAAGGCACGAGATAAGACAATACTAGAAGCATAGGAATGTAATGCGTTGAGTCAAGAGTCGCAAAGTGCCAAGAATGAAAAAAACGGTTCTCCAGGGCGAATCGACTGCGATCATCGGAGGAACATGATCGGATGGCCATTCAGGAGTTGACGATGTCCAGGTCACAGCCATCCGATCATGTTCCTCCGATGATCGCAGTCGATCGCCGAGAACGTTTTATTTCATTCTATGGCACTTTGCGACCTCTTGAACTCAAACGCTTACATTCCTATGCTTCTTAGTATTGTCTTATCTCGTGCTTGTTATCTATATGTGTGTTTGCTCCACATAGTGTCATATCCACTATATTGTTTATTGTTCCTCTCCTTTCACTTTCGGTTTTTGTGTACTCATTTCGTTCGTTTTTATTCCAGATTTCATAGATAGGTTTGTTTCCACATGTAATCGTCCATTTGTAGTGTTCCTCGAAATTCGTCATTCGTGTTGTATTGTTTGCTTGATAAAGCCTTTTGGTCGAAACGTTGCTGTTTATCGTCACTGTTTATGTATTTGTAAAACTGTAGTACTTTGTTTTTACGTGTTTACTGTTTTTATGAGTGAATTGTTTTCCCATACACGCTGTGCTAATTTAAACATATCAAGTGGATGTCTTCCCAATGCGGCTAATAATTGCATCATCGAGTGAGAGGTTGCTGCTGATGACATTGCCAATGTTTTCAAATGTGTTGATTATTTCAAACGTATGACTACCAATTTTGATAGGTGGGGCTCTGCTAATATCCTGGAACATAATATTTGTTTTTGTCAGGCTGATGGTCAGGCCGAATTTATTTGATGCTGAAGCATATCTGTCCATAAGGTGTTGTCGCCCTTCCTCTGTATGTGATGTTAATTCTGCATCATCGGCAAACATAAGTCCCTGATGGCGACTCTTAGACTTTGGCTTTTGCTTTAAGTCGTGTCATGTTGAATAATTGTCCATCTGATAGTGTATGGAGACATATACCTTCTTCGGCAGATTAAAAAGCTTGAGAGATAAGCAGGCAGACAAATATCCCAATTAGTGTGGGCGCAAGTACACCCTGTGACGCCGCTGTTGATAGGAAAAGCGCTGGAGGAGGTCCCATCAAACATCAATGTACCCATCATGTTGTTATCGAATGATGTTATGATTTTACGCAGTGTCGGAGGGCAGCCGAATTTAATCCAATAGCTTGAAGAGACCAACTATACTCACTAGGTCAAATGTCTTTGTTAGATCTATCAATGCAATGTACAGTGGCATTCTTTGTTCGCGACATTTCTCCTGCAGTTGTCTCAAGGAGAATAACATGTCGATGGTCCGTGTGTGACTCAGGGTAATACTCGGTTTGCTAGCTTGTGTAGCCTATTTAGTACAACGCGTGCGAAGACCTTCCCCATGATGCTGACGATATACCACGGTAGTTGTTATAGTCCTCACTATCATCTTTATTTTTATACAAGGTGATGATGTTTGCATCTCTCATGTTCTGAAGCACTTCTCCCTCCTCCCAGCATAGGCACAATAATTCATGCAGACTGGTCAGGATAGTTTAGTTCGCACATTTGAATACTTCAGGGGGATGCCGTCCTTTCCGGTTGCTTTTCCATTCGCCAGGGTGTAATTTGCAATACTGAGCTGCCTCAGATGACATCTGGTCTAAATTGCTCAACGCTGTCAGTTACAATATTTTGGGTGGAATATAACTCTAGATAATGTTCAACACAGCACCCCATCTTCTTTTTGCGATCGATTAGAACTTCACCTGTTTTTGTTTTAAGAGGTGCAGTCTTTTCTATAAATGGGCTAAATGCCTTCCTAATGCCCTCATGAACACACCTTATGTTTCCAGTATCAATGGAGAGCTGGATATTTCTGGATAACTCCTGCAAGTAGTCGTTTGCGCATCGCTGGCTGTTTTTGTGCGACAGTTCTTGCAGATCTAAGAGAAAGAAGTGACTTGACACTGGGATTATTTTATAGTTCTGCAGGGCAGTTTCTTTTCTTCTATGACATGTTCCAATTATACTATGTTTGCAGCAAACAAATTAGGGTTTACCTAAGGTGGTTTTGGTCGAATTATATATGGCGTTCCGGATGTAGGACCATTTGTTTCAGCATTTCCTTGTGGTGTGCTTTGGAGAATGCTTCATAATGCACTGCGAAATGATTGTATTATTTCTGGTTTGGTAGTATTTTCAGTGTTAATGTGTGGGCATCTTTTCCTCTTCGAATGGTGTAGTGTTTTTATTTTCAACCTAACTTTGCTACAAATCAGTAAGTCATCAGCGTCACAGTCAGAACTAAAGTACCCATGCTGAGCACATTGTTTATTTAAGTTTGCATAGGTATAATTAGGTCTAGTTGATGCCATCTATGTGATCATTGGTGTTTGTTTCCAGGACACCTTGTAGCAGGGCTTGGTATTAAAGAAAGTGTTTGTGATGCAGAGGTTGATGTAGTTACATATATCCAGTAGCCGTTGTCCATTTTCATTTATTTTTCCAGCACCACGTTTTCCAAGACACGATTGCCAAGATTTGTGATCGGCTTCAACTCTGTCGTTGAAGTACCCATTGGGAATAGGTGTTCGTTTTGGGGTACTCTACTGATTTATGATTGTATCTCCACATACAATTTATCTTTAACGTCTGGCTTTGAGTGTAGTGTTTGTGTATATACACTGAAGAGATGGACCTAGCCTGTTTCTGTGCGGAGTTTATGGAGAAAATACTGTCGGAATCTTTTTTTGAGGTTCTACTATGTGAAGCACTGTATTTGTTATTGAAAGTCCTTCTCCATGCAGTCTTGGTTCGCTGTGAGTTTTTCCTTGCCAATAGAACGTGTAGTCTTGTTCCCTCAGCGATCCAATTTCAGCAAGTCGTGTCTCCTGTAGTGCTGCGATGTCCAGTCCAAGTCATTTGAGCTCATTGTTATTTACTGCAGTTTTTGGAATGTCGTTTATCTGTGTAAGATCTTCTGACAGGCCAGGACACATTGTTCTTACGTTTCAGCTTGCTAAACAAAGGATGGAGCCTTCTTGATTGTATTATTATTGTTTGGTGCGGTACTTACAGTACACTTGTCAGGCAATACTTTGAGCTCGAAGCACCCAGTGAAGCATGTGAACTGTGGCGGGATACTTACAGTACACTTGTCAGGCAATACCTTGAGCTCGAAGCACCCAGTGAAGCAGGTGAACTGTGGCGGGATAACACCTTATTGTCTGGGGAATGCCCGGCTTGAGGCTTGCGGTAGCTGTCCAATGAGACGCGATGATCTCTTCCGCTATCGAAGACAACCCATGGCGGCCGAGACTCTATGCCAATTGAGCTGGACTTTTAACACGTTACTTTTGTCTTCCGTGTTGATGTAGTCAATAAAGTCGACCACGAAGTGATCTCTCCGTGATGCATGCATGGTGATTTTTATGGAGTAGCTGAGTTGCCCAAACGTCAACTCAATAGAATCCAGAGGAGTGCAAGCACGGTGGTTGTTATCATGTTGGTTGCAGCAGCTGCTGGTAGGGCATCACATGATGCCTGTTTCCCTAAGAGGCTCCACTCCAAATTTTCTGTTTGGGTTCACTCCCATAGCATGTGCCTCTCCCGAGGCTCTCACAAGGTAGTTGAGCTATTTGCCCATATCTGGAAGTTTGGATCTTGGATATCAGAGTAAATCCACTCAAATTAGGGAGAGGGGGAATCAGACCTCCACCGATATTCTTTGTCGGGTTTACTGCCCAGGACAAACATAAAAAAACGTAACCATTTTAATGTGGCAACTTCTACCTTTTCGCTTTTCTCTCTGGTCGTTCAGCTCATATGTAAGTCTCTTCTTAAAAGACTCTGCGTCCTTGCGCAATATGGCTTTCCACACAACTCTATCATCACCTAGTTTTTCCAATGTACTCGGACCTATAGAAAAAAAGATTTTCATTGCGGATTTGCAGACATTTCTATATCTGAGCAGTGGTCTGCCCTGGCGCCTCTTTCCTCCAAAAGTTCACAGAACAACATTTGTTTTGGTATGCGACAAGTTTCAATTCTTCTCACATGCCTAAACCATCTTAATCGTCCACTGCTGAGCATGACCGTGATGGGAGGCAGGTTTGCACGTGCAGTACTTCAGAGTTGGTTATCTTGTTGTACCATCTGATGTTCATAATCTTCACAAGATAGTGGAAATTGTGTACTGGTGTTAGATGGCTACCAGGGGCAGCTCGCCATTAAGGGCCAGTGGGACCCGGCCCACCAAATATTTTGAGAAACGTGTACTTATTAATTTTAGAAATGATTTTTTCATAATTATTACTTTCAAGGTGATACTGATTAGCCTTGAACGGTGATATGTAACGCTAAAACATAACACAGTCTGAAATCTGAAGTTCAGCATCCTTTCTCCCTAATAAGTATACGTCCCTGATCATTAAGTGCCAGTAAGATCTGCCCCCTCCCGAAAACCAAACCTGAGTAACGTGTACTTATTATTTTATAAATTAGTTCTTCATAAATATTACTGTTAACTTGAAACTGACTTGCTTTGAAAGTTGTATATATCACACTAAAATATATATATTATATCATAATAATATAACAAGCATAATAATATATAAATATCATTTTAAAAATATTAAATACAATCTGAATACAGTCACGCAGTGCACTATTGTTCAGCAGCTCGTTTTAAAATATGCCTATCTACGTTGTAACATTCGACCTTTGACCTTTGACGTCTACTTGCAATGATAATTGTCACAATAATTACGTCATTTTCTAGCGGTGATTGCCGTAGAGAGATATATTCTGGACATATGAAGAGACATGGATGGGGAGAGGGGGCTGGAGAGGACCGTCGTGGAAGGAGGCATGTCGGCATGGAGAAGTAGAGGACCATGGAGAAGGTGGATTCGGGATGTAACTGATTGTTTGAACCTGATTGCTGCAGAGACAGGACATCTGGTCTATGAGAGATAGAAAAGTTATGTCCAGAAAAGCAATTTGATGATGCTGATGAATAGCCGACTATATTTAATATCAAGCTGTTGCAGAACAGAAGCATTTATTATTTACTCGAATTGGGAATAACTTCTAGGAATAGACAAATACCCGCCTGCACATCGTGTTCGTAGCTCGTTGGACGACGGTTGACATGCTCCCTGTGATTGCGGGTTCTATTTCGCGGACGTGCAAAAAAGCAAGAGGTTCTCAAGATTCACGGTGCTCGTTGCACCGAACCTAAGGGCTATGATGTCCATGGCACCGAGCCGAAGAGCTGAAAGCTCAAGTGCTTCTGGATCAGGTAAACAAAAGTATAGACAAATAATAGTTTATAGTCCAAAAACCATAATTTTTCCGAAAATTGTGTCTGGCCCTACCAAGAAAAATGACCATGAGCCGCCAATTATATTTTCTTTATAAATGTTGTATTTCATACCTAGAATGTAATGCGACGTTCTATGGACTACATTGTGAGTTATTTTGCTCTACCAACTGCTTGAATGAGACATGCAATCCTTTTTCTGGACACTGTTCCGCTTGTAAAAAAAGGCTTCAAAGGAACATTTTGTTTTAATGGTAAGAATATTAATTGAAGTTGTATATCACTGTTTCTGAGATTATCACGACACATATTTTCATCAATAAGAAACACTGCATATGCCAGAGCTTTTTGTAAATCGTTGTATACGATGTTCATCTCTTTTCTATTTTTTCGTATTTTTCTTACTATTTTTGCGCTCCCCAATATCACCCGCTCCAGTTCTTCCTAGAGGTTAGTTGTTACTGCAACAGTACCTTGCCTGGTTGTCCCACAGGAGGGTTAGACCCCAGAAAGCCACTTTTGGATTTGCGCTCGGAAAACCATATCCAATAGATAGTTCCACGCTAGGCCTTCGATACGGAGTTTACTGCAATCTTACATTGTGACGTCATGATGCGTTAAAACGTTTTCAGAGACATTTCCACAGAGCTGGCAATTGTGGTGCGACCTTTGACTCGTTACATATTGTTCTCATGGATGATTGCCCCACAGCTGGCAATTTTAGTGCAGTCATTTATTCAGGGGGAGTTGCCATTCGTTCATACGACTCGACTCTTACGATACTATTATTTACGTTTCTGCAACTATTTTGGAAACATTTCATCGGCCAGCAAAGCAAGTGGCTGTAACTACAGGAAGCGCCGGCGCAGCAGAGATCGTAGGCGTCCTAATTACATGTGAAGAAATGCCTATTCTTCTGTATAACTTATACTGCCCAAGTGACATCTCGCTGTCACTCGATGCAATGATTATCAATGATACAGCATGCATGGTCGTCGGTGACTTCAACAGCGACTCAGAAAGATGGGACTCCCTCGAAAGAACAGCAGGTGCGCAGAAGTGGAAGACTGCGAGATAGAGAACAACCTGTTCCTCATCAATGCCCCAGACGACCCTCCAACCTTCTAGTCAAGAAGGTGGCATACTACGGGCACCACCGATTTGACCTTCGCTAAAACTGACCTCTCCACAAAAACATTACGTACAGTCACAAATAAACTAGGAGATAGTGATCATAGGCCCGTCAAACTGCAAGTAGACCTCAAATGTGTACCTGAGACCAAAATGTGGTTTCCACGGTGGAGCTACAAAAAAGCAAATTGGAAACAGTACGGGCACTGACAGATGCCAATGTTGAACACATCAACATGCATGAAAAAAACTCATACGAATCGTGGCAAGGGAATTATAAGTAGCAATCATGAAAACGGCATAGGAAACCATTCCTAGAGGCGCACGGAAGGATTACAAGCCATACATCGGAGGTTCAGAAGCTTGAAAATGACCTTGAGTTGGCAAGGAGTGAGGCAGAACAGGCACAGTCAGTAACGATCAATACTGCTTACAAGGCGGCAGCAGCTAAGTACAATCGGGAGGTCAAACGATCAGCACGAAAGAGTTGGATTGATAAGACCAAATCCCTGAACCTTGATAGGGACGGTCATAAATTGAGGAACTTGCAAAAGCCCTGAGTGACGAAAACACCAGCCGACCACCATAAGTCCTCGAAAAAACAAAAAGATGTCCTCGGAAGGAAGCCGCAAATATTATAATGCAAAAAGATGCCGAAGTCAGCAGAGTAAGCATCATCATCAAGGTGCATATCCTTTATAGGACGTTGCTCTCTTGTAGCCCATCTGAAATTCACTCTCTTGCAGTTCACCCACTTCGTCGATGGTCATGTTCATGGTTTCTTTAATATCTTGTAGTCATCTTCTTCTTGGTCTGCCTCTGTGTCCTGGGACCCTGCCCTCTAGTATTGTTCTTTCCAGGCCATCGTGACTCTTGATGTGACCAAAGTATGTAATTTTTCTGTATAGTATGTTGTTTATCAGCCAAGTCTTTTTAACATTTAGTTCTTTCAGGACATGTGTGTTCTTTATTTTTTCTGTCTATGGTATTCGTAGGATCTTTCTGTAGCATTTAGTTTCGAAGGACTGAATTTTCGTTAATTTGTGTGTAATAGTCCATGATTCACAACTATAAGTAGCCACTGGGAAAATGCATGCTCTCAATATTTTTAATTTTAGAATTTTGCTGGTGCTTTGCCACATGTTCTTCATTGTGTTTAACCAGAGTAAGCATAGCAGAAGAAAAATTCGATGACACTAAGAGAAAACTAGAGCACTCCAAGGCGAGCCAAGAAAAGCTGATAGTCACCTAACGGATACATTCACCAGTAATTAGTTGGAAGAGGCATTAAGGGAGCTGAAGTTCAGAAAGTTGCCCGGAAAGGATGGAATCACAAATGAGATGCTTTAAAACTTGGGTACTAGAGCAAAGGCAGCTCTACTGGACGTCCTCAACATAACGTGGAGGACAGGTATAGTACCAAGAGAATTGAAGGAAGCGATCATGGTACCCATCCTAAAACAAGGCAAAAATAAACTCGACAAGGCCGAAAAATAGACCCGGCGAGTTACAGACCAATAAGCCTCCTAGGATGCACGGACAAACTCATGAAACCCATGGTGAACAAACGGATATCTTGGCACTTAGAAATCAAAAGGCTTCTAATGACACAACAGAAGGCTTTCGGAAGCACCGATCTACATAAGATCAAGTAACCAATATCGCCCAGGAAATCGAGGATGGTGTCCAAGTAAAGAAACAGACACTGGCAGTTTTGGTAGATTTGGAGAAGGCTTTTGACACAGTTTGGAAGGAAGGGATACGACTGAAACTCTTCACCCTCGGTATTAAGGGAAGAATGTACACATGGCTTGATAGATACCTTGAGAACAGAACAGCAAGGGTTCAAGTTTAGGGGTACACTAGCCATAAGGCCACATTAGAGCAGGGAGTCCTCCAAGGAGGGGTCTCACTTACTTTCGTTCTAATCTGTATCCATGACATAGCAACATGCCTACCAAAGCGAGTACACTCTGCCATGTATGCCGACGACCTGGCAATTTGGGCGAGGGAAGGGTTAATGCCCATAGCAACAAATCGACAGCAAGTTACTCTAAATAACTTGGAAGTGTGGTCAAAAAAGGGGAATATGAACATAAATCCTTAAAAAGAACTTACATTGTGTTCTACCAGAACAACCAGTATTACAAAGTTAAGCTTAAAATCAATGGGTACGATCTTCCAGAAAGCATAACCCCAATGTACCTTGCAGTCACACTTGATCGAAAACTGACTTGGTGCCCCTAAATTTAAAATTAAGCGGCAAAAACGAGACATAGGCTCACGATGATGCGTAAACTCGCAGGCTCCACGTTGGGAACAAACACCAGAGTTCTCACAACACTCTACTCTGGAAGAGTGTGATCGGTCCTGGAGTACAATTTGCAGCGTGGAATAGTGCATCCAACAAGCAATTCGCCAACGTGAGCAACAGTCAAAATCGTGCAATACGCATTATCACAGGAGCCATGAAATCCACGCCCATCAAGGCGATGGAAACAATCACAGGCATCCAACTAATGGCAGATGAAAGGGACAGAAAATTATTGATATTAGCGGACAAAAACTTTAACGGCTCGATTCCCACCCCATGTACGAAAGAATGAGACGGATTCGGAAGGGGCAAGATACAGCGAACCAGCTTTGCAAAGAACGCTAAAGTACTGACCGTAGAACATCCGATCCTAGCAAACTGCAAAGACAAATCAATCCTGGCAACCGATAAGTGTCCGCCGCGAAAAACCAAAATGCCGGAACTAAGGGAATCAATCCCATGTATACTGAAAAAAAGGCAGCCAGAAAACTTCGAAAGAAGAGCAGCCACGGAAAAATATATATCTACCGAATACCCTGAAAATAAGTGGACACACATGTACACTGACGGATCGGCAAGGAACGCAATCAGAAACGGCGGAGGAGGAATAGTACGTAAACTCCCAAAGAAAGAAATGGCAAAGGCAAATACCCAAATAACTAACGGGCAGAGGCGGAGGCAATAAGAACAGGGCCCGAAATGATCCTAGAGAGAAGAGGCACCTGTCGCAACAAAGTCGTGATATTAACTGTTACTCTATTGGTCATCACGGTACTCAAAAAGGTAGGTCAAACAGAGCTCATTGAGCTGAAATCAACCCTCGATGCACTAGTATACACACTTAAACGCACCGTCATTCAGTGGATTCCATCATACTGCAACATAAGGGGAAACGAAAACGCCGACACAAGCTATCTAAAAAATGCGGACGACTACCTCAGACTGATCTCGAGATTAGCTATTAGGAAGCCAGAACAACCATCGGATGGCACTATAGAGGCAAATGGACACAAGACCATCCTCAGTACAACAACAGCGACGGGTACTATGGTCTGTCTCGTAGTAAACAAGTTGCCATACTCCGCCTCCGTACCGGCCACAACAAGCTCCGCGCCCACATGTTTAACAAATTTAAATTCGTCACTACTAGTCTGTGCCCCTGCAAAAAGGCGGACATGACGGCAGAACACGTTCTGCAAGATTGTCAACTGATAGCAGGTATAAGAAAAGAAACCTGGCCCCATGACACAGAGCTTCGCGAGAAGCTGTACGGAGGAAAGGAGTCCCTTAAAACACGGTAAAATTCATGATAAAAGTTGGTTCATCAGTCTAGGCCGGGATCGCGAGAGAGAGAGAGACCAGCCAGGAATTAGACTCCAGCCGACATAGCCTGAACGATCACCAATGCACGCAAATCCTCCAACCACGGAAAGGTAGGCTAATCTGGAGGTTGTCTGGCAGGTGTAATTAGAACTGTTATGTGTGGATCAACAACATGGACGTCTTACTCAGGGTGTAACATTATTGTTATCGGTTGAGGCCACATAGCTGAACTGTATTAGCAAAAAGGTGACGGTTAAGGATTGCACATAATGAACCCATGTGTTTGTCATATCTTTATTAAGCGAACGACGAACACGGAACAAATTTGAAAAATGGGTTTGTTAAATCTTATTCGGCATAGGGAACATCTTAGTGCAGTCACAGTTTAAATTAACCTATATGTTAGCTCTCTTTGAAGAGCATCTCAAATTCACTCTGTCTCTTGCCAGGTGGTCATATTCCGTTGGCCTATGTAGGACACGCACCTTGATGATGATATGTTAGCTATTACTACACGATTCGATTAGGAGACGTGCTTAATGGTCAGCTAACGTTTCATTTTCCTTTTTCCAGAACCAACCAGGAATGATACGATCTATTATTATTTATGAAGGAAAGTGATCAAGCACATGAGAAGCTATGTGACAATGGGAGGTGTAATATTTGGTCGCAACATATATAGTTGGAGAACCTGAGAACCAGACATAGAAACCGGAGAGAGCAGTCGGAGAGCAGAGAGAGAGAGAGAGAGTAGAGAAGCAGAAGACAGAGAGAGCATTCCAAGTGATATATGATACTCACAAAGACAGACCGTCATAGAGAGCCAATAAATTAGCCTTGATAGATTCCTAGAATATAATTGAATCTCCCTAATCCAGACGAGACTATGTATTTATGCAAGAGCCATAATTCTAAAAATTCTTGAAAAGAAATTAAGAAGTGATAAACGTGAAACAAGTAGTCATCAGGCGACTTCGCACTCATGTAGTGAGAAATATAGATTTGTACATGATGAAGCAGAATATTGGAGAAATCCAGACGGGAAGAATAATTTATGAAAAAAATCATATAAATTAAAATAATAAAAATATCAACGTAGGCGTCAGTATTATGCAGCGTAAACATCAACATTTTTTTTTTGTGAGACTGGACTTCCAAGTCTGGCATTTACTCATCAAGCATAGTCAGCGTAAACATCAACATTTTTGTGAGACCGACTTCAAGTCTGGCATTTACTCATCAAGCATAGTCAGCGTAAATATCAACATTTTTTGTGAGACCGGACTTCAAGTCTGGCATTTACTCATCAAGCATAGTCAGCGTAAATATCAACATTTTTTGTGAGACTGGACTTCAAGTCTGGCATTTACTCATCAAACATATGTCAGTGTAAACATCAACTTTTTTTTTTGTGAGACTGGACTTCAAGTCTGGCATTTACTCATCAAGCATATGTCAGCGTAAACATCAACATTTGTTTGTGAGAGCGGACTTCAAGTCTGGCACTTACTCATCGAGCATTGTCGGCGTAAACATCAACAGTTTTACTGAGACCAGACTTTAAGTCGATATCCTAGTTATCCAATGTAATCAACGGGAAACTAAGGAATCTTGCGCATTATCTATTCAAAGTTGTTCATATACTTATCCAATATATTCAATGTGACAAACGCTATTAGACTCTAGTGAGATGACAATCACATGGAAGACGATTGTGTTGACGTCAGAGTATGTCTTACAATTGCACATTTTGTTCAATGAATACAAATTTATTTCTGCTAGAATGTTCTAATTATAATCCGATACTTATGTAATAGGGTAAAGGGGCTAATTGGAGTCAAGTGTTGTTACCTGTGGAGATCAGTCATGTGACGTTATGTGGTTAGACTGGAGACTAAATGATATTGACAGCACCGAGTGTTACTACCGGTGACGATCAAACACGTTAACGGCCGGTAATTAAACCTTTGACCAATCAGTTTCGGAGTTCAGCTAAGTAGGCGAGTGTATAGGTAGAGAGAGAAAAATGTACCCCAGAGATGTCCAGATAGGCGATTTTCAGAGATTATATTATTGAAGATTTGATCTTGAAAGGAAACTTGAACAGACTAGACCGATTTTAGGTCGAACAGCAGAACTTGTACAGACTAGACCGATTTTAGGTCGAACAGCAGAACTTGAACAGACTAGACCGATTTTAGGTCGAACAGCAGAACTTGTACAGACTAGACCGATTTGAGGTCGAACAGCAGAACGTGTACAGACTAGACCGATTTTAGGTCGAACAGCAGAACTTGCGATCAATCAGATAAGAGTCAGTACAGTTTTCTGTGAAATTCAGATCAAAGGGATTCCGGGAGCTTTTAGCCAGGGGGATATAAGTCAAGCAGGGATGTTAATGACAGAACTATAACACATACATAGAAACATGTATATATATATTAATATGTCATATGCCTTTATGATCAATAAAACCCTTAAAAATATTTTTTTAAAATTAGGTTAGAATTGAGAATTCAGGAATGTAGCATCCACAGTCCAGTGTAGGAATTCTAATACGGAAATAGATGAAATTCAATTTTTAGTACAGACACAGAGCGGACAGAACATACTTCGACAGGAACTTAGGGGAAGAACGTAGCCAAGGCTGGAAGAAGAACTGAGCAGAAGAATTGAGCAGAAAAACTTAGCCAGGGACAGACACAGAGTGAGGAAGAAGAAAGACAGAGATAGAAGAAGGAAGGAATTTAGGACAGTAGATTGAACAGGAGAGTTTTAGAAAGTATAAAACTAGACAGTAGAATTGAACCGAGTTGCATACAGGGAGAGCCCAGTAGAGAGAAGTCAAATATATAGCATAATTCATACGTATAAACCAACAGAGAGCTACGAATATCTGGGCTCAATAATTAACAATAGCGGTGACTGTTCCAAAGAGATCTCAAGAAGATTGGCAATAGCAATCAAGAAGTTAAACGCAATGAAGAACATGTGGCAAAGCACCTGCAAAATACTAAAATTAAAAATATTGAGAGCATGCATTTTCCCAGTGGCTACTTATGGTTGTGAATCATGGACTATTACACAGAAATTAAGAACGAAAATCCAGTCCTTCGAAACTAAATGCTACAGAAAGATCCTACGAATACCATGGACAGAAAAAAGAAAGAACACTGATGTCCTGAAAGAACTGAATGTTAAAGAGAATTGGCTGATAAACAACATCAATCAATCAAGTGCCATGCCTGCCGGCGTAGGCGATCATGTCTCTCCACAACTCTCTTTGCTTGGTGCATGTAATCTGTTCTGACGTCGATATTTTGTCGAACCATGATGTCAGGCCATCCAACATCTTCTCCCTCTGTCTTCCACGATCTCTCCTTCCCTGAATTTTACCTGTAGTCACCAAATGTTCTAAACCTTCTCTTCGCATTATATGCCCGAAGAACCTTGATTGTCGGATTCTTATTCTTTTGATAAGGTTTCTTTGTGTGCAGACCTGATTTAAAACCTCCACGTTTGTTTTCTTTGCTGTCCATGGAATTCTCAACATTCTTCTGTAAAACCACATCTCTGTGGCTTCCAATGATCGTATTGAATGTTTGTTCAGTGTCCATGATTCGCTGCCATACATAAGAATTGGTTCAATATAGCATTGGAGTACTCGTTTTCGCAGTGTCATTGGTAGTGAGTTCACGCATAGTGTGTTCTTCATTTTCATAAAAGTTGCTTTCGTTTGAGCTATTCTACTCCTAATCTCTGTTGTACATCTTCCATCTGATGTTAGGAATGTTCCTAGATACTTTAATCGATGGACTTGTTTCAGTGTTGTGTTATTTATTTTGATATTGCATGTTGGTGTTTCTTGTTTCTTGGAGACAACCATAACCTCTGTTTTCTTTATATTCATGCTTAATCCTTTCTTTTCACTTTCTCTCACTAGTATGTCTATCAAGTCTTGCAGATCGTGTTCATTTGATAAACAACATACAATACCGACAAATTACATACTTTGGTCACATTAAGCGTCACGATGGCCTGGAATGAACAATACTGGAAGGCAGGGTCCCAGGACGCAGAGGCAGACCAAGAAGAAGATGGCTACAAGATATTAAAGAAACCATGAACATGACCATCGACGAAGTGGGTGAACTGGCAAGAGACAGAGTGAATTTCAGATGTGCTGCAAAGAGAGATACGTCATATAAAGGGTACGCACCTTGATGATGAAACCAACAGAACTGCCGACATAGAGTGTTGTACATAGATTCAGAACTCCACGGAGATTTGCATCCATCCGAGAGTTACTGTTCAGAATTGGTGAACCGGTTACATTGCATATTGGAACCGGAGGACTTTTCAGAATTAGAAAACTAGACGGTAGATTCAAATTGAACGGTTAGGCCAGACCAGACAGAGAGCCTATAACAGCATAGGAGAGAGATGTCAGCCAGTTTACATAATATATTCTTATAACCAGTTAGCAGAGATCAAGATTAATGTGTGATTTGTGAGAGAAATCGTAGCTAGAGAGCGGTATAACGTATGGTGACTGAACACGTTTTTTTCTAAGGACGTCGTAAGAAAGGTAGAGTTGAACTGTGAACATTTTAGAGATAGGATATCGGTGTATTAGATATTACTTAGCGAAGATTGACAATATTAGTTAGTAGCTATATTTTACAGTTATGTGCATTGTTATGTGTTTTAAATTATTTGTTTTTTCTTTTAAAGATTTCTTTTGATAATTTGATGTATGTACTAATTTTTTTTTTAAATGATGAGATATTGAAATAAGAAAAAAAAAAAAATGGAGAATTGGATTTGATTCTCACATAGATGTACAATATATTTGGCGGCCATTTCATTGAATTGTATTATATGTTATAGTGTGATAGTTGTCAAGATAGTGTGGATAGTGTTAATGATGTTGAGTAGGGAGAAGTGTCTTGTAAGGATTACAGAAGAAGAGTAGCAGCACATGTTATCGCGCTGTTACAACCAGATAGATAGATCCAAGAATATAAAGTAGATATATTGGAAGCAGCACAGGTTATCACACTTGAACACTGAGAGTATAACTTGCTAACGAATATTACTGTATACATATGTTTACTGTTGGTATTTTAATTAGTGCCTGAATAATAATTATAATATTTTATTATTTGATTAATATACTTAATGTTAATCACTTATTTCAGTAAAGACGTTTAATCGCTTTTGAATACATGATTTTAACTGACTCTCTAGCAAAATGCGTGCGCATGATGTGTTAGAGAGATAAGAAATAACAATAGAAGGTTAGACTAGCGAATTAAGAAAACATATATGCAACCGATATAATGTACGCTATATAACGTGTGGCTAGGATATAATCTGTATACTGCACATGCTGCAAAAAGACAAGGAAGGAGAATTAACATCTCTCAACTTCCCTGTTTCTGTAAGATTATGGACAATATGTTATATAACACAATAACCAACTCGGAAGAAATGTAACGTATTCACGTATCGTCGGTCCCCTAACAGTTGGCTCGACAGATTGCTAAACATTTAAATATTAAGGATAATATTCACATTTTCATAGAAATGTTGTTCTATGAACTGTAGGAAGTCTTTATGGCCGACCATTACTGAGATATATGGATCACTGCTAGGATTAAATGAAGGATTTTCTTTGTCGTTTCTATCAACTAGGAAACACTAGATTGTGATCGTGCTGTAAGTAAAACCACGTTTCGCAAAGCTGTAGTGCAGTTTCTTTCGATTTGAAATTTACTATTGAGTTTGAAGGCAAGAGAAACAAATTCAGCAAATTCAGAATTTGTCAGTTACAAACTTCTCAAATTACGACTCTGAGCGTGACATGATTTTGAAATCCAATTCAATTTGTAGAGATCACAATAAAGAATAGAAGACTTATATGTTTCAAACATCTAAATACGATTATATACACATTGACTTTGCATTAACTAGGCAGGATCGAAGTTCTGTCAAGTTGTACCGTGAATAAATTCAAAAACAGAACGATTTTCTATTTATTTGTAGAAATGTATATGATTTAATAAACAAGTGACACAGATGAGTTACCTGTATCGCAAGTATCTCCCATGTACCCAGGAACACAATTTTGACAATGTCCATTGCTATATGTGCAACCACCTAAGAGACAATTCTCACTGCATCGTTGTTGACATAAGTGTCCATAGAAGCCGTTCTCACATCCGAAAGAACATAATCCGTTGATGGGATTACATATTTCAGTGAATCTACAATCACATTGGTTCTCACATTCTAAACCGTACTTGTCATCTGGACATACGTAGGCTATGAAGAAGTCAATTATTATCTCTAAATCCGAATTGATGTATACACTACTGATCTTATTGGATAACATGATATAAATATGTAAGAAGCGGCTGTTAAAATATCACAAATGTAATGTAATCTGTAAATATGCAAATATTGTGAATGTACTCATAATTAAACACATGTACAACATCAGAGATTGTGAAACAACATGAACGACATGGGGCTACTAACACATTTGATGCATCTAATAGAGATACTTTATCACGAACAACAAGCAGCAGTCAGAATAGCGGGAGAAACATCAGAATGGTTTGAAGTGCAAAGGAAAGTAAGACAAATATGCATACTATCCTCATATTTATTCAACATCTCTGCAGAATGTATATTGCGAAATGTTAAGAATGACAAAAACTGCAAATTTGTTGACCCATTTCAATCGGAGGAAATATAATTCCAGAACTAAGGTACGCAGATGACACATTACTCCTCTCAAATAGTGTCACAGGCTTAGAACATCTAGTTCGGTCTGCAAAGAAGCACAGCGAGGATCATAACCTTTTTCTGAATATAAAAAAACTACATTATGTCCACCGACAAAGCAAAATCTGAATTCAAAATTACCATCAATAATGAAAACATTGAGAACGTCACAGATTGTGAATATCTTGGTTCTATAATTATCAACAGTGGATATTGTACGAAAGAAGTTAGAAGAAGATTAGTCGTGGCTTTCCCGAGGTTAGTCAGAATAAAGAAACTTTTGCACGACACAAGCAAAGAAACAAAAGTAAGACTACTGATAACATGCATATTCACTGTGACAACATATGGATGCATATCGTGGACTAAAACGCAAACATTAAAATACAAAATTTAAGCTTTTGAAACAAGGTGCTATAGAAATGTTCTTAGAACACACTGGACAGAGAAGATGAGAAATAAAAACACCCTACAAGACTTGCATATGAAGGAGCATTGGCTGAAAAATAACATCCTGTCCCGGAAAATGAACTATTTTGGTCACATTAAACGCCACATCGGTCTGGAGAGAAAGGTAATGGAAGACATGGTTCCTGGAACACAAAGCAGGTGACGACAAAGACGATGGTTACAGCAGGACATCAAAGAAACATTGAACATGACGCTAGTAGAGGCCGGAGAACTTGCAAGCGACAGAGATATTTTCATGTCATCTGTGATGAATGCGACGTTCCACAAGTGTTTTACTTGAACAATCTTGTTCATATTGAGAGAAGGGATATCGGTATAGATATATGCGCCATAGTACATACAATGTATGCGAATAAAGTGTTTACAGATAAATCCACTACATAATTGTTATCGTGATAATGTAAATGTTGCTCACTAAGTTAGGTTGTAGAAGATGGATGCAATATATATATATATATATATATATATATATATATATATATATATATATTCGTCTTAATATTTCAGAGTGATTGAATTTCAGATATCACATGTCTCCATCTGTTTCTGTTCTTAAACGTTTCTTCCCAATTATAAACTTTTAGTATTTCTAGGTCTACTTCAATTTTATCTTTTCATCAGGTTTTTTGGGGTCTTCCTCGGGATATTTTCCACGTTATGTTTTTTGTAAAACAAATTGTAGGCTTTCTGATTTATGTCATTCTTTAAATATGACTATACATAATACACACACTATGCGTGAACTCACTACCAATGACACTGCGAAAACGAGTACTCCAATGCTATATTGAACCAATTCTTATGTATGGCAGCGAATCATGGACACTGAACAAACAATCAATACGATCATTGGAAGCCACAGAGATGTGGTTTTACAGAAGAATGTTGAGAATTCCATGGACAGCAAAGAAAACAAACGTGGAGGTTTTAAATCAGGCCTGCACACAAAGAAACCTTATCAAAAGAATACGAATCCGACAATCAAGGTTCTTCGGGCATATAATGCGAAGAGAAGGTTTAGAACATTTGGTGACTACAGGTAAAATTCAGGGAAGGAGAGATCGTGGAAGACAGAGGAGAAGATGTTGGATGGCCTGACATCATGGTTCGACAAAATATCGACGTCAGAACTGATTACATGCACCAAGCAAAGAGAGTTGTGGAGAGACATGATCGCCTACGACGGCAGGCATGGCACTTGATTTATTGATACATAATACGTACAGTGGTCTCCTATTGTGTTTTTTATCCAGTATGTGCTATTTTAATTGCTACACCCACTGCCTTGTAGACAGGGGCTAGGGAGAGCTAAAGCCTAGGGGAGTAAACCTTGATCGAAAATCCCCACTGCCTTGTGGGTCAGCACGGTAATGCAGAGGGCTTGAGGAGTAAACATTGACCAAAAATCCGGAGGGACGAACCCTAACGCAGTTGATGGTTAAGTGTGTACTCCTTGCCATCTTCTGCCATCTCCTGCAAATCCTGCTTGATTCCAAACATATAGACTTGTCTTTCCTTTGGATGAAACAGTAGGGTAGAGAGGGGGTTTGTGCAAAATGGACAAGGAACATTCTTCATATCAACTGCCCAGGCTAGGCAAAAAGGGAGACGACACTTCTGCGTTGCTTTCGGCTCAGGCACAACACGGAAAGCAACAGCTACCTAGAAACATGACAAATACATCTCTTAGATTGGACACATGAACATTGATGATGTTAAGGGCACGAGAATCAAGCGTGGCATGTCGTGGACAGCCCAGGCTGAGAGAACAATTGGCCAGGTGACTACGGTTGCGACCCTACCAAAAGGGAAGAATGGATCCCAACAGATGGTAGCATGATGAACTATCTCAACGTTATCATTACTCTTGGAAGAGAATGTAGAGATTGGGGCAACATGAAGGATGATCTCGTAGTTAAGCAGCTGATAGAAGATAATGCAAGGGATGATGATGTTGTTGTATCATCGTGGTGAGAAATCCGGCTGGGGTTTCTTGGCTAATGCGCTTGGTAGGGTTGTTGCAGAGCGAAGTGGGGCATACAGGACAACTACTTCTAGTATGAGGATGTAGGTTGAGGCCGTTACTGCTGTCCTCCATTTGATTTCTGGGACTTCAATTACTGGGGCAGTTGTTGTATCTGACTCTCAGTCCATGCTTCACAAGATCCAAAGGGCAGGTTTCGGTATGAGTGGATGTCGTCTATAGAAGTTTCTAACCTCCAGCGGCTTACGTGGATATACTGTCCTGGGCATGCGGGTGTTTACGGTAATGAGAGGCGGACAGGCTTGCATCAACAGCATCGATTGTTGGGGAGTTGAAGATTGATAAGGGGATATTCGTTGGTCTCTTCGCGACTCTCTGTTGGATGAGGACACTAAAATCGATGTTGAATCGATCAAGCGATTTAAGCAGATGTACTATTGCACAGATGTACTAATTAATATATAACCACACAACCAGATCAATTTCACAAAGTGAACACAAACAGATCAATTTCATAAAGTGAACACAAACAGATCAATTTCACAAAGTGAACACAAATAGATCAATTTCACAAAGTGAACACAAACAGATCAATTTCACAAAGTAAACACAAACATATCAATTTCACAAAGTGAACACAAACATATCAATTTCACAAAGTGAACACAAACATATCAATTTCACAAAGTGAACACAAACATATCAATTTCACAAAGTGAACACAAACATATCAATTTCACAAAGTGAACACAAACATATCAATTTCACAAAGTGAACACAAACATATCAATTTCACAAAGTAAACACAAACATATCAATTTCACAAAGTGAACACAAACATATCAATTTCACAAAGTGAACACAAACCGATCAATTTCACAAAGTGAACACAAACAGATCAATTTCACAAAGTGAACACAAACAGATCAATTTCACAAAGTGAACACAAACATATCAATTTCACAAAGTGAACACAAACAGATCAATTTCACAAAGTGAACACAAACAGATCAATTTCACAAAGTGAACACAAACAGATCAATTTCACAAAGTGAACACAAACAGATCAATTTCACAAAGTGAACACAAACATATCAATTTCACAAAGTGAACACAAACATATCAATGTCATGCAAACACGCATAAACAACACAACAACGACATAATACATAAAAACAGGGACATGTCGCACCCAAGACACGAATGAATGCACAACAATCAAATGAATGAAAGATACACACCCACAACACAACTAACACTTTCTGAAACAACACCCGACATTATCCCATGTGTACCCTAAAACTTTAGATAACACTATTTTGCCCCCATAAAACTGGCGTACAAATGCTTTGAAGACTAAATGTATATGTTTCATTGTAAAGCAAGCAGCCTATTATTTAACTATTTATTTCGCATTATTGTATTATTTAATATATTTGTTTATCTATTATTGTGTATCATTTATTGAAATTATCGCAAATCAACATTTATGCAAAATATTGTTTATAACTATTTCATCATTTATTGAAATTATCTGCGAATTATGAAGTATTACTTTTTCATCATTTAAAAATAAAAAAAAATTTTAAAAATTCAAAAATAAACGGAAAAAAAAAATACCCTATACGAAATGTACCACTGACATTGTATCTCATATACTGTTTAGCTTTGCTGAATTAATGAATTCTGAATACTGACCAAAGCAATCGGTAATACGACCACACACAACTCATGACGATATACTTCTTTGATTGTATAGCAAGCACCTTAGTTAAGCTTAGCTAATGCATTGTGTATTATTGATCGCACTACTTTGAAATTAGGAAAATTATATCCCATCCAACCGTTATTGTCGAGATGGTTACGAACTTTGAAAGAGCAGAATGAAGCGCCACCGCAAAGTATTGCAAATATTCTGACTCATTTCTTGTTGATTAACAGAAAATACATAGCATAGCGTTTAAAATAGACCATTTTCTTTTAGTCCATTGTATATTATTGATCGCATTATTTGAAAATGAAACTTCTCTCCACAGAGGAAAACAAAAATAAAAAAATAAAAATGTATTTAGTGAACATATGGACTTTTTAGTAAACATACGAACTCAAAAGGACTTCTTTAGTAAACATAACAACACAATATTGATGCCTAGTAAGTGCAGTGTACCAAAATGCAAATCAAATTACGAATGTAATTATATATGTAAAATATCTTCTTCTTCTTCTTTTGTCGTCACACTGCTACCGGGTTGCTGCCCAGTGTCGAGGTTTTCTGTTTTTGTCTTGTGCTGTTCTGATGGCTTGTGTGATTGTTATCTTTGCTCTTTCACAGGATTCTGCTACGCCATCTAACCATCTTTTCCGTGGTCTTCCTCTTGCCTTCTTTCCCGATGTTCTGTTGTAGAAGACTCTGTATACTGTGGAGTTTGGATGCATTCTTATTAAGTGGCCAAACCACTTCATTCTTTGTTTATCTATGTAATTCAAGCACGGTTTTGTGCCAACTTTCTTTCTTATGCTGATGTTAGTGATTCTGTCTTTTCTTGTGTTGTTGGTAACTTTTCGCAGGCAACACATTTCACTTGTAGTTATTTTTTGTGACTGCGCTTGTATAATATATGTATAATATAAGTAAAGTTAACATGTACCTTCTTCGGTAACATAACTGTTGTCAGTGTTGTAAACATAAAAAAAAAATCTAGTAAGTAATGTGTCCCAAAATGTAGATCAAATTACGATTTTAATTAAATGTGTGTAATTAAACAATTACCTTCTTTAATAAACATAACAACATAACAATGCCTAGAAAGTGTTGTGTACCGAAATGTAGACAAGGAACATGTTCTATTGTATAATTATTGAAAGCACCAGCTATAGAACTCAGAACTAACATAGATCAAGTCATGTCTTTTACTGTTCACCTAAAGGAAGTTTCCATAGATAAGAGTTCATTTAACTGTCTGTAAAATAGTGGAAAAATTGAGAGATGGTCCCATGTTGAGAACCTCTTGTCCTTGAAAATCATTCAACGATTTAGAAGAGCACCAACTATTGACTATTACATGACAATGGCACATGATAATCTGGTTGAAGCAATTAGTTTATCATCCACCATAATAAGCGCTAGTTTTGTGCCAGAGAAAACACTCCAATTCCTCGCTGAGCAGTTGCAACCGGTCAGAACTCCAGATAACAGAAAATGGTATAGTAATAACACTCAGTGTTTTGCATTTATGACATATTTAATTGAACCTGATCCGTCCTCATATCATCTGGATATGAAGATAAGTTCTTAGCCACGACAAACCATAAGGAGATTGTCATACAAATTGTAACTACCAGTTACATGAAATTCGCATTAGGCAATACTGTATGTAATCTGCGGAGCTCACAAAAGAAATATTTTATTGTCTGTGGTTCCAACATTTTCCTCAACAATGATATAACAATCAGGAATGTTCAATGCAATGTTCAGCAAGCTACTTCTTCACCAAAAAGGAAAGGAACAAATTTCAGTGGTAGATAAATATATTTTTGTAATACTGTTTAGTTTATGTGCTAATCAAGCTGTGGGGATGTGCAAACTCGTGACTTACTTATTCATGTGTTAGTAATAAGAGACTAGCATATGTTGATGTTAGTATATGTGCTAAACAAATAATGATGATTCAGATGGATGAAATTTATATTAAAACTACAATGAATTATACTGGATGAAAATTGATTGGCACAGCATTTTATATCACTAGTGATCTCTTCAGACAAAATGTTTCAAAATGTGAAATATAGACTACTGCTCTCCATCGACATAATGTAACAAAAGTTGGCATGTAGACAATTGATCTCCTTCGACATAATGTAACAAAAGTTGGTATGTAGACTACTGATCTCCTTTGACATAATGTAACAAAAGTTGACATGTAGACTATTGATCTCCTTCGACATAATGTAACAATAGTTGTAACATAGAATATTGATGTTCGACATATTGTAACAAAAGTTATCACATAGACTATTGACATTCTTCAACATAATGTAACAAAAGTTGTCATGTAGACTATTGATCCCCTTCGACATAATGTAACAAAAGTTGGCCACAAATATCATAATCCAAATATGTATAAATGTAACAGAAAACTACATCAAAATAAAACACAATGCAGTACTTACTTCCATACGCTTCTAATTCACAGAAAAATACCGCTCTCAAATAACCTTGTTTTAGTGTTATGGATGTCACTTGCTTTCCTGTATACACGGGTATTGTATTGGTTGGACTTCGTGACACTAATGTATAAGAGGTGACAGCTGTGCCATTGTCAGTGTGTGTACGTATTTTGGTTGACAATAATGAGTCCGGCATTACTGCAGCAGACCAATATAAAATAATTTACAATCATTTATGCCTATACTTTCTATTTTAATAACATTGATATTATTAATACATAAGCAATGTAATGTAGCAGTGTTTATTTATCCTAGTTTCTATGTCATTACCTCAAGTGTCCTATTACCTCCCGTGTCCTATACTTCACACACAATAAGTCTTACCAGAAGTGTGATTTATATAAAGTGGAGTACATGGACAAAAGGGTAAACGAATAAAATGGTTAATCATTAGAACGTTTGGTACAGCGGAATCGGTTACGATTTAGTAGCTATTTAGAACTACATATAGACGAGATACTCATTTAATGCAGTTGAGTTAGATGGGTTCTGAACAATCTCCCTAGAATTTGTAGGAAAGTATATTTAGAAAAAAACACATAAGGAAAATGTACTAGAGAAAACACTTTCTTTCTCGAATCATGTTTGCCTCACAGCGCCAGATCAAGTAGAGATTTCTAAAACGGACCATTGTATGCGCTTCGTAGATAGTCTCTTTCGTCGTCTCTGTTATCTCTGAGGTTCATCTTTTAACTGGCTAGCCTTTCTCTTTGTACCCATTGTATCGGAGCAGCATTGCTCTTTGAGGTGCACTGTCTGTTTCGCCCCATGTGGGCGCACGTCCCTTCTCTGGATGCACCCCTCATCCTATATAATTATTTTTGTTCGGGCCCCCACCTCAGTGCTCCAAGTTTCGCCCATGTGGGTCCATGTGCAACTTAACTCGGGTCACCACCTACGGACTCCGAATTTAGCCCCATGTGGACCCATATTTCTTTTCTGGGTGCATTTCTCATTCTTTTATTTTTGTTTGTTCAGCCTTTCTCACCGGTGGGCAGGGAGACTGTGGTAACTGTGGTGTGGCTTTTACCTTGTTACACTCCGTGATTTTTGGACTCTTGCCCCAGAGCTGCAATTTTAGTGTGGTCATTTGCTCCGGGGGAGCTAGCACTCGTTTACAGACGACTCTTACATTACCGTTTCCTACGTTTCAACCAATAACATTTCATCGGACTTCGGCCAGGAGATGTGTGCTTTTTTTTGTTTTGACCTGCGTTGTTTTTCAGTGCCTGGACTACTACCACTACCTGTAGCTCTCCCTCGATCTCTACCCGCTTAGACAGACAGGAACCGCTGTCTTTTACCAAGGTCACCACGGGAGGGGGGGTGGTAGGATCTTTATTAGTGTCAGCTCACTAATCCTGGAGCGGCGCTTTCCCTATGCGTATTTGACCCCGTTCATTGACTCAAATAGTATACTCAGAAAGATTGAAACAGACTAGTAACAAAGACAATGTTTGGAATCGCTGCAAGAATATGAAAAGAAACACGATTAATTGAAAAACTGGATATTCCACAATAGAAGATACGTAGAGTTTATCTTCTAAAACATAACTAATTCTTCGAGAACATTAAATGTGTGTAGCTGTTATACACACCAACAACCCATATCAAATATTATAAGGAAACGAAGGTGGAAATATTTAGGTCATGTGCTTAGATCAGACGAAAAGAGACTAAATCGACAAGTCCTTATGTGGTCACCAGTTGGGAAAAGAAAACGTGGAAGACCAAAGACCACTCTTCGAAGAACCATCCAACAAGAAAGTAAACTATTGGGATGTAAAATCATACAAGATCTGCAACTGCTAGCAAAGAACCGTATCACATGGAGATCTAAAACCTCTGCCCTATGTGCCGCCTTTGGCACGAAAGGAACAAACTAACTAACTAAGCTGTTATACAACAGAACGGAGTGATAATTTAATTGTAAAAGATCATCAGAGAGAGAGAAATAGAGAGAGAGAGCACACAGAGGAGTGAGTCACTATGTCCGTATCTGAGGGCAGATTACAGTAGCAGGCTAGATTCGGCAGGAGAGCTTCACAATCAGATAGATCACAATTTAGAAAATAATTCTGATCATATTAGTAGTAGCAGATTAGTAGTAGCAGATTAATAGTAGCAGATTAGTAGTAGCAAATTAGTAGTAGGAGATTAGTAGTAACAGATTAGTAGTAGCAGATTGGTAGTATCAGATTAGTAGTAACAGATTAGTAGTAGCAGATTAGTAGTAGCAGATTAGTAGTAGCAGATTAGTAGTAGCAGATTAGTAGTAGCAGATTGGTAGTATCAGATTAGTAGTCGCAGATTAGAAGAGCAAATTAGATTGGAATAGGAATACGATGAAGAAGAAATAATCTTCAGACTAGTGAACATGATCTGCAGATTAGTGAACATGTTCGTGAGACCAGTGAACATGATTGTGAGACTAGTGAACATGATCTTCAGACTAATGAACATGAGCTTCAGACTAGTGAACATGATCTTCACACTAGTGAACATTAGCTTTAGACTAGTGAGTATGATCTTCAGACTAGTGAACATGATTTTCAGACTAGTGAACATTAGCTTCCTACTAGTGAACATTATCGGCAAACTTGTGAACATGATCTTCAGACTAGTGAACACGAGCCTCGGACTGGAGAGCAGGAGCAGACTAGAGTTGCGGACGAAAAAACACGCACAGAGAATATGAAAACATTAGTAGACATTCGACTTAGAGACTAGATTAACTAAGAGAAGGAAACAATAGATGTCCATTCAGGTTGCGCTGAAGGCCTTTAGAACTAGGGACAGTAACGCTGATAAACTAGAAATGTAATATTACAGAAAGGTCTATCTTATAAACATAACCTATTGGTTAGATGTAGAGTCTATAATACAGACTGAACTATATTCTACTGGTAAATGTCACAGCCAGATAGCAGAAATATATTCCTCACAACCAATCAGCATTACTCTAAACGTATACAATAGACAAGTAGTCAGCTAGTCCATTCTACTTGAAGGAGCTATTATCCAGACAGGAAACATTTATTCGTATCATCAATAAGCTATCTATTCGTACCGATTAATCGGCATGTTAGTCTATTCTACCACGACCTACTTTATAAGGACCTCAGCGCAGGCGGCAATATTGCCATGTGACGTCATAGGCTGAGGCGGTGTATTCTCACAGACTAACTATTGTCTGTTACTATTGGGGAAACGCTGATCTAGACAATACGTCTTGCAGATGTTGGAAACTTGTTGTGGGATGCATGTGTGTATTACAGAAGATGTTTTCTGATGAGTAGTTATAGTTGTTGCTCTCACATACTATTTTAGTTTAATTGTATACATAATACTTATAGTAATGTATTATTACTAATATACTTACATCAGCTTATGGTAGTCTCTCACAAATAATCCATGAATAAGTAAGTCGCATGTTTGCACAACACCACAATTTGATTAGCACATAAACTAACATAAGCTTATGGTAGTCTCTTATCAGTAATCCATGAATAATCAAGTCACAAGTTTGCACATCACTACAACTGGATTAGCACATAAACTAACATCAGCTTACCATAGTCTCTTGTCAGTAATAAATGAATAAGTAAGTCACAAGTTTGCACAACACCACCTTTTGTTACATTATGTCGAAGGAAATCCATAGTCTACGTGACAACTTCTGATACATCATGTCGAAGGAGATCAATTGTCTATATGACAACTTTTGATACATTATGTCCGAAGAGATCAATAGTCATACATGATAACTAGGGAAAACAAAATGCTGTGTCAATCAATTTTCCTCAGTATAATTCAGTGCAGCTTTAACATAAATTGCATCCATCTGAATCACCACAGCTTGGTTAGCACATAAACTAACATCAGCTTATGGCAGTCTCTTATTTGTAAGTCATGAATAAGTAAGTCACAAGTTTACACATCACCACCACTTGATTAGCACATAAACTAAACAGTATTACACAAATATATTTATCTATTACTGAAATTTGATCCTATTCTTTTTTGTGAAGAAGCAGTTTGCTGAACATTGCATTAATCATTTCTGATTTTTATATAACTGTTGAGGAAAATGTTGGAACCACAGATAATAAAATATTTCTTTTTTGAGCTCTGCAGACACATACATTACTGTCTTATGAGAATTTCATGTAACTTATAGTTACAATTCGTATGAAAATTTCAATATGGTTTGTCGTGGTTAAAAATTTATTTTCATATCCAGATGATATGAGGAAAGATCAGGTTCAATTTAATATGTCATAAATGCAAAACACTAAGTGTTATTGCTATACCATTTTCTATTATCTGGAGTTCTGAACAGATGTAACTGTTGAGTGAGGAATTGGAGTGTTTTCTCTGGCACAAAACTAGTGCTTGTTGTGGTGGATGATAAACTATGATATGATATATAGTGTTAATCGTAATTTGATCTACACCTTGGTACACATCACTTACTAGCTAGGTATGGTAATTTGATCTACACCTTGGTACACATCACTTACTAGCTAGGTATCGTAATTTGATCTACACCTTGGTACACATCACTTACTAGCTAGGTATGGTTATTTGATCTACACCTTGGTACACATCACTTACTAGCTAGGTATGGTAATTTGATCTACACCTTGGTACACATCACTTACTAGCTAGGTATGGTAATTTGATCTACACCTTGGTACACATCACTTACTAGCTAGGTATCGTAATTTGATCTACACCTTGGTACACATCACTTACTAGCAAGGTATCGTTATTTGATCTACACTTTGGTACACATCACTTACTAGCTAGGTATGGTTATTTGATCTACACCTTGGTACACATCACTTACTAGCTAGGTATCGTAATTTGATCTACACCTTGGTACACATCACTTACTAGCTAGGTATCGTAATTTGATCTACACCTTGGTACACATCACTTGCTAGCTAGGTATCGTAATTTGATCTACACCTTGGTACACATCACTTACTAGCTAGGTATCGTTATTTGATCTACACCTTGGTACACATCACTTACTAGCTAGGTATGGTTATTTGTTTATATTTACATTAGTTATTTTTACCGAATAAGATACTTATTAAATTAACTTAAATTATACATATATAATTATAATCGTAATTTGATCTGCATTTTGGTACACGGCACTTACTAGGCATCGTGACATTGTTGTTATGTTTACTAAAGACGTCCGTTTGAGTCCGAATGTTTACTAAAGATTCCATATGTTTATTAAACACATTTGAATACTCCGTCTCACCCACCATCTTGAAAAGTCGTGCGAAGTGGCCACTATAGAGTAGGTCGTGATTCTACATGCCAGAGCTATCAACCAGGTAGTAGAAATGGATTCTCCTCAATATATAAAAGTGATATGTTCGTGCTTAATAAGACGCTAGTAGATGCTACGCAGAATTATCTTACCATGAGCAATTGCAGACACAGTACAACCATACACAAAGACAGCAAACAAAAGTAGCACCATTGTATTTAGCTATGTAATTGGTTGTATCTATCCAGAATGAACTCATAATCAAAGAAAACTGCTACAAATAAGAATGAGCAAATTTAAGTAATGTGGACATATAAAGAGACACGAATGGCTGGAGAAGACCATCGTGGAAGGAGGCATCTCTGCATAGAGAAGAAGAGAAAGACCACGAAGACAATGGATTCAGGACATAACTGATGGTTTAAGCATGACCAGACATCTGGCTTACGAGAGAAAGACATTCTGAAGAACTGGCAAAGTTCAGCTCAAGACAGCTATATGATGATGATTATGATGAATTAGTTGTAGAATTGCAAATGTAGTGAGTATTTCAAGTAGAGAGGATTTGCAGTATCATTTTAGAATAATTCTGGATAGTCGCTAGAGAAACATTGCCACGCTGTTTGGGTGTGGTTTACTATTCAGGCGTACGTATTTAGATTGTGCTACGAGTGTTGTAAATGCTGGTGATTTAAATGAAGTGTTCATTAAACTAAGAATCATATTACTCTTGCATCTGATAAATACACGACACTAGAGAAGTTATAGAGAGGAAGTTACACGATATTAATGGATACATGTTTGGTTTCTTCTGACAATGATTTCATATTTTATTTACCCTTGCTTACGGTGCGTGCGACCAGTATAATAGTACAATATCCCACTATATAATAGGTAACTATATAATATGCACACTTTTATACACGGCGACATTATCTCTTTATTACTTTATATAAATGATAGTCACATATTTATTTTATTGCATATATATTAGGCTTTCATTAACATTGGTTGGCGCAAATGTCCGCAACCACCTTATGCTAGTTCTTGGTTGGTTGAATTTTGTTGATATAGTTATTTTACCGGATGGGTAGCCATCCCAAGGAAACCGAAACATTTCTTTATTCGCCTTGTAGGTCGCAGCTTTACTATGCTTGGCTTCCATTGGGGCCCCTGTAACTTACGGGCGAAGTATATATTAGAGATGGATTATCTGCCTGCTGACATCATTGTTATTGATTGAACCTTATCACGGACCTAACGATGAAAGAAATCATAACTGCTATCTGTAGTGGCATTCAATTGTCATTTTCTTTACTAAGCAAAGATCTGCAATATGTATACGACTTAATTCTTTTAGTTAACCGTTGCCACGATTATTGTTATATTCCTCTTTTTTACACAAACAAAACATATGTGTTTTCATATTACAATAAACTTGTAACCACTTTGAATGATATATAACATGATGCATTGCAGGGCGGCTGTGGACTGTCAAAGGCTGACGTAGAGCGAACCCAGTAAACGCTGGTTGAAATTTGACACATCGCCCAAGGACAATCCCCAGAGCTCCAAATTGTTATGCAGAATGTGACGTAAACTTACGTTCTTGGCAAAAGATGTTTATATATCTAAATAAGAATGATTAAAATATCCAAAAAAAGAACGATCGCGAGAGAGGGAGAAAATGATATATGCATGTTTAGTTACATGTTTATACATATGTGTATGTTTGATATTGTCTAGTCTCAAATATATACAAGCACAATAAGCTTATAGTGTAACAGTTTCACTGTTATCTTAATTAGGAGTATAGTCGGGGGTCAACCCAAACCCCCTTATTGCACTGGGTGTCCTTGAGTTTGTATTTAAACACCTTGTTTACAAATTCTTAGTTGCTGACCAGTAGTTTCCAAACTCAGGACATTGGTTTACCCCATGGTATTCGAGGACTCCCTTAAACTCGGTAATCTCGAGACCCGGTTAGGGGCAGCTGGGGTTTTTGGTTGCAGATATATCAGTTGAGCTATAGATTTAGAAAGGAGTACGACAGAAACCACTGTAGAGAACAGAGGTCAGAACACCACTGTAGAGAACAGAGGTCAGAACACCACTGCAGAGAACAGAAGTCAGAACACCACTGTAGAGAACAGAGGTCAGAACACCACTGCAGAGAGCAGAAGTCAGAACACCACTGTAGAGAACAGAAGCCAGAACACCACTGTAGAGAACAGAAGTCAGAACACCACTGTAGAGAACAGAAGCCAGAACACCACTGTAGAGAACACAGGTCAGAACACCACTGTAGAGAACATAAGTCAGAACACCACTGCAGAGAACAGAGGTCAGAACACCACTGCAGAGAACAGAAGTCAGAACACCACTGTAGAGAACAGAGGTCAGAACACCACTGTAGAGAACAGAAGTCAGAACACCACTGTAGAGAACAGAGGTCAGATTACCACTGTAGAGAACAGAGGTCAGAACACCACTGCAGAGAACAGAAGTCAGAACGCCACTGTAGAGAACAGAAGTCAGAACACCACTGTAGAGAACAACACAGATAGAGAAGAGAAGCTGTAAGAGATCGCCATTTAAGACTGACTATAGAACAGATTCTGGACAATATCAGAGAGAGTAATGCTATTAAAACTACAGGGTACACCAGTAGATATCAACATCATACAGATATACGCACCAACAACAGATAGTACAGAAGAAGAACTAGAGGATTTCTACAACCAGTTACAAATAGCTATGAAACAGTGCAAGGCTCATGAAGTGACAATTGTAATGGGTGACCAATGCTAAGGTAGGCTCTGAAAAGGTAGACGAGACAACTGGAGGATGTGGCCTAGGAGAGAAAAACGATAGGGGAACACACTTATATAATGGGCAACAATAAACAACATGATAATTGGAACACTTGGTTTAAACATCATCCGAGAAGACTATGGACATGGAGAAGTCCAGATAACAACATACACAATCAAATTGACTATATTAAGATAAATAAACGATTTCGAAATGGACTGCTAAATATAAAACAAGACCAGGCGCAGATTGCGACAGTGACCATACACTACTGATAGGAAAAGTAAGAATAAAACTGAAGAAGATACAGAGAGGCGCAAGAAACATCATATCGAACTACTCAAGACTGACACAAAAGTGAAAGGCTCATTTAAACGCATTATACAAAACAGATATAACGCTATGGAAAAATAGAAACAATAGAAGAACACTGGCAGATGCTTAAAGAATCAATCCAACAAACGTCAAAGGAACTAACCCACACAACATGTCAACGGATCAAAAGAAATGGATGACGGAAGACATTTTAGAATTAATGGAAAATAGAAGGAAAAACAAACATAATAAAGCAGAATACGATCGAATCAATAAAGAGATAAGACAAAAATGTAAAACAGCAAAAGAAGAGTGGCTAAATGAAAATGCAAACAGATCGAGACAGAACACAAAGAAGACCCCACATCAATATACGAAAACGTGGACAACTTACTTGGCAGACGTAAACGCACAACTACTTGATGTTTAAAATCAAAACAGGGAGATATCCTGATGGAAACAGACAAGAAAATAGAAAGATGGACAGAGTACATTTAGGACTTATACAGTGATAACAGACAAAAAATAAACATCAATTACAACCATGAAGGACCACAAATACTTCCATCAGAAGTTAGCAACGCCATAAGACACACGAAAAAGGCAAAACCCCAGGACCAGACAACATAACAACAGAAGAAATAGAAGCAACAGGCGAATTGGGCGTAGGCGTTTTAACAAAATTATTCAATGACATCTACAACACCGGATATGTACCCAAAGATTTACGGCAATCCATTTTTATAGCACTACTAAAGAAAGCAGGAACGATAGAATGCGAAGAACACCGCACAATCAGCCTCATGAGTCACGTAACAAAATTACTTTTCAGCATTATTATGAGAAGGTTACAAAACAAAATAAGACCATAAGTTAAGGAAGAACAATGTGGCTTTGTTGAAAGCAGAGGAACAAGCAACGCAATATATACAATAAGAACAATAATGGAAAGATCAATAGAAATGATGTTGGACTTATACGTATGTTTCATAGACTACTCAAAAGCTTTCAATGAAGTAAAACATGGAGAAATAATCAGCATGTTAGAAAGTATAAATATTGATGGTAAAGATCTTAGACTGATCAAGAATGTGTACTGTCAACAAAGCGCAGCCATTAGACTAGAGTGTAAGATTGGAATCTATCAGGCGATACAGTTAGGAGTACGGCAAGGGTGCGTACTCTCACCAGACCTATTCAACTTATATAGCGAAAACATCATGAGATCTATAGAAGAAAAGACAGGAATAGCAGTCGGTGGACAAAATATAAACAACCTAAGATACGCTGATGACACAATTCTCATGGCTACAAATGAACACTATCTGCAAGACTTGATAGACATACTAGTGAGAGAAAGTGAAAAGAACGGATTAAGCATGAATATAAAGAAAACAGAGGTTATGGTTGTCTCCAAGAAACAAGAAACACCAACATGCAATATCAAAATAAATAACACAACACTGAAACAAGTCCATCGATTCAAGTATCTAGGAACATTCCTAACATCAGATGGAAGATGTACAACAGAGATTAGGAGTAGAATAGCTCAAACGAAAGCAACTTTAATGAAAATGAAGAACACACTATGCGTGAACTCACTACCAATGACACTGCGAAAACGAGTACTCCAATGCTATATTGAACCAATTCTTATGTATGGCAGCGAATCATGGACACTGAACAAACATTCAATACGATCATTGGAAGCCACAGAGATGTGGTTTTACAGAAGAATGTTGAGAATTCCATGGACAGCAAAGAAAACAAACGTGGAGGTTTTAAATCAGGTCTGCACACAAAGAAACCTTATCAAAAGAATAAGAATCCGACAATCAAGGTTCTTCGGGCATATAATACGAAGAGAAGGTTTAGAACATTTGGTGACTACAGGTAAAATTCAGGGGAAGGAGAGATCGTGGAAGACAGAGGGAGAAGATGTTGGATGGCCTGACATCATGGTTCGACAAAATATCGACGTCAGAACTGATAACATGCACCAAGCAAAGAGAGTTGTGGAGAGACATGATCGCCTACGCCGGCAGGCATGGCACTTGATTGATTGATAGAACAGAAGTTGAAGAGATCGCCATGAGTGGCTGACAAGCGAGGACATGTGTCCCGAGAAGACAGGAGGGAAATTAGATAGGTAAATTGTATATTGTGTTCGCGGATGTGATTCGTGACGAGAATTAAGCAGACTGGTTTATTTACCGCTCTTGATAACTAACTCTGTTGTGGTGTAATTGATAAAAAAAACTGACGACACTTTGAAGTGTATTTAGAGTGATCGAGAGGAACATTTTCTCTATATATATTTTGTTGACAATTGTCACGCCTAGTTGCAGATACCACTTAAAGTATGACTATGGTGCAGTATGGAAGAATTATGATTGATGAAGTGCAGCGTTGTTGATTTTAGACTATTCGTCCAAGAGGGCTCAGGTATTGTAGACTTTATGTAAGACACTTCCAGAAAGAACCAGACGGAGCAGCCAGCAGCCTATTCCCATTTCCCGGAATTGAATCAAAATTTTCAAGTTTTCCAAGGAGATGGAACAGAGTATCGCCTGTCCCTATATTTAAAACTTTTATAGAATTTTCCAGCGAGTAACTTTCCAAATTGCAGCAGAAGAATTGAGTCATTAGTATTAAGACAATTCTAGGACTAGACTAATATTACGGACTAATGAACTGGGTTATTAAATTAGGTCATTTGTGTTGGAGTAGCGTGTTAATGTATACTTACAACCTTTCTTGTGTTTATTTGGTGCAAGATTTACCAGTCGTAATGTATTGTATTAAGACGATGAATTTTCTTTCTATGATGCGAGTCCATGATGGATGACTTAATACATTCCTAATTATGCAGAAACTTTTGCCATCTAGTTAGTGTTGATATTTTCTATAGTCATTTATGTTTAGTGTGAAGAGAGTATCTCGTGTTTCAGGTGACCTTTCTATAGCCATTTCACAGGCTGTTCCTTTCTATTTTTTCATTCTATTTCTTTTCTCTTCTTGTCTTATTGTTTTCTTTACACTGGGAACTTGTACCAGGGAACTGCTACAATAGCATGCGTTTGTGCAAATACTGTTCGATCGAACCATACCTTATTATTCTGTATCTAGCTAAAACGAAGCGTTTGTGAAATAACTCATCGGTAAAGCCATTTTTACTGTCTCACTAGTTGTGTTCGTAAGAACGATCCTATTACTAGACTAGGCAATGGGTGTCTTAAGAAATAAAGGTAAATGGTTCCAATCCATATTATAGGGCAGGGTCCCAGGACGCAGAGGCAGACCAAGAAGAAGATGGCTTCAAGATATTAAAGAAACCATGAATATGACCATCGACGAAGTGAGTGAACTGGCTACAGACAGAGTGAATTTCAGATGCGCTGCAAAGAAAGCAGCGTGCCATAAAGGATATGCACCTTGATTGCAATTCTAAAACAGTTGGGACATTGGCTAAAACAACTTTCTGATGGAAATAAATGGCAACATTAACGTCCAAAGGAAATACAGTGATGAATTTTGGAAGAAGAGTGCCACATGGGGCAAACAATTAGTAGAAAGTTGAGACATTGGCTGGAATAAAAATATATTGTGGAAACCTTATGTGTCGAACGGTAAACGACGATGATATATATATATATATATATATATATTTAAAAAAAGTGTACAGAATGCTGTGGTACCAGAGGATTGGCTTCATTGCTAAATACGACCGCTCCATAAACATAGAAAGCATCCTAAACTGTTCTGCAGCTACCGCATACTCACCTTGCAAAATGTATATGGCAAATTACTTGGGAAGATAGTGACCAGAAAGCTTAGAGACGGACCACATCCCCCCAGACACTGTTGGTAGATACCGGCCAATAAAAGGAACTTGGGACAAGGCTGGCACGTTTGAACATATGATGTTTATGAAGGCTTTCAATTCAAGCATGAGACTGTAGCTGTGGTCATCGACTTGGAGGATGCTTATAACGATGGGGATATTTCAATAAAAGGGACTTGGGACAAGGCTGGCACGTTTGAACATATGATGTTTATGAAGGCTTTCAATTCAAGCATGAGACTGTAGCTGTCGCCATCGACTTGGAGGATGCTTATAACGATGGGGATATTTCAATAATGGTACGTTATTTTCTTAAATGTGAGATTAATCCTTAGCTCGTGAACTGGATAGTTGCTTCTTTAATGGAGAGAACCGTTGTACTACGTTTACGAATATGGACTTTTCATGGACTATCATTTATGCTTATGCTCAGGATTACCAAAGGATTTTCTTCTTTCACCGTGTTGTTTAAAATGTACACAGCAAATTAAGCTAAAATTCATCCAACTTGTATGGATTTGACATTGACTTTTGCAGATGGCATCTTCATATATAGGACTGGGTCAGATAAACGAGCGATGATTGACGACATTCAGAAAGCATTACATATCATTTCACGTTGGTGTAGAGAGTCTCACTTTCAGGTCAATCATGAAAAGGAGTGTATGTTGTGGAGCTCTTTGAATAATTCCAAGTCAAAGCTGATCTACCCCGTGTCATCTTTGACGAACATACCATGGAGTGCCGTGACAGGCTGTGCTATCTTGGAATCACCTCTGATTGTAGTTTATCTTTCAAACATCATGCTAAACAGACGATAAAGCGTTAAAAGAGTGGTCGTGCGGCTCTCAAAGTCATGGGAGCCACAACTTGTGCAGAAACTACTTGTCCTTTTGTTCGATGAACTGTTTATGTCCGTGGTAAATTACGGACTCGGCATTATCGTGATATCAAGATCGCAATTTGAACGACTCGAACGGGTTCAGCATGAAGGCATGCGTATAATCCTTGGCTGCACTAGAGATACCCCTATTGTGAAGATGATATATATGTGTGGTCTTCTGTCACTACGCTTCCGTCATGCAGTCGTCCAAAACAAGGCGTATATGCGGGTTACTGCGGATAAGAGATATCCACTGCACAAGAACACCAATGATGTTAAAGGAACAACAATCAAGCAAGGCATGTCGTGGATGGCCCAGACTGAGATAACAGTTGCCCAGGTGACCACTGTTGCGATCCTATCAGAAGCGGAAGAATGGATTCCAACATTTGGCAGCATGACCAACTATCTCAACGTTACCATTATTCTTGGAAGAGAATTTAGAGACCGGGGCAACATGAAGGCTGATCTCGCAGTTAAACTGCTGATAGAAAATAATGCAAATAATGATGATGTTGTATATACCGATGGGTCGGTTCATGGTGATGAGAAGTCACGCTGAGGTTTTGGGGACAAAGGTGCATGGGTATAACGCCGCGCAAGGACTGGTAAGCTGGCACTATTCAAGATCCAACCCCACCTCCACGTGGTAACTCTAATAACAGACAGTTGTTCCTGTCTGGCTAAGCGGGTAGTTATCGAGAGAGAGCTACATGTAGTAGTAGTAGTGCAAGCACGGAAACGCAATGCATGTTCAAAAGTCACTTTTAACAGAATGCACGCATCTCCTAAACGATGTCCGATGAAAAATGTATCACATTATTGCAGAAACGTAAGAAAACAGCAGTGTACGAGTCGTCAGCCAACGAATGATAACTCACAAGGTGTAAATGACCGCACCTAATTTGTCATCTACTGGGCAAGAGTCCATTCGCACGAAGTGTGTAACAAGTCAACGGTCGCACCACAATTATCAGCTTCCCGACCGATGGGAAGGGCTGTACAAATGAATATGAGGGGCTGAGAGGTGCATCCAGAGCAGAGACGTGGGGCTCATATGAGGCGAAACTCTAGGCCCTGAGCCCGAGTCGTGCTGCGTGTCATGGCAGTCTTGAGACTCGGTACATGTGAGCACGGTGAGAAACTCGATAAACACGGTGGGGCAGGCACTAAAGTGGAGCGAACACGCATACGGACGATACATAGGTGAGCGCAAAAGCGGGACAGATACGCAAGCTGCATGTGTTTTTGCGATGGGAAGGCGTGATAAACGTAGGGGTGAGCGGGCCACCAAGATGAGCAGGGAAAACTAGAAAGCCCAGCAGAGGCTTGAATCCAGTCCATATCAAATGTCTTGGTAAGTGTCTTGTAAGAAACACATTGTAGCGCATCGTAGCGATACATGGGAAGATTACGGTAAACTCCGTACAAGAAACCAAGCCCAGATAAATCTATTGGGTAAGGTTGGCCGAGCGCAAATCCTAACGTTGCGTTTTAGGGCCAAACGAAACTGCCCTTCCTGGAACAACCAGGCAGGGTAAGGTTGCATTAACAACTAACATCCCCGGAAGAGCTGAGGTGGGTTATGTTGGCGAGCGTAACATTTCAGTTGCATTGCTAGTGACGACTGAAACGACCCTCTAGAATATATGTACGCAGCCCCAGTACAATGTTTCCCGGGGCAAGGGAACATGCAGAGTAAGACCCTTGCAAATTGCCAAAATCCGACACGCCTCCGATTCGGCTGAGAATACTCGTACTCAGGAACAAACTCACCGTAGATAGAAAAGTAAGGTCGATAATGCAAAGGCTTGACTGGTACAAACCCAAACATTGACTAAGGGCAATACTTTTCGGGCGCCAATCATCCTACACGGAGTAAGGTGACGTCCAAACACCATGGCTCAGATCATATAAAGTTAAGCATGCTGCCGACATATGATCGTGTAATTGACATGCACATGCGTCTACAATGACCGAGAATGTTCCTAATCCGGAACAACCTCACAGTCAGAAAGGGCGCTCAGTGCAGATTCACTGTTCAAGCCTAAATATACGGCGCAGCGGATCGTTCTAGGGATAGCTACCCTAGTAAATAAACAGATGGCTGAAATCGGGTGGGCGGGCCAAGTCACAATGTGCGCATAATCGCACAACGTAAAACCCGTTCTTGTCACAGATCAATTATTTATCACAAAGAGAATGATAAAATTGGCCGTGAAGAACGAACGAGAGAAGATGAACAAAGCTCAGGTGTCTTGGCTAATACACATGGTAGGGTTGTTGAATAATTAAGTGGAGCGTACAGGACAACTACTTCTAATCTGAGGATGGAGGTTTAGGCCGCTACTGCTGCTCTCCACTGGCTCTCTGGGACTTCATTTACTAGGGCCGTTGTTGAATCTAGCTTTCAGTCGATGTATCACAAAATCCAAACGAGCAGACTTCGGTATGAGTGCCTGTTGTCTGTATATAAGTTTCAAACCTCCACATGCTTATTCTGATATACTGTCATTGGCATGCAGATGTTTACGGTAATGATAGATTGGACAGACGTGCATCAATAGCATCGATCGATGGGAAGTTGAAGATGCATAAAGATGGATATTCTTCGGTCTTTTCGCGACTGACGGTTGGATGAAGACACTGAAATAGATGTTGAATGGGTCCAGCGACTTAAGCAGTTTGGAGTTACCCATTGTATAAGTAGAACTGGACGCCTGAGGGGAAGAGGGAAGAGCGTTTAATCAGCGCGCCACGGGAACAATCATTATGCATACTTGTTGATATCTTATCTGTTAGAGGAGACTGAGTACATATGCGTCTCCCCGGAGTGAAATGACGTCAGTTTAGTAACCAATATTAAAAAAAGAATATATATATATATATATATATATATATATATATATATATATATATATATATATATATATATATATATATATATATATATATATATATTCTGCTTAATCAGTTTTATCAAATTATAAAGTTGTAAAAATGCAAACCTTATTTAACAATTAGATAAATGCAAAACACTGAAATAACGCACCTTATGTATTACAAAACAGTACATTCTACGTACGGTATAGTTTCATAAGATAACCTTGTGTTCTGACAGTATCAGTCTCACACATTCAGAATATGAGCGAGTTCAAATCTAAACTACACAATTGCTAAACTGATCTATGTCATATCGGAAGTGACATTCACGCAATGTGTAGCTTAGACGCAAAGACACATTCTAAAACATGTTAGTCAACACTTCGCTGACGCGCATTGCAATTTGCTATCATTTGAAATAATTACAATTTTGCAATGACTTTGAGGATACTTTTGTAAACCAGGTCAATTTTACCCAGCTGGAATTTGTTTCCGAACAATACCCATATTTATTCATTCTATTAACACACTTAATTATTTAATAACTTATATAAATATATGACGAAACACATAATAACAACGTACTGTAGTTTTACAAAATATAAAAACAATAATAATACACAGCAACGTTTCGACCATTAGACTTTTATCAAGCAACAAATAGAAGACAAGTAAATAATTTCACTTTTCACACAGAACACACCATGAAGAATCAAAGAATAACTTTCTAACGGTAATTTCAAAAACAATATGTGACTAAAAAGAAATACCGAAATAAATGTTATAAAACTAGAAGTGGAAAAAAGAAGACAAACAATAAAAATGTATCTCTCTCTCTCTCTATATATATATATATATATATATATATATAAAAGGATTTAAAGCCGAAGATTGACTTCATTGCAGCAGATTTTACCCCATATGGCTCGGTTCCTCTCCGCAGAAAACGCATTGCCACCTGCCGAGAGTATTGCACAAAGCACACCGTATGTAGCAACAATCGATTGAGTCCCTGAACAAAAACTGTACTACTGAACAGATCGGCGCGGTCCGGATTCGAACCCACAACCTTTGACTTGCAAGACAAAAGGCTTAGCCACTTAGCTATATATGTTATATGTATCTATATATATGTTATATGTATCTATATATATGTTATATGTATATATATATATATGTTATATGTATCTATATATATAGTTATATGTATCTATATATATGTTATATGTATCTATATATATGTTATATGTATCTATATATATGTTATATGTATCTATATATATATGTTATATGTATCTATATATATGTTATATGTATATATATATATATTATATGTATCTATATATATGTTATATGTATCTATATATATGTTATATGTATCTATATATATATATGTTATATGTATCTATATATATATGTTATATGTATCTATATATATATGTTATATGACTATATATATATATGTATTATATATGTTATATGTATATATATATATGTTATATGTATGTTATCAGTGACATGAGGATTATCATCATAGCACACCGGTCATATCAATATTTACCCCGATTTTCGCCTAAGCTAATATAGCAGCGTCCAACGGCCCAACACGCCAGTTCGATGTTGATTAATCAATATTTTGCATATTTAGCATGTCGTTCTTTTTGGGCTGCACCAATATTGACACCAATCTTTCTCAGTCTGGTCAGCGAGTCGGAGTCACAGCCCTAAAACTCCTCTGTTCGGAAATACTCTCTCAGTGGCTGAAGAATATAATTTCGAATCATAACAGCTCCCTCTGATATTATGACCAAGCCAGCCAATCTATCAGCTTCTTCACTTTCCCTAACGCCTGCTTGCAAGGGACAAAAATAAAGGTGATTTGTCTGATCATTGTATGTACTAGTACCTCTACCAAACTTCGTCTCCCTATTCTTGATACGACTTTACTTATCTTGCTCATGGAGTCACTGAGTATGAAAACACGAGAGTAATTGTGAGATGTCAAGCATTTCACCGCCTCCGTAACCACCAGAGCCACCATTGTTAAACTACTTGTGGTTGTTGCGTAGGCCCCACTGGCTTCTCTTATTATTTTCCTCCTTAGCGTGTTGGAAAAGCTCACGCACAGCGTTGTTGGCGAATTACTGACCCATCGGTTTAATATAATTAATATATATAAATATATATAAATATATATATATATAACATGAATACATTTAACATACAAAAGTATACAATTTGGAGTAAGAGAACAGAGAACATTAAGAAACAGAAATGTAGTTCGTTGAGTCCATGAGGTCGCAATGTGCAAATAAAGATATACAACGATTGTCTAGAGCATAGGTTCCTAACGAGGCGGTACCGCCCACGGGGCGCTCAGAAGTTGGAAGGGGCGCTGGGTTAAAGGAAATTGGGGCGTTGAAGACCATCCGCCGCCCCTAAGCTGAAAATTCAAAGTCACGCGATTCCTGCCCACACGCAACGATTAATGGTGTACTAGACAGAATGTATGCATATTGTACCAGGTTATGTCGGAATCAAAGAAAAATCCAGACACTATGATGTCGAGTATTTGAAATAGGTTTTATTCAATAACCCAAAAACAAGACATTATCAATGTGTCTGAATTTACCAGAAGATGTTTTCACATAAAGATATGAAACCATCGCGATTAGAGAAACATGTGAGCAAAATACATCCTGGCAGAAAAGATGAAAATGTATCTTATGTTTAAGATTAAAAGTCAAAATTCGAGATGTCCAACTTTGGCTGGTATGGTTTCGGCGGCAGCAAAACAAGAAAATGATGGTTTACCTCTTCATGCAACAATTTCCTTACTTATTGCTCAATCTGAAAAATCGCACACTATTGGCGAAGAATTGATACTTCCAGCAGTGAGTGAGGTTATGTGTTCTGTACTGCATACGCCGCGGTCTGAAATTGTTTTTAATTCTCATTGGGAAATAACACAGTGTAGAGATGAATCGTAGAAATGATGTTTTGACGAAACCTTTTGAAGCTTTCTTTATAACTTGATGCGTCTTCTTTACCAACAAATGAGTCTTTATCTCTGGCGTACGTTCGCTTCATAATAAATGAAAACATTTGACAAGAACTATTATGTGCAAGAACATTAGAAACTGACAATAAAGAAAAATCTATATTTGACGTATTGGAATACCATTTTAAGAAAAAAGAATTCCACTGAATAATATTTTGTCTACTGCCGATGGTGCTATGACAATGGTTGGACGCTACAGCCAGTTGACTTCATATTTGAAAAAACTGTCTCAAATGTAGTCGCCGTGCGCCGTGCAAATAAGTGGGTTGTAGCATTCCGAAAAGGATTTACTCTGGGAGAGTTTGACCAGTACATTAAGTATGACATAGGATTATGGGTCATAAACTCCAAGACAAACTTCATAAAGCTAAGCCGAGTGTTAAGTCAGGCACGGATCATCACTGACACTATAAGTCTACCCACATAGAAATACTGGAAACGGCCATATGATTTCAACCAATGGAGGACAGACGGAACATGAAAGTACTTCAACGAGAAGAAAAATGCAAGAGACTGATGAAACATCCAATGCACTCCTCAATAAACAGCTACGGTAGGGACAGATTGAGAAGGAGTAGATTCATGGCAAACTCCAAATTGCTTGCCCACGCAAACCCAATATTGGCACTGGCTCAACCAAGACACATACAACCAGCCAGTACATCTCCTCCCTGGTCATACAGGCTTCCAGAGCTGGATTATGCTGGATAGTGCCAAAAAGGGCACTACAACATATGAAACAAATACATGGAAAAATTGTGCTTTTTGTCTGCTATCTCAGCAGTGAAATCTGAAAGGAACACAGAACTAAGTGATATCAGGTCAACCTGTAGCCAGTTGGCCCATGATTCCGAGAGTGTAGTAATCCTGTGGATACTATCACACTGCAAGCTCAAGGGGAATGAAGATGCCGACAAACTGGCTAAAGAGGGAGCAGGGATGCCTCAAGATGACAACCTGGTTAGCTAGAAAGAAGTAAAAAACCATCTCCAGAAGGGAACTACACAACAAAGTGGAGAAAATAACACACAAAATACAACAAGCATGATGGATATTACGAACTGTCCAGAAGAGACCATATTATCCTACTTCGCCTCCGGACGGATCACAACAGAATGAGAACAGAACTAGATTCAAGATAGGCACAAACGATCTATGCCCCTGTAGTTTGACGAATATGACGACAGAACACGTCCTACAGAACTGCCCCAGTATGCAGACCTGAGAAGAAAGAGGTAGCCCACTTAAACCAGCGTCCAAGAAAACTGTATGATGGATGCCTTTATTAGAAAATCAAAAATCCCAGTCTAGTGAGCACACAGAGGAACAGGAAACAGTAAATGTACAAATAACAGAAATATTTCTGGAGGAAGAGTTGATAGAATTGTCAAAAATGAAGAGTTGAAATGGAAAATTGAATAATGGATATCAAGAATTGTGTCTATAAAGTTAAATTCCAATATTATATCAACTCTAATGGGCTGCAGTAAGAAGTTGTTTATTGTATTCCCATTACCATATTTAGCTGAAAGAGGATTTATCATGGTCACCAGGCTATTTACAAAGAAACGAAAAATATTGTCAATAGAGTAATGCGAAGATTTAAAATTAGTGATGACAAAAATGTCACCAAACATCGACAAATTAGTTTCATCACATCTAGTTCAGCTCCAATAAATACATTATAACATAAATTGTGTCAACGATACTGTGAGGAATACAGTAATATTGGTATTATTATCTAATAAAATAACTGAAAAATATGTCCTTGTTTTTCAATTTATAGTATGTACAATATAGTTTACCCAAGGGGGAGGTGAGAATTATTCACTGAAAAGGGGCGCCCATTCAAAAATGTTGGGAACCTATGGTCTAGAGTAAATCGACTTCGATCTTCAGAGGAAAATGATCGGATAGATGTATTATTGGTTATCGCGAGCTTCCAGACGATCATTTTATTAAAATGTTGCTATAGGGGTTACAGAGCAATTGTGCATATCACATAAGTGTTGGCCGAAACGATAATTAAGCTATTTATTGTTATTGATGTTGCATTTTGTATAAACTACAGTACTTTGTATGTGTTTCGTCATTGCTACTTAGTTTGACTGCAGTCTTATCTTATATCGATAAGTAAATATACAACACGTTTAATGATCTATAGCTACCATTGATGTACTATGTAAAACAAATGATGATATAAAATAATAGTTGCATAGTCCAATGCTAAGAAATATAACACACACGTACTTTTTTTCTAGGTTTCTGTTAAATCTACGTTTCCGTTGAAGATAACTATTTAATGCATTGTTTATGTTGTAGGAATGATCTAAATTAAGTACAAAGTTACGACAAATAGGTCCTTACAAAGGTTGTTGACTATATAGAGATAATTTAGTAATGCTGGCCAGGTAAAATTCAATCTCCATTCTGCTCCATCCATGTCGTCTGCAGTTCTTGCACATGAGTTAGAATCATAATTCCTATCTGTATTGCCGTCAACTGCATTTTGTGACCCACATTTGTTCAAATCAGAGTCCGCATTACTCGATTGTTGTGTGAGCTCTCCTATCGCTACGTTGTAACCTGTAATTACAAAATCGACACACTCACAATCGAAAGTACTACATTCATATTATGAAAAACAAGAAAACATGGCGCTGATAGTGTTTACAATTACTGCATGACGTGAGAAAACATGGCATCAATAATGTTTACAATTACTGCATGATGTGAGAAAACATGGCATCAATAACGTTTACAATTAGGGCACGATGTGAAAAAATATGGCATCAATAATGCTTACAATTAGTGCAAGATGTGAAAAAATATGGCATCAATAATAGCACAATTAGTGCAAGATGTGAAAAAATATGGCATCAATAATTCTTACAATTAGTGCAAGATGTGAGAAAAAATATTTACGCTTCCTGTTTCAAATAGTTGAACCGCCCACACGATGGTTTACTGATTATTGAACATGATGATACAGTGGCGGCGCGTGGTCTTTTTTATGGTGGAGCCCGGCAAAAATTTAGGAAAAATCGTGATTTTTGGAGTATTTACTATTAGTTGTGTATTCCGGGAAGTTATTACCCTTTCAGGAAAAGAACAAATGCTTCTGTTCTGCAACATTTTGAAACTAAAGAGAGTTGGCTGTTAAATAATATGAGATCATGGACAATACAATATTTCGGGCACATCAAACGACAGGAACGCTAAGAGAAAATATTTTTTGTAAACTTGTCTGGATCGCAAATGGAACATGCGTAGTTGCTAAGACTGACACAATGTGTGACAACAAACCACGAACCTGTGAATGAGACCAGCGGGTCGTATACATATTACATGATTTTGTAATATATAATCTCTGCGGCAAACGTAGAAAACGACTCGCATGCTGTGGTTGATGGCTATGTCCTGAAAAGGATATGCCACGAATTTAATGATATATGTGCACTGAAAGAAGTGACATTCTTCACTTTTGTTGTATTCTTTGTTTGATAAGGCAATTTGGTCGACACGTTTCTGTGTATTATCATTATTCTTGTATTTTGTAACTCTATAGTATTTTGTAACTTTGTACTGTAAAAACGTGTTTACGTGTTTCACTCAACTCTACTCAGTTGACAACAGTCTATATATTCTCTAATCATGTTTGCCTTTCATCGTCAGGACGAAAAAGTAGACACCTGGAGCTAGTCTCTCTATGCACTTTGTTTTTCTTTCTATTCTCCAATCCAGGTTTGCCTCACAGCTTCAGGGTAAGACGAGTTTTCTAGCACGGGCTATTGTGTGTGATTCATAAATAGTCTTTCGTCTCCTCTGTTATCTCTGAGGTCCACCTTTTTCGTGGCTGGCTATTTGCTTTGTATCCACTGTATCGGAGCAACGCTGCTCTCTGTGGTGCACTGCATATTGGTAATCTGTTCAAGGGGCCGGACCATTTAATGTGTTCCTTCTTGATAAAGTTCAGTACTGATGTTGTATCCACTTTTTTCCGGATGTCTTCATTTCAAAGCCAGTCTCTTTTTGTTACTCCCATCATTCTTCGTAGACACTTCATCGCAGTTTTGACTAGTTTTCTTCTGTTATTTAATGTCGGTGTCCAGGTTTGACACGGGTAGCATAATGTAGGGAGAAATATTGTGCTGAACAATGCACTTTTTGTGTTCATGGTTAACCTTTTTGCATTTTATGAATTGGTGTCATTTGTCCTAATGTTTAACTCGCTTTGCTGCATCTATGCTGAATTTCGTTAGTTGAAATTGGTGAAATTCCGTTTGCTGAAAGATGCTCCTTAGGTATGTAAAGTTTTTGACTTGTTTTAATGGGTGTTTGTCGATGGAGATATTGGTGGTGTTTTCCACTCTGACGATGTCATTACTTCAGTTTTGTCGATGTTTATTCTCATATTGCATTCGTGGCATACTAACTAGAGTCTGTTAATGTGCTGTTGTAGCTGTTTTTCTATTGTTGATACGATTGCTTGGTCGTCTGCAAAAAGAGACTCGTTTACGAATTCCCCAATTTTGCTCTCTTCACTAGTGTTAGCAATTTTACTGATTTGATCTATATATGTGATGAACAGCAGCGGTGATAGTACGTATCCGTGTCTTACTCCTGACCCAATGTGGAACTTTTTCCTGATTGACTATGTTTGTTCTAACTAGTAACTGTGCACTGGATGTTTAAATAGATGCTATCTTATAGGTTAATTATGTGCTCATTAACTCCATAGTTTGACAATACTTTCCACAACTTGTTTCTGTCTACGCGGTCAGACGCTTTTTCTGGTCTACAAACGCAACGTGCAGGTGTTTGTCAGATTCGAATGTCCTTTCCACTGTCTGAGAGCGAATATTTCGTCTGTGCAGCTCCTACGAAACATGTTGACAAGTGTAGTAAAGAAAATTGATGTAGACAAGATGTATTAAAGCAGTGGTCAATTCCCTAAAACTAATCTTATTCTTTAATGGTTTGTTATTTATTACCATTAATTTTTATAATTTAATACTATTTTTATATTAAATTGGAGATCCAAATATATAATTAAACGGACTATTAAATCTAGAGTCCTGGTTTATCTGTCAAGTAGTTTGGCCGCGTAATAATGATATATCTTCCGCTAAATAAATGACATAATTTTTAGGCAATTATTATTGCAATAGCTATCAACGGTCAGAGGGTGCAATGTTACATTTAGATAGAAATCTATTATACTGGCCCCAGAAATAGTGCACGGCACAAGGCGTGAAGCTGCTTTAGCCTGTTACGCCCCTGGCGTTTAAGGCGGGAACAAACGTACACCATTCTTCCCTGTTCATGGCCTTCCTCTGTATTGTGTTCCAGCTATGATTCATTTCCTTCAGCTCTTGCTCTATCGTTCTCCTCCAGGTTGTCTTGGGTCTTCCAGCTTTCCCTCCCTCTGAGTCCATCTCTGATTTTGTTCGGAGCCGTCTCCATGCGCTCAATTAATCCATCCCCGCGTCGTCTTCGGATGATATATATTCTCTTTTGGCATCGTCGAATTCTTGATTCGAGATAGTATCGGCCAAAAAGCGTAAGATTTTCGCAGCAAGTTGTTAAAAAGGCGGAGGTCTGGACATATCCTTTCTGTCTTCTCCTTCGATCCGTACAGAAAAGTTGGCACGCTTTATAGATACTATCTTGGTTCTGATGCTGTTTGGGGGATTTCCCCAGGCGGTCGGGGGTCAGGGAATCCCTGCGTGCTTTTATCTTTTTTTAAATTTCGACCCACCCCTCCCCATTGCAAATTCATTCCAAGGTATGTAAAGGTTGTATCTCAGGTTTCCTTCTTTTTGACTGGTGCTGGGGTTGTTTGTTAAAAGTCATTACTTTTTTTCTTCTGATTTATTTTCACCCCCATCTCACTATATTGGTTGGCGGCAGGTTTTTTCCCTGGATTCTATGTGTTGAGATGGGGTCGTGTCATCTAAAAATCTGGGTCTTAAGTGGTTGTGACTCCATCTATTACTTTGCCTTATTTTCCGTTTTTTTACACCCAATCTTGACAGTGTTGAATAATAGGGCTGACATAACACATCCTTTCGCATTGTTTTCCAAACTTTGTTCTGAGTTTCAACACCAACCTTTCTTACATTTTATAATATTTATAAAACCAGGGGGATTCCATCCATCTTAAAACCCATAGACTTTCCGGGTGTATGCTATAAAAAGCCTTTTAAAAATCTAAAAAGTTGATATAGAGTTTTTTTGCCATTCTTGCATTGTTCTAAAAATATTTCTAGGAAATATTTTTTAACAGCTCCCCCTCTAAAATCCTGCTTTTTCCCTTTCTCAGTTTCTTACCCAATCAGTAATACGTTGTCGATATTTTGTTAAATTTCGGGACGAAACAGTGTTTTTCCCCCCAATTATTACAATCGGCAAGGGCCCCTTTTTGGGTATCTTGATGATGCCCCTCTTTCCCATGCATCAGGTATTATTTGGGCATTCCATATAGTAGTAAAAAAGGGGTTGCAATAATTTTAAGTTCTGGGTCTATTTTGAATAGTTCGGGTTTAATTTATCTTTCCCCTGGTGCCTTGTTTTTTTAAATTTAAACAATACTCCTGGCTGGGTGTTTAAATCCCAAATTTTAACTCCTCTGTTGGTTCGGGTTTGTCTGCTACTACCGTTGAGTGGTCTTTTTGAATTTTTTAAAAATGCTCTGTCCATCTTTTCTTTTTCCCTTTTTCCGTTGTCAATAGTATTCCATTCTTATCCTTTATAAAGTTTTTGATCTTTTTGTTTCCCTTATTAGCTTTGTAATTTTGTACATTTTATCCCCTTTTTTGCTGCTTCTTCTTGTACTGAGGTCTTAACAACATTTTTTTGTCGGCTCTCACACGTTTGATTTTTTTCTTCCCTTTTGTCTGTTTTTGGGTTCTTCTTTCATCTTTGGACTTTCTTCTAACAATTTCTTTTAATATTCTTCCCGTCTTTATTTTCCATGTTGTTGGTGTTTCATTTTTTCTTTTTTTTGTGCTCCCTAGACATGTTTCATGCTTTTTTATATAGATGCTATGTTGTCCCCTGTTCTTTTATGTTTCAGTTTTATCCTGTTTCATTCTTTTTGGGCTTAATCTGTTCTTTATCTGCTTTTAAACTTTCCTTACTTTTCTTTTAGTCTATCCCATAACCTCTTTTGGAATTTTTTTTGTTTCCTTTTTTTCTTTTTAAAAATTTGACATAAACTGTACGGTGGTGGTACTACCCCATCTGCCCCCCTTGACTACAACATCTGCGGGCTCTCCCGTCCCTTGATCTTTTAAAGGTCTTTTGGTTTTTATCTCTGCCATTAGGGAATACCATTTTTTGTGGATATCTAAAAAGTTGAAATAGGGTTCCTCCCCCGGTTTTTATTTCGAAGTTTATAAACGTTCCCCATTTTCGTTCATCATACCACATCATATTTTCCCCAGTTCATAATTCGTTTTGTCTTTCCACCTTCCATTTTTGATCTCCCCCTTTAAAACATGGGGTGGTGACTTTCTAATTTGCTTTTAGGGTTTCGTTACGAGGGTTTCTTTGTTCTTCGCTATTTGGGTTCCCCAGCATTGTAGGATTTGATGTTTTATGCTTCCCCCTTTAGTCATTTTTAATCAAACGGCTGCTGATAGGCCATTCTAACGACCTTTTCCCGCCCTTTCTTAGGTTACTGCTCTCCTTAGGGTGAGTTCGTCTCGTCAGAAAAAACTTTTACCTGTTGCGTTACTTCTTCATTTCCTGTCCATCTGCTCTCCCTAACCCCCAGGAAAGTAGATTATATCTTCTCATTTCTGCTGTTATTTGTGATAGTTTTCCCGGTTTTTACATTGTTCTTACATTCCACTCAATTCTGGTCTTGGTTTTGGGATTGGTTCCCTCCTCTAGTAACTTCCCCTTTTGGGTTTCCCACTTCCCGTCATTTGGGCAATGACTCTTGCCCCCTTTATGCCCTAGATGGTTGTATGTTTGTTGTTGTTTCCTAACTTTAATTTTTTTTAAAGGGTGGGGTCGTTTGTCCCCCGCCCAACCCCCAACCTGGAGGACCCCGGGGAATCTTCTCTGTCCCCCCCTCAGTGACCTTTCCGGCTTGGGTAACCCTTCCCTAAATTCCCATCGTCACTGTTTATTGGAGCAAAGCCCCCCACCCCCCGGGTTTGGCCTCATGGAGGAAGGCGTGAAACATTAAATAAAAACTGAGTTAGTCAATATAATATTTTGTATGGGATATTTTATATATTATATATATATATTTATATATATATATATATATATATATATAAATATATATATATATAATATATTTTATTTTTCTGATATAATATTTCTATTTTTGTATTATATATTCAACTTTCCCAAAATTAATCATGTGAAGTTAAAAGTAATAATTTGATAAAAAATTCTAAAAAATCTATATAATCCCCAAAATCTAAATAATAAGTACGCGTTAAATTATTTTTGGTTTTATTTTTTATTGGGTGTCCTGGCGTAACTGATTAGAATGACAGACGTTGAATTTCAAAATTTTGATAGTGTGATATTTTAGCGTTTTATATCAACCAAATAATCGTATCTTTTAAAGATTAAAATGGAACAAATAATGTCAAAAAAATAATGTTCTCAATTTTTGATGGCTGGCTCCATTACCTAATGACGGCTGCCCCCTTGGGGATGGTTCTCTGGTCGATCCAAAAATATTCCTTTGTCAATCCGGTTCCCTTAGAAAGGGAATTCCCCTATTTGAAATCGTTGGATATATTCTGAAATCTGGATAGATTCAACATCAATTTATATCACAAGGTATTAGATAGTACTTGTCTAATTTGCCGTCCCCTTCCCTTTTCTCATGTCAGCTCTTCTTTTTTAGATATTCGTTAAAAATGTGCATGTCATGAAGATTCAACCCTTTAAAAAAACTTCCTCGATGCGTTAGTTATTCAAAGGGGTATTGGTTTTTTTATTTTCATTTTTAGTCAGAATCATTAAAAATTATTTTCAAATAAAGACGGAGGTGCACATTATTCAATGGATACACATTTGTATGCAAGAACTACAGGAAATATTTTACCAAAAACACAACTTGACAGAACAACATGTAATATGTTCTAATGTAAGATACTAAGATCTGATTAGTAACATTGGAGAGCTTTAGAACTGAGTCGTGTCGTCTTCCATCTATCAATCTATTTGTGTGTAGAGATATGTTTCACGTGCATTTAATAGTTACTCTATATAGTCATAATGATATGTTTTGAATTAATACTGGTTTGTGACGCTTTCGTGTAAACATGTGTCAAGAGTTATGCTACTATCAGACAAGTGCATTCATGCATTTGTGCACATGTGTAAGATCACTACAAGTACACTCATTGATTTGTCAACATTCACAACAATAAAATGCACTACTGCACATCAAACATGTATGATGTATATTTGTTATCCAATTGTCCAATCTGACAATTGTCTTGGCGCCTGTAGGTTTACGTTATCCTCACTGGAGCAATCATTCTTTGGCAAATATAGTTACACCTTATCTTGACCACCAGAAACAGTTTGATCTGATCCGGTTGAGTGTAATTCGAGTTGTCCTTTCTTCTCTCGTCCCCTGTAACGCCTAGTGTACGCTCAGTATCCAATCTCCGACAACATTAGAACTATTATCAAATAGGATAAACTAAACATGTGTTCTATCGATACGATTTTATGATTATAAACATAAATCTAGTAGTAGGCCTACCACTTCTATTAAGCTAAATGTGCCATTGTGTCAGCTTTGATTGCATTTATGTGAAACAGTGTATAAATGACTCTGGACGTCTGCTAGGTAAATATATATATATTTATATATATATATAAATATATATATATATATATATATATATATATATATATAAATATATATATATAATATATAATGTGTGTGTGTGTGGTGTTGTGTGTATCTATGCATGCGCTATGTGTGTAGTATAAATAATGTGATGCTAATACTAAACTAAACAACACCATGGACACAAATGAAGAAAGTAATGGGAAGTCTGGATGTAAACTAGATTGTAGTTGACATATCTAACCTGCACTGATGTATATGGTGCAGATAGTAGCTGCTATTCCTCCTTCAATCCGCAGCGTGTTTCCAGAAACGGCATTAGTGCATGTGACGTCAGCAGTTTTGATGTTTATCACATATATTCGCTGGTACAAGCACTGTACACCTCTCCTAAGCACTGTTGAAAATGGGTGTGCACTTACTACAGATAGATATATTATAATATTTCCAAATTATAGTTCTTCAAAAAGTAAATATAATTGATTTCATAAGCAATACATTCAAAAAATTACAATAAATACACAGTTTGTCTGGTATCAATATCATGCTTACTTCTATCGGACTACGTTATATGTAACCAATCAAGTCTTGATAGCATCAGTGCATATTACTAACTGTATGCAGACATTTACCATAGTCTGGTTAAAGCAGATCTTGCCAACATGACCTCACACATGACCTCACACATGACCTCACACACGACATCACACATGACCTATCACATGACCTCACACATGAACTCACACATGGAAGGATATATTCTAAGTACGATATTCTATAAACAAGCTATGTGTTGACAAATAAAAAGTTAGATGTCAAATAACATGCATACAAACGTATCATCATCAATATCAGGTGGATTTTCCTCATCGAATGTTGACTGCAATGACACGATAACAGATCTTGTATTTTGAAATGATGGTGCACTCTGCATGACTGTAATGGGATGTCATATATTTGATTGCATATATTGATGTTTCTGTACCACCTTTGCTTGGACAGAGACTATGAACTGCTCGATCTTCAATCAGCTCAATGTTCTGTCCCCTTGGATGTGTCGAAATCAGCCTTATTTATTTTCCTAACAATTTCGCCACAATAATTCCCAAAGTTTCCATCAATGTACTGTTATGGTGTTTACAAAACAAGTTTACCTAATTCCCGATGAATAAATTTATTTTCTGTCCAAGCCGACCTGATTACGCAATACTTCCGGCTTACTCCAGAAGGTCCCGATGTCTCAAACTGCTAATTGTGAGCGAAAATTTCTACTAACTATTCTGCACTATTCATATTATTAGTAATCTTTACACCACATTTTTGGTTAAAGCTAAGTTGTCGCGAAAATAAAACCTACAACTGGATCACTCCTTTTCCTCAAATATAGCGCTCAAAACATGGGTAAAGTAACCTTGTTTACTAGATTCATCTAACGAACAGCGTCATTATTTCAACCCTGGGTAGACGCCTGTTGCACACTGACATAAAGTGTATCGCCCAAATGGTTGTTCATTCACATCGCTCTGACATAAGGTATGTCACCCAAATGGTTGTTCATTTTCCAAATACATAAACATACACACGATCTGCGGGATACAATGCAACAGTGACATCATAGACAAACCAATACACTACTTGTGAGAGGTCAGAAATCATCAGCATCATCATCAAATAGCTTGACCTGAGCAGAATTTTGAACTCAAACAGTTCTTCGGAATGTCTCACTCTCTCTTTCTCCCTCTCTCTCTCTCTCTCTTTCTCTCGCATATGCCCAATGTTCCTTCTAGGATAATGTATGTTCAAAGAATCAGTTATATCCTAAATTCATCTTCTTCATCTTCTAGGGTTGGACGCACATCCTGCTTCCGCCATCGCTTGCCGCTGCCGCGATTGCACTGATTTTGCCTCTACTGGGCTTTCCAGTTCAGCTCATGTGGGTGGGACGCACACCCTCTTGCCTGCAATGCTCGCTGCTGCAGTTCTTACCTCGCTTTCCACGCTTGACTTGCCTGCCTGCCCCTCGATGAGGCCCACTATGGTGGCTTTACCAGCGTACGTGCTAGCTCTGCCCTGATGCCCTGTCACCATCGACTTTTCAGTGCTCACATTTTACGTGCCTTCCGTGGTGTGCATAGATTTGCCTGGGCTGTCACCGTCTATGACTCAACCCGTTCCCCCACCCACGTCATAGGGTTACGAGTCTCGCCCCATGTGATGCCACCCTTGCATCGTCCGTATGTGTGCTCGCTCTGCCCTGGTGCCTACCTCACAATTTCCGTCAATTTCTACGTCAATTCTTTCGAGGGGGCAAAACCGAGTTTGCCCCATGTTGCCTGCGTAAAAATCAACTCGACTCCCAACATACTCATCGGCTCTAGAGAGGAAGCCCAAGAGAGAGCATGCTCGGGCTCCGAACTTCGCCACACACGTGTCAACGTCCCTTCGATGGTTTTGATTGGTGCCCCCATCTCTGTGATTGGGGCTAGACTTTTGACCTATGTGGACCAACGTGCGGCTCAACTCATCACCCAGCATACTTCATCGGTACAAGAGAGTAAATCAAGAGAGTGAATGATTGGGCTCCGAATTTTGCCACACTCGGGTCAACGTCCCTTCGATGGTTTTGATTCGGACTTTTGACCAATGTGGATTAACGTGCGGCCCACCTCATCACCCGGCATTCTCATTGGCTCAAGAGAGTACACCAAGAGAGAGAATGTGCGGGCTCGAGTTCGCTCCGCGAGGTTCCACATGTATCGTTCTATCTTTTCCCATCAGCCGGGAGAGGCGAGCATTAATAGTCACTCTGTGAGTTTGCTCGTCTGTGCTGCGAACGGATCCATCAAACATGACTACCTTTGCATCTCTACTTGCCCCAGAGCAGCTCTCCTGCAGTACCTGCCCTCTTGGCCAGACCGGAACCACCGTCTGTTACCAGGGTCACCACGTGAAGTGAGAGCAGGAGATTAGAGCCATCTCTCTAATCATGGCGCGCCGCTTCCTTGCGCCTTTGACCCCCGACGGTATCTGATCGTCTTTGCGCCTCTGACTTTCGTTCTTGATTAATGAAAACATTCTTGACAAATGTTTTCGCAGTAGCTCGTCTTGCGGCGATACATGAATTTCAACTCTAACGCCGCAATACGAATGCCCACGTTTTTCCCTGTTAATCATTACCTCCAGTTCCGAAAACCAACAAAATAGAACCGAGGTCATATTCCATTATTCCATGCACCATTATTCAGGCAGCGGAGGCTTGCTTTGACCACTCTAATTTTTTCAAAGTAAACGCGCCGGCCACCCGGGGCGCTCAGTGAAGATCACCCGCGGGAGCGAGCCGCCAGACGGTAGGGCAGGAGATAACGGGCAGTGAACCGGCGCGAGCCGGACCGCCCGCCTGCGCCAGCCATCCAACTACGAGCTTTTTAACTGCAACAGTTTTAATATACTCTTTTGGAGCTGGAATTACCGCGGCTGCTGGTACCAGACTTGCTCTCCAATAGATCCTCGTTAAAGGGTTTAAAGTGTACTCATTCTAATTACGGGGCCTCGAATGAGTCCCGTATTGTTATTTTTCGTCACTACCTTCCCGTGCCCGGAGTAGGTAAGTTGCGCGCCTGCTGCCTTCCTTGGATGTTGTAGCCGTTTCTCATGCTCCTCTCCGGAATCGAAACCTGATTCCCCGTTACCCGTTACAAACATGGTGGGCATGTCACGTACCATCGACATTTGATAGGGCAGACAATTGAAAGATTGTACGCTGGCACATGAGACCATGCGATGAGCACACAGTTATCCAGAGTCATCAGTGAGTCCAGAGCCTGACCCCTCGAAGGGTAACGGCGATTGGTTTTGAACTAATAAAAGCACTCTTTCCCCGAGTGTCGGAGCTTGGTAAGCATGTATTAGCTATAGAATTGCCACAGTTATCCAAGTAGAATCGTGTCATCTCTCTCTCTCTCTCTCTCTCTCTCTCTCTCTCTCTCTCTCGGCCTAGACTGATGAACCAACTTTTATCATGAATTTTACGTGGTTTTAAGGGACTCTGTTCCTCCGTACATTCTCGCGAAGCTCTGTGTTTTGAGGCCATGTTACTTTTCTTTTACTTGCTATCCGTTGACAATCTTGCAGAACGTGTTCTGCCGTCATGTCCGCTTTTACATTGGCACAGGCTAGTTGTGCCGACTTTGAATTTGTTGTACATGTTGGCGCGGAGCTTGCTGTGGCCGGTACGGAGGCGAAGTATAGCAACTTGTTCACTATGAGATAGACCATAGTATCCGTCGCTGTTGTTAGCCTGTGGATGGTCTTTTGTCTATTTGTCTCTGTAGTGCCAGCCGTTGGTTGTTCTGGCTTTCTCATAACTGATCTCGTGATCCGTCTGAGGTCGTCGCCTGTCTTCTTTAGCTAGTGTGACGGCGCGTTCGTACCCACTTATATTACAATGTGATGGTATCCACTGAATGACGGTGCGTTTGAGTGAACGCGCTAGTTCATCGAGGGTCATTTTGAGCTCATTCAGCTCTGTTTTGCCTACACATTTGAGTGCCGTGATTACCGATAGAGCATCGGTGAATATCACGACCTTATTGTGAGAGGTGCCTCTACTCTCTAGGATCATTTCGGCAGCTGTTCTTATTGCCTCCGCCTCTGCTCGGTAGTTATTCGAGTATTTGCCTGTGGCAATCGCTTTCTTGACCGTCACTTTCTTTTTGAGTTTTAGCACTATTCCTTCTCCACCATCGCTGATTGCGTTCCTCGCCGACCCGCCAGTGTACACATGTGTCCACTTATTTTCAGGGTATTCAGTCGATATGTGATCTTTTGTGGCCGCTCTTCTTTCGAAGTTTTCTTGCTGGCCTTTTTAAGAATGCCTGGGATTGTTTTCCTTAGTTCGTTTTGGTTTTCCACGACGGGCACTTATCGGTTGCCGGTATTGGTTTGGTTTTGCATTTTGCTATGACCGGAGGGTCTGCGGTAAGTGCTTTAGCTATTTGTGTGAAGCTAATTCTCTGCATTCTACTCCTTTCGAAGACGTTCATTCATTCATACATAGTGTAGGAATCGAGCCGTTAAAGTTTTTCTGCTAAAACAAAGACTTTTCTGTCATTTCAATCTGTCTTTGGGTTTGGGATGCCTGTGAATATTTTCATAGCCTTGATGGGCCTGCACTTCATGGCTTCAGTGATAATGCGCATTGCTCGATTTTGGTTATTTCTAGCTTTTGCAAAATGTTTTTTGGGATGTATTACTCCACGCTGCAATGCCGCACTCCAGGACCTGTCGCACTCTTTTCCGGTGTAGAGTGTTTTGAGGATTCTGGTGTTTGCTCCCCACGTGGAGCCTCCGAGTTTGCGCATCATCGTTAGCCTGTGTCTCGCTTTTGCCAGAGCATTTTAAATTTTGGGGCACCAAGTCAATTGTCGGCGAGTTTGACCCCGAGGTACGCTGAAGTCTTGCTTTATTGAAAGATCATGCTCATTGACTTTAATTTTAATTGTGTGGTCCATGTTGTTCTGTGAGAACAAAGTGTAAGTGGTTTTAGACGCATTTATGTTCATATTCCACTTTTTTACCAGACTTCCAGGTTATTTAACGTAACTTGTAGTCGATTTGTTGCTGTGGCATTGACCTTTCCCTCGCCCATATTGCCAGGTCGGCGGCATACATGGCAGAGTGTTTTCGCTCTGGTAGACATATGGCTAAGTCATTAACAAAGATTAGGAAAAGAGTTGGTGAGAGCACTCCTCCTTGGGGGACTCGTTGCTCTATTGTGGCTTTCATGCTAGTGTACCCCTAAACCTGAACCCTTGCTGTTCTGTTCTCAATGTATCTATCAAGCCAATTGTACATTCTTCCCTTTATGCCGAGGGTGAGGAGTTTCAGCCTTAGTTCTTCTTTCCAAACCGTGTCAAACGCCTTCTCCATATCTACCAAGACTGCCAGTGTCTGCTCTTTTTCTTGGAAACCATCCTCGATTTCCTTGGCAACATATATGTTACTTATTCTTCTTTAGATCGGTGCTTCAGAAAGCCTCCCTGTTGTACCATGAGTAGCCATTTGCTTGTCAAGTGCCAAGATATACGTTTTTTCACAATACGTTCCATGAGTTTGCCCGTGCAGCTTAGGAGGCTTATTGGTCTGTAACTCGTGGGGTCGAGTTTATTTTTTCCTGGTTTAAGGATGGGCACTATGATTGTTTCTTTCCATTCTCGTGGTACTATTCCTATTCTCCATGACATATTGAGGACGGCCAGTAGAGCTGCCTTTGCTCTGGTAGCCAGGTTCTTAAGCATCTCATTAGAGAGCACATCCTTTCCGGGCGACTTTGTGAGCTTCAGCTGTCTTAATGCCTATTCCAAGTCATTACTGGTGAATGTTTCCGTTAGGTGACTATCGGCTTTTCTTGGCCCTGCCTTGGAGGGCTCTCGATTTTCTCTTAGTGTCATAGACTTTTTCTTTTGCTAAGCTTACTCTGCTGACTTCCGCATATTTTTGCATTAAAATGTTTGCGGCTTCTCTTCCCGAGGACATTATTTTGTCTTGTTTGAGGACAATAGGTTCGACTACGCAAAGGACACTTCAGACTCAACAAACACTTATATAGACTAGGAATAAGTCAAACATTTATCTGCCAGTGTCAGCAGGCGGAACAGACACCAGAGCATATCCTGCAAGACTGTCCTCTCCTGTGTGAGCTGAGAAGCAACATGTGACCACACCCAGTAGACCTAAAAACTAAGCTTTAGGAAACCTGACAGACCTGAAGCTGACTGCCCAGTTTGTGGTCCACAGTAAATTAAGCGCATGACCAGAGATCGCTTAAGAAGAAGAAGAAGTTTGAGGACTATTATGGGTCGGCTTGTGTTTTTGTCACTCATCGCTTTTGCCAATTTTCACAATGTGGCCATCCCTATCAAGGTTCAGGGATTCGGTAGTATTAAACCAGCTCTGTCGTGCTGCTCGTTTTACCTCCCTTCTGTATTTTGCTGCAGCCGCCTTGTAAGTCGCATTAATCGTTACTGACTGTGCCTGTTCAGCCTCATTCCTTGCCATTTCAAGGTCGTTTTCAAGCTTCTGAACCTCTGCTGTGCAGTATGGCTTGTAATCATTCCGTGCGCCTCTGGGAATGGTTTCCCGTGTAGCTTTCAGGATTGCTTGTGTGAGTTCCCTTGCCACGGATCGCATGCTTTCCTTTTCATGCATTTTGTTGCGTTCAACATTGGCATATGCCAGTGCCCCATACTGATCCCAATTTGCTTTCTTGTAGTTCTACCGTGGCAACTACATTTTGTTCTCAGGTAAATTTCAGGTTTACCTGCAGCTTGACGGGTCTATAGTCGCTATTTCCTAGATGATATGTAACTGCGTACTGTTTTGGTGGAGAGATCGCTTGTTGCGAAGGCTAAGTCTGGGTGCTCGTCGTGTGCCACCTTCTCGTATAGAAGGTCGGCGGATCGTCTAGGAATAGGTTGTTCCTATCTCCCTGTTTTCCACTTCTACGCCTCTGCTGTTCGTTTCGAGGTAGCCCCATCTTTCCGAGCGGCTGTTGAAATCACCGACAACAATGCACGATGTGTCATTGATACTAATTGCATCGAGTAATAGCGAGATGTCACTTTGGCCGTAAAGGTTATACAGAAGAATCTGCATTTCGTTACATGTGATTAGGACGCCTACGATCTCTACTGCGCCGGCACTTCCTGTGGTTCCTTCCGTTGCTTGGCTGGAATGCCGTTTCGAACTAGGGCGAAGACTCCATCCTTGTGCCCTTCTCTGTCTAGTCTGAAGGTTTGGTAATCTTTGATTTCGAATCTATGTTTGGAGTTTAGGTGTCTCTTGTATGCACTCGACATCAATTTCCTCTTCTGCACGTCTAATTGCGAGTGCTTGCTTTTTGTGATGGATAATTGGCATTCCATTGCACAATGTTTAATCGTCTCTGGCCGATACTTGGCCGTATCGTACCAGTAGCTTTTTCCCGGGGGCCTCGCTCGCTGCTTTGCCGAGTTGGAGGGCGGGGACTGTCGGTAGCATAAAATGGGCCCATTCGAGTCATGGGGCCCAGCACTCGTCCTGCCCGTCGAATCTTCTCAGGTGTAGCACCATATCGAAATTCAATAATAGACATATTCATGATAAAATGTGGTCCATGCAGCCTTAGCATGGGTAGCTACGTTAAAACTTTCAGTCCCATTTTGAGCACAGGTGCTTATCTTTCGGGCGTGTATCCGATTTCAACCAACGTTTACTGGGTTCGCTCTCCGTTAGCCTTTGACTATCCCTAGCCAAAACTCACAAGGCAGTGGGTTGCCATTTTCTTTTAGGGCCGCAACCCTTAGACGACGTACCCTCCCGGGCTGATGAGCGTCATCTGCCCAGCTGTACCTGTTTTGTTGATGGACTGCTTGGTTCGCCTACCGTCCAGTTTTTTGTGCGGTTTGCTCCGCTAGCGTGTGGTTGTCCCCAACTATAAACTACAAGGCAACAGTAGATTCCTGCGATGGAGGACATAGTTTTATTGCATGGGACGCTTTCATAGTTCTTTCGAACATTGGGCATATTTGTTAGGGCTTCGGCCAGAAAATGTGAGCGTTGTTCAGGGATTTTCAGTCCCTGCATTGCAGTATTTGCATTTTACCACTTTGTGTTCTCGGACTCTCGAACTCTGCTGTTTCGTGCTCATTTGGGCTTGGGTTTATTTTTGCGGTCTTCGGCCAGGAAATGTGTGCATTGTTCAGGATTTTGGCCCTACTTTACTTTTCAGTGTTTGCATTGTCACCACTGTTTTGTTCACGGACGTTCGTACTCTGCTGTTTCGTAGTCCTTTTTGAACATGCGCTTATTTTTGCGGGCTTCGGCCAAGAAATGTGTGCGATTGTTCAGGGATTTGCAGCCCATACATTGCTTTCTGAGTGCACACTGCCACCACTGATATTTTCGCGGACGCTGCTGTTCCGGGCTTTTGAACTTGGATATGTTTTTGCGGACATCGGACAGGAGATGCGTGTTTTGCTCAGGGATTTTCGAGCCCTGGATTGCTTTTCCGATTTTGCACTTCTACCTTACTTGTAGGTCTCCCCGATTCATGTCCCCTTTGCCAGCCCTGGAACCTAAGTCTGTTACCATGGTCACCGCGTATAGGTTATGGCAGGGTCTTGGTTAGCTTGTCTCTTCACTAACCCTGGCTCATATTACGCCGTGGCATGAACCTTTGACCCTGTCGTGTCATCTAAGGAACCTCGACTGATTTAATGAGCCATTTGCGGTTTCACCCCGAGACAGTGTGAACTTTGACATGCATGGCTTAATCTTTGAGACAAGCATATGGCTACTGACAGGATCAACCAGATGGCTGTCATAGACGTTACTAGATCAACAATGTTTGGGGTAGGGTGACAGCGCTCTGTGCAGAGCGGATCCCGACGTCCCAGGCGAAAATGCGAAATTTAGGTAAAACGACCTAGCGCACGTTTCCCACCGTTTTGCCGGCAAGACAGTGCCTCGCCAGGCAAATGATGACACCATATTTCTACCTGCTGACCCACAGGCTCGTTGCGAGAGCGGGGCCTTTTAACGAGATCACCGTCGAGCTTTTAAAATTTTAGACTGCATCACGTCGCGACCGAGCAACCTCAATATACGGACACACACACACCACCAGTAAGACCGCGCGAGCGAGCGAGTCTTAATAGCAGACGCTACCTTGTCCCTTATTCGATTGGAACCTTGTTCGCGACGTGAAGAAGCGAAGAGGAACGCTCAGCCGTTAGAGACTATGCACGCAATTTGTTATCGACACTGGGGAACTGCGCTTGCTTACTAGCTCGTTCGTCCGGTTATTTTCAAAACGAGGAGGCACAGCTTGCAGACGCACAATCCAGATATGCAGCCTTGTCTGACTCCCTGCCCTATGTCAAACCAGTTTGATGTATCATCACATGTTCTTACACTGCCATTTTATAACTATATAGTTTTTTTATGATCTATATCAAATGTAATGGGAATCTTATTTCTCCCATAATCTTCCACAATTCCTGATGCTCTACACAAGAAACTGCCTTTGAGTAGTCAATAAAGCATGAGTACAGATCTACATTATACTCTCTAGATTTTCTATGATTGTTCTCATGTTAAATATATGGTCACGTGCACCTCTGTTCCGTCTAAACCTAGCTTGTGTTATGTTGATATGTTCTTCCATTTTCCTATACAGTCTTCCCATAATATTTTTTAATACAATTGTACGTGCGTGGCTTATCAATGCCACTGTTCTATAGTTGGTACATAATTTGGTGTCTCGTTATTTAGGTATTGGGATAAATATTGATCTTTTCCATTCCTTTGACCACGTTCCTGGTTCTCATAGTTTTTGCATATTGCATGATATATTTTTATGCTTTGCTCTCCTCCTGCTTTGATAAATTCTGCTTAAATATTATCACATACTGGAGATTTTCCCATCTTCAAGATTTGTAATGCCCATTCAACTTCCTCTAGCGTTGGTTCTGGTTCTTTCTCTGTGATTATTTTAGTGTTCGCTCTAATCTCATTTTTGCCTCTGTTCATATACATTTCGCTGCAATATTCTTTCCATCTGTTGAGGATTTCTGCTAGTTCTGTTAGGGTTGCTCCCATACTATCTTTTATTACATTTAGTTTTGGTTTAAACGTTATGGTCATTGATTTTATTTTTTTGAACATTTTCGGCTCTCTCCCTTTCTTCTGGTGTTCTTTTAACCTTGCACCACCATTTCGTAGGTATTGCTTTTTATCTCGTCTTATTTTCTACCTTATTTCTTTTGTTGCATTTGTGTAGGTCAACCTATTTTCTTCCGTTGCAAAATAAATCAATACCTAACTAAATAACTAACGTTAATGAATAACTAACTGATTAATTAACTAACAACAAATTAAATTGCTATCTAATTAAATAACTAACATACAAAATATATGATTTTTGTTTACAATACAACGTTCTGAAAATAACATAGTGCTAACATTGTTCCAACCACCCTGTGAGTTTTTCATTCAGTTTATGCAAGCAGATAAAACTATAGATATGGTTAGTTACCTCTAACCGAATAAAAAAAACCAAGACAAATAGTGTCAGATATCGCACACATTTGCACAGACGATGTACTAGTATGATGTTTATATAGCAAATACAACTGAGAAGGGGGGTCCTCACCTGTGCATCGGAGTTCCTGCACTGCCGCTGAGATCTTCTTGTGTAGGATATAGATCAGAGCACATATGGTTACTCACCGAAGTGCAATAATGGTGGTCATATCAATCAATCAATCAATAATATAATTCGGTGAACAAGAAACCCATAGTTACGATGTACTGTAGTATTGTGTTAAATCTGAATGTTTACATGGGGTGGTCGTCACATCTGATTTATTATTTTAGTGTTTGAGTTAATTATTCTATGCTATGTGGATGACAACCGCAGTCTCATACAAACTGGTTACATACAAAGCGTACCACTGTCAAACGTTAAATCAAATAATGAAGCTAGTTAATGGAACACATGCTGCCACACACATAATCAAGATTGTTAATAAATACATATCTTACTGTTATCACGGACTGTCAGTCTATAAAAGAACAAAGGCACTGCTTCATTCAAAATCACATCTACGAAAGTTGCACTAGCTGCTGGGTTGCACGTTGTGTCGTCTCTGTCTCTTAAATACTCTGGTACAGTTGGAGCTTTAGACGGAACAATATCAACTGAAACATGTCATGATTTCAAATATCAATATTATTCATTGCGTTTCAATATTGTCAGTATATATTGAATATAATAAACCTGCATGTGTTGTCAGTGTATATTGTGTATATTAAATATATAGCGTTAGATTGTCGTTAGTCGTACCGGTCATTTTCTGTATCAACATTTACTTAGACTTTCACAGGTTAAAGTTGCTTTGACACATTTAGCATCATTTTATTTTTAGGAGGTCAAAATTACTTTTGAATAGGTTATCAGCTTTGTTATTTTATTATTTGAAGATCCTAGGCGGTATCTACATGACTTTTCATATGTCTTTATTATATTTGCGTTGACGTACTTTAGCTGCAGTCCAACTTCTAAGCTATAGACGATGTACAGTTGTTCTTGCATATCGTGTTTGCAAGACAGTGTCATCTGCAAAATCAAAATCTTCCAGATGACTATTTACTACACAATCTGTGCCACAATACACCTAAAGAGATAAGCAAAAATTACTTGACCTTCTGTTTCCGCAACTGGTTATGTCCGTGGTAGATAACGACTTTGTACCCTCATGTTATCAAGATCACAGCGTGAACGACTGAAACGTATTCAGAATTAAGGCATGCGTTTAGTCCTTTGTTGTACTAGAGACGCTCCCATTGTGAGTATGAGATATATGCTTGGCCTTCTGTCACTACCCTCCCGTCATGCAATCGTGTACTAGGTAAAGTGTACCAGGACCAAATACGACCGCTCCCCAACCCCAAGGTAGTAGCTAACAGACTAGACAGGTAGTTTAAATAGATAAGATAGTAGACATGAGATAGGTAGAGACATTAGGGCTTGCACACCAAAGCTACGCACTGCGAACACAATGGCAGCACTAGAACGAGATTAAGTTGACGTAGATTAGTTAGTACTGCTTAGCGACGTAGTCACAACATATGAGACGAACATAAGCAGTGGACAGATGCAGACGTGTTTTGTCTAGCTATACAGAAACATCAATAAAACATATATGCAACCTACAAGAACGTCTTTATATTTATAAATTGAGCTAAGTAACATCGCATAGTACTACTACTACGGAAACACTATAATCCAGAGGGTAACAACAAAAGCCCCCTTACAACAAATATTCCACTTCTGACACCATATTAATCTTCTAGAAACGTGAGCTCACATCTCTCACACGGGTTCTGACTTGTTGCTCACTCCGGAATGTCAGAATCCACGCGTGTTTGACAAACGATGAAACACGCTTACTGAGAGAAAGAAAGAAAGAGACAGAGATAGACTTAAGATATTCATTCTTCTTCACCCTTCGCCCCTAGGAAGCATAGGTCCGCAACCAAGGCCTTCCAAGCTCACCTATCCAAGGCCATCTTTTCCAGATCTCGCCACTCTCTTCCCGTCCTCTTGCATTCCATCTCTAACTCCCATCTCCAGGTGTTTCTGGGTCTTCCTTTACTTCTATTGCCCTGGGGTTCCATCGAGAGCATGTCTCATGATGCTGTCAGGGTTTCTCAGTGTGTGTCCTATCCATCGCCCCTTCTGCTCATTATCTCCTGTTCCACCTGCCGTTGTCCTGCCCTATCCGACAGTTCTCTGTTTGTGGTCTTGTCATACCATCTGAAATGGAGTATCCTGCGTAGGCATCTATTGATGAATGTCTGCAGCATTTTGGTGTTCACCTTAGTCATTCTCCATGTCTCAGGTCCATACAGAAGGACAGACTTGACATGTGAATTAAATATCATTTAAGATATTCATACTTGTTTAAATTTCGTTAAAACCAAAACTCTCAACCTGGTTCATCCACGCCCACATCTTTCTTATAAACTCTATTAAAGACTTCTTTTTTTAAAACTCCATATCGACCACTTGTTAACCACTCTTTGTGATTTGTATTTGAACTGAGCCTAAGACCTATTGTACGTTGGACCAGTTATGCGCCTAGAAGTAGGCAAGGACATCCGATTTCTGATAGGTTTTCTATTTACTAGGTAACTTCCTAGGCCCCTACCTAAGTCGCATCTTGCGACATGCTTTGTAGGTCGCAGTGTTACTATTCTTTGCTCCTTGCGAGCTCAGCGAACACACAGACGTATATTCCAGATCAAAACTGCCGTTACTGCCTGTAATACGGCTTTGTGGGCGGTGTAGGACAGGAAGGACATGAGCCTGTTAACTTAAATGACCGCATGGCTAGTGCAGTCGCCGCAAAACTGTTCAGGTTAGGATGTTTTCTTTATGCCCTCGACATAAAAAAACGCATTGGCCTTACCGTGAATTGAACCCGGGTCTCCGATGAAAGCCGCGCTCTAATCCATTTGACTAGACTATACAAGAAATTCGCATTATTTGCAGGTTGGTCACATTATCTATTAAACTAGATTCTTTGACTTTGGTACGCATATTGTGTGTAACAGTGCACCGATTGGCACATATGTTACACGATACGATTAGCGTGTTTTATGTTGCACACACAATTTTGTAGCTGATAATTTAAAAAAACACACACACAAAAACAGATGTAAATGTTGATTGAACACTAAAAAATCTGATCAGAAAAGAAATGAAATATATGCTTTTAGATCCGTTTCCGTCATTATGACGACATTTCACCACGTTAATCATATATTTATAAGACAAAGATCAATGAAATTATATGTCTGTCCCAATTGTTTGGAGATATCAGGACATCCTACGGACTTGACATTTGGCAAGAAGGTGGCTTTAATGGATAGGAAGAGGGAAAAATTATCAAACTATACTTTTTTTTACGTTTCTATAACGATATTCCCACTTAATGCACATGCTCTTTCTGCATAGAAATCACCGAAAGCGTATATCAATGATTTCACGACGTTGCCGGTCACGTGATCATGTTGTTACTTTCGACGAAACCCCTAATAACAATGTAAGGTAGTTTTACAAAATACAAAAGCAATGACACTACACAGCAATGTTTCAACCAACAAGGCTTTTATCAAGCAAACAATACAATAAAGTGACGAATGTCACAGCACAATACATACAGACTTTGACAAAGATTATTACTTTCCGCTCCAGTCCTGTGGTCATATAATGCTATGATAACAACACTATTATTATAACAACGTATTTTAAGGACAGACGCACCTATATTTAACGATTTTTCTTAAAAAATGAAATTTGAGTTTTTTAAAATTTTAGGTAATACATCCAATTTCGAACAAGAATCTATCTTTAGTTTGAAAAAAATATGTAGTTTTGTATTTTAATTACATTTTTTAACTAGGCATGTATATGTTTTTTTAGCTAATTATATAGGAAATATCATAACTTTGCTTCAACAGATGGTAGCAAAGTGTTTATAGTAATATGGTAGTGCAGATAGATTAACTAATAGCATCATTAAACTTATGGAGCGTGATTATGATGAGCTTGTATGAAAAATTCTGGGAAACTAGAGTCCATTGGTTGGATAAATAGTATTTGAGCCATATTTAAACATCACAAAGATAACCATGAGAACTGCGATAGGCTGAGTAGCTTGTGCCCTAAAGATAAAGTTTTAGTTGATTAAAAACACACTGCCTAATTTTATTGTTGGCAACATAATGCAAGTATTTGTCAAGCTATCTTGCGACTTCGTTGACAAAATATATTCATGGTGGTTCTCACAATGCTAATGAATCTTTCCATAATCTTATATGGACTTGGTGTCCTAAGATCTCATTTACTTTGAGGAGGAGCTTAAAAATAACTGTCAATGATGCCAATATTGTAGTTAATAATATGAAATTGTGCCGATATGAAACTTTTGTTTTAGTTTAACTTTTCCTTTGGAAAACATTATTTTCAGTATTTTGCTGTCATCTATAAAAACCACATATCTTCCTTACTAATACAGAATTTAGGCACAAAAAGATAGAAAGATGTAAAACAATTAGCATTAGCATCTAAAGCATGGGCTGAGGCAAGTTTGTATGCTCCTGGGGATCTTAAAGTAAATTAATTTGGTCAATAATTGAAAATATGTTAGTTTTTTGTTTTTTTCTCAAAATTGTTATTTTCCATAAATGTATGTCACTAAATACACGTTTTTCAAAAACTACTCAAAGGATTGCTGTATAAATTTGCATACTTCTTTCTTATGCATATTTGATCCTCCCCTACCACTTTAATAAGAATTCATTGAACAGTTTTTGTGTCTCGTGCAAAAGAATATCTCTACCCATATTTTTGAGTCAAAATCTGATTTGCATTAACAAATTCAGAAAAACTCATTTTATTATACTTTATAAATATTTTGCTACCAGTTCAAGATATGCCGATTTACAATAACATCTGAAAGTTCTATAGTGCTAATCTGAATAGAACATAAATCATCCTGTATTTTGCAAGGTCACTTTTTGGGCATTTTCCCTTAAAATCCCCTCTATATTAAATTTTTTTCATAGAATATACATGCTTGGATTTTTGAAATTTTTTCCCCGAGTTTTTACATCAAGTTGATCATTTAGAATCATAAACGCAACCTCAATGATCAATATTTCTGTTTAGGGTTGCCGTCTGTCCTTAAACACATTTATTTATAATTTTCTAGGGTAGTTGATAGCATGACTGCCTAGATTGCAGTAGATATTCTCTACATGCGCTTGATTCACGTTAGGGCAATATTCTTATTTTTAAAACACATCGATAAGTTAATAATCTGAATAAATTTAATTTGCTAATTGTTATTTTTCAACGTTCACTTGAATTCAATTGTATCAGGTTTTACTGGCAATCGAAATGATGGACACATTAAATTGTTTTTTGTCAGCTTTCACGGAAACGAGAATTTTGTTGTATTAGTTTTTACTGGCAATCGCGCCCGAGTGGTTACCGGGGCCCAAATTTGGGGTGTAAAGAATAGAACCACTGTTACATGCCACCAATGTCGTAAGAGGCGATTAAGAAGGTTTGGCTGAAATCGGATGCATGTGTTCTAATCGTGTAGAAGTCTATGTGTTTAGGGTCTACCAAACCAATGTGCAACGTATACACGTTCTTGACAAAGATCAAACATATCACAAAGACTGATTAAAATTGGTCGTAAAGAACGAACGCAAAGAAGAAGAAGAAGAAGACTAGCAATCGGAATGAGGGACATTTGAATCTGTTGTGGCCAATCGACAACGTTTTCAAACCACGCATGGAGAGAAAACGTATTGTTTTTAATTAGAAGAAGCAGATTTTGAGGCACAGGTGCATGTTTCTTTAAGGGACTTTACAAATAGATTTAAACTAAATTCCCATGCAAAGAACCGGTAAAAGCTAGTATTTGTATCAATTAATTCATTCTTAGAATGCCGCCTTCTTCGAACGTTCCATAACGAATACTCGTTAACCGCTCTTTGTGATTTGTATGCGATCCAAGTCTAAGAGCGATTGTACGTTGTGCAGTTATGCGTCTACCAGTAGGCTTGCACATCCGATTTCTGCGACGCTTTTTATTTACTAGAGTAGCTTCTCTATGTCTTTATCTCAGACGCCTGGCACGACGTGGCTTGTAGGTCGCAGTATTACTATTCTTTTGCCCCAGTTGATGGCCCCGGCAACACACGTGCGCTTAGAATGACATATAGATATATCTACTCTCAAAATAGAAACGTGTTCACACCATATAAACCTCATTTGACAACTAACACATCTATACACATACAATTGAATATATATATGACTGACCGAACTGACAGCCTGGACCAAAATAAGGAACTCTGCACTGCTCATTATTCGGACAATTTCCATTGATATCGCAACTTTGAGATCGTGTACAGTGACATTGAAACCTGCATCTAGGTCCGAACCTTCCATCTACACATCCTGGAATATTTAAACACAAACAAAACAACATTGTTAATATAATGTTATAGTGAAAACACCATTTTTTAATGTTTTGATTTTTCAGCAAGTCCTTTTTACTGTATAATCTTTGACATAGTTTAGTAGGTATTAGGTATGTGACACACTAATGCCTTGTTAGAGCATATTTGTGTATGTTGTTGCTTTTATTTTTCTGATGATGTTAACTCTTTGCTGTACAACTAATTGTTATAGTGGTCAATTGTTGCTAAAAGGATCTGAACAAAATGTAGTATTCGCATATTCTTCGTTGTTTTCTTTCGTAATCGAATTGAATGATGGTGCCAAGACTGATATTGTTTAAAAATAGAGTGTATCAGTTTACAAATCACCAAGTGTAATATGTGGACAGAGTTAAAGAAAGTTATTGTAGAAGAAGTAGTGAAGGCACTAAGTTCTAGATCTTAAATAAACAGATACTAATCTCAAAACGGACCCACATTTGATTCGAGCAGCCCAATAGTGACAGTCCCAAATGACAATATTGTTATAATCAAAACATACATATTCATGAATTAAAGCAAAAAGTAGAGACGCACATAATCACTACATTACAATGGTTTAGATAGTGGCGCCATAGTAGCAACAAAGCTGGTTGGGTCGGAATGAGCGCAGTGTGGCATCACTTTATCTGCGACTGTACTATTTTTTATTGGCATTATTTCTTCTTTCCCGAAATGGTATGTCCACCGACATGTATGTCTAGTTCTTCTACGATTGTCATTTGTGTATGTCCCTATTGTACTTAAAAGAACGCTTTTTGTATCCTGTATATGTTTATCTCCATTATTTTCTGTATCGGTTTGGCAAGTAATCTATGAAGGCAATATCTGATGATGTACTGTTTGCGTATGCCTTAATCGTCCTTGTGGTGCCGGGCCACTGCACGACCTACACGGAATGTCATAAGGTGGGATGTAGGACCTAGGGAAGCTACCATTGTAAATAAAATGTATCACATAAATCTGATGTGTCGGCCTACTTGTATGCGTATAACTGGAACAATGTCCAATCACTCTTAGGCTCAGCTCACATATAAATCACACAGAGTGGTTAACTAGTGGTCGATATGGAGCGTTCAAAGAAGAAGAAGGAATAAAAAGTAGACATTATTAATCTTAAATTGATTTTTGTTGTGAATTTGTCTTTCTCGTCTCTTGATTAAAACCCAATGGTGGAAAAATATGTTTCTGCTGCATCTTTTTTACAGAACATTTTCGTCCATATGAAAACTGTAATATATTGAGATCTAATAACCAAATATTAGTCAACATTTTACTCAAGTCTAGATATGGTATTGAGCGTTATTCGGTAGTATCTAAAATATGTGTGTTGTAGACAAATCTTCATTGTCTGGTACATTTTATGATATGAAAAAACTGGACATTGTCTAGTCTGTTCGTTGCTGTGTAACATGTTTTACTCTAAAATCTATTGATTGCGATATTGATAAGACAATAATAATTACATTTTATTAAACAAACAAAAAGTAATCCGATTTATGTCTATGTAGGAAGGTATCATTAGTAGTGCACTTCCTTCGTAGCACCGGCGGGGGACTCAATGTAATATTGAAGAGGTTATACATTTGTGTAGAAATGTTATTTAACAATTATCAATGAATTTGTCATGGAAGCGATGCATATATCGATTTTAAAATGTCAATGTTCTTGTAAGTATTCAACTGGAACACAGAACCAATGTTTGTTTTATCATCGGTCTGAGATTGAGGTAGTAACTAGATCTTGCGTATATGTCAATAGCGATCTATGGAAAAGAAATTCCGATCGTTCCATGGGAAAACAAAATCTAGTAGCTGTGGAGCGAGACGTACACATTACCTCAATATCATCAAGACTCTCGAAAAAAGGTGGGAGAGAGGGGGGGAGGAAGAGTCTCTAAAAACACTTTATCACTTTTTTGTTCCTTCTTCTTTTCCTGTTGCGCCTTTTGTTGTATCGTATATGGTGTTTGCTACAGCCTGTAACATATTGCTATCAACCATCGCTTGTATAGGCAACTATTGAAATTGTGCTCTGTTCTTTTTTCAGAATAAAAAAGTTAAAAATTAGACTATTCGAATAAAGGTGCCATCACTTTTTCCTATGCATGTATCTGTTACAATAGTTTCGTTCTACGAGTCTTGTCAAAATTAAAAAGTATCCTACTACAAACTTATATCCATGAATACGGTAAACTCTACAAGTAGACGGCGTCTTCAGAAACCGATTCGAATCTTATCTCATCCTTGTCACACTATTACACTTGGAGTCGGCTCATTATCTCACATCTTGCTAGAGGTTTAGCTACTTTCTTGTGAAGTTTCCTGGCCAGGTCAAGTATCACTTCCCCTATTCACATTTTCCAACTATATATTGATCTCTTTAGTTAAGCGCACTTTTCTCTGCCCCAGACCCACCTTTCTCTTTGATAAGTTCTTGTTTAACCGACATCAGCTATATGTTGAGGTTTTGAGAGCTAACTATTTTGAGATGAAGTATTGATTGCTTTCTCAGGTTAGAATAGAAAACATTTCTCTGACATTGCTCTTATTCTTGAATATTATGGTAAATGTATTGTCTCTTCAAAACTATTTCATGTTTATCTTGTTCCACAACATAATCACAAATGGGCATGTTTTATTCAGATGTTTTCTCCTTAAAACTAATTGTCATCGCTTGTTTTGTCACACATACAGAAGCAACCACAAACAATGGGTAAATATTCATAAATGATGTTCTAATGTGACACGTTCTTCGACCACTCCTCCTTGAACTGAACGGAAACTGAACATTATATGCAATGTGAAACTATATTGTGTTGTTAAATGCATGCTACATGATAGCACACGGGATGATATTGTAATCGTCAGTGGCGCAGCCTGATAATGCGAGATAGGTGTGCTACTTCTTAAATTGAATATGGGCCCATCATATTTAATCCCTTTTCACTTTTAATTGAAAGGCCAACTATCTTCGATTACGCACTAATAGTTATTAAACTGGGAAAAACATATTTAAACAAAAAATAGTACATATTTCCACTTACATGTTTCTCTTAAAGATTAGATCTATTGTTCTTTCATTTTTCAGAAACTTCTCTGTCACGGCATCGTTAAATGTATTCTCCATTCAAACCTTGATCAAACCTCCATATTCAGTACACAAAAGGCTCGCCTATGTGTTGCCGGGGCTCTCCCGGGGAGCAAAGAATAGTAACAGTGTGACCTACAATGCACATCATAAGAGGCGACTGAGGTAGGGTCTAGGAAAGTTACCCTGGTAACTAAAAAACGTCGCAGAAATTGGATGTGATGGCCTACTTGTTGGCGCATAACTCGTACAATGTGCAATCACTCTTAGGCTCAGATCACATACAAATCATAAAGAGTGGTTTGACAAGTGGTCGTTATGGAGCGTTAGAAGAAAAAGACGGGTGAGATTGGAAAGTATATATTGACCGTGTGTCTTTCTCGCAGCAACTGTGGATTCGCTTTAATGCTGAAAACAATATTTCAACAGACGTGTTAGTTGCTGGAATAGTCAGTGTTGATTTTGCCAGTGTGAACACTTCTGTAAAACCTAAACTGAGATCATAGCCAACTAAAGGCTGCAGTTAATCATTAACTGATTTATTGTAGAGCTCCTCCGAACAATAAAGAATCACAATTTCATTTTCAATCATAAATAGTTGAACATTTCAACATAAACGCCTTTTCAACATAAACGTCTTTTCAACATAAACGTCTTTTCAACATAAACGTCTTTTCAACATAAACATCTTTTCAACACCAAGTACCTTTATTCTTTTCTTTCTTCTTCTTCTTCTTCAACGTTTTCAGACATCGTTGTATACTTTAAGTGTTAGTGGTCAACTGGTCCATTACATCTCTGTATAGCTTGTCTTGACTGACATCGATTGTATACTTTAAAGTAGTTAGTGGTCAACTGGAGTCCATGTACATCTCTGTATAGCTTGTCTTGGACTGACATCGATTTGTATACTTTTAAAGTAGTTAGTGGTCAACCGAGTCCATGTACATCTCCGTATAGCTTGTCTTGGACTGACATCGATTTGTATACTTTTAAAGTAGTTAGTGGTCAACCGGAGTCCATGTACATCTCCATAGTTCATGACATCGATGTATATTTTAAGTAGTTGCAACGGTCATGACATCCTATAGCTTCTTGACTGACATCGATTTGTATACTTTTAAAGTAGTTAGTGGTCAACCGAGTCCATGTACATCTCCGTATAGCTTGTCTTGGACTGACATCGATTTGTATACTTTTAAAGTAGTTAGTGGTCAACCGGAGTCCATGTACATCTCTGTATAGCTTGTCTTGGACTGACATCGATTTGTATACTTTTAAAGTAGTTAGTGGTCAACCGGAGTCCATGTACATCTCCGTATAGCTTGTCTTGGACTGACATCGATTTGTATACTTTTAAAGTAGTTAGTGGTCAACCGGAGTCTATGTACATCTCCGTATAGCTTGTCTTGGACTGACATCGATTTGTATACTTTTAAAGTAGTTAGTGGTCAACCGGAGTCCATGTACATCTCCGTATAGCTTGTCTTGGACTGACATCGATTTGTATACTTTTAAAGTAGTTAGTGGTCAACCGGAGTCCATGTACATCTCCGTATAGCTTGTCTTGGACTGACATCGATTTGTATACTTTTAAAGTAGTTAGTGGTCAACCGGAGTCTATGTACATCTCCGTATAGCTTGTCTTGGACTGACATCGATTTGTATACTTTTAAAGTAGTTAGTGGTCAACCGAGTCCATGTACATCTCCGTATAGCTTGTCTTGGACTGATATGGGGATTGGCCATGTATTTTCTCTCTGTTCCATGTATGTTGGACATTCTTGCAGTATGTGTGTCTCTGTCATCTTGCTGGTGCCACATGTACATATGTCAGATGGGCCTATTTTATACTTGTTAAACAGATGGTACCTCAGTCTAGTGTGCCCTGTTCGTAGACGAAAAATGACAACCTGTTCCTCTCTACTTAGTTGGTGGTAGGCATCGCCCTTTTCATGCCCTGGGTGATCTCTCAGTCATTTGTTCTTGTAGGCCATTTTTATCCGTACTTTTGCTTCCTCATATGTCATACTGGTGTCTGTCTGTGGTAGCCTGCTTCCTGCTTTTGCCAATATGCCTGCAGTCTCATTGACAGGTATTCCGCAGTGAGATGGTATCCACTGTATTACCAATCTAGAGAAGATGTTGCATACTTGGTGTAGTGATGCTTGCAGTTCCTTCAAGTTGTTATCGTCTTCATTTTTAGAGCAGTAATTACTGACAGGGCATCAGTAAGAAATACCAGGCTTTCATTTACATGTTCCTCTGACACTATGGCTTCTGCTGCCGCTTTTAGGGCCTCTGCCTCTGCTCTGTAATTGCTGGAGAACCTTCCTGTCGCTAATTTTAGCTTCCTGAGTTTCATGTCACTGATCACTATGAGGGCTCCTCCTCCTCAGCTATGTAAAACCACAACCTGTCCACCAATCTCTGCCCTCACTCATTTCACACAACGGTATAGTTCACGTTAGAATTGAGAGACAGCACCCGTAGGGTGGAAACAACCGAGCGATGCTCGAAGAACAAGGGTCGTAACAATTAATTATAAACATTCCGGAATGCGTGTCCTTTGATACTTTCAGTTTGCTCAGTGTCATGAATTCAATATTAGACAGCTACGTATAGCTATTCTATAAATATGTTCTAGTAAATATTGTTGTGAATACTTAACAGAATAATTTTTCGTCTTGCCTGTCATAAGTGTGCAGCGCACCCCTAGTACACATGGAGACTACGTCCCTGCAATTGTGTATAATAATGTGTTGTATTAGACTATCCCATTTTACAGACTTCCGCTGATCATATGAACAGGAAATGCTACATTTAATAACACATTGTTTTGGTACTAATTGTCTACAAGACGAGTGATGTATATCGGGACTGATAATATAGTTCTTAATGGAACGACGTTTATGAATTTAGTTAAAATGTGCCTGTGTTTACTTCAAATGCTTTAAACTAATTAATAATTGCTAAACATGTAGCTTCTACAAAATATATATTCATCTTAGTCTGTCTCAAGATTTGTTGTTAGTTTTGTTAAATATAAATTTTTTTTTTAAATCAATGACGTTGTACCGTACCTGGCATGAAACGTTTCTTACAATATATATCAGCTTATATGTTGAAATCTAAAACCCATATATGTTCATAAATATATGAAAGATTATGAGAAATATATATGTCAAGAATATGATTTGATTACAGATATAAAACAGACTAAGTCTATACCTTCGACATTAACTTGCATTGTCATGAGTGTGATCTGAAGGACGCAGACTTTCAAGTAATGGAGATTTTCAAACGCACACATTTTGACATTATTATCTCATCTTGATAACCGTTTCCCCTGAAACAAAGACCAGTCCATTTACTTTGGAATAAATGAACACATAAATAGTTACTTCACATAGCACACACATACACATGTCAAAGTAAAGCGCATATGTTATTTTAAGCCAATGCTGCATACATGTGTATATACATGATCATTTAGATTCATACATTCCAACACCAGTAATGTACACATGAACAAGTCATGTAATTTAATTCATACATTCCAACACCGTATGTCACATGAAACAAGTTCGTAATTAGATTCATACATTCCAACACCAGTAATGTACACGCATGAAACAAGCTCATGTCAATTTAGATTCATACATTCCAACACCAGTAATATACACGCATGAAACAAGTTCATGTCAATTTAGATGACATAAAATCAATCCATATATCTATAGATGTAGATTAAATCAAAACAGCACCACTTCAATGGAAAATGTATTGACTTCTGAAAAAGATTTGGGAAGTGGAGAAAGCACCAGCACAATGAAAATAGTGATATCATCAACATTCCAGAGAATGGAAAGCTTTGCAAATGTGAAAAGAACAAAATGCATTACGTTGCTAACAGTGCCAAGGAAAATAGTCTACATAATTACTCTATATAACGATCCAGGATAACGTATAGACGAACATGCTGGCTTTCGAAAAGAATGATAATATTTATAGACCACAAATATCAACGTTTTACATTATAGTTGAACAATCTCTAGACTGTAACTATCACATGTTCATCATTTGTAGCGACAAAGAAAAGACAGTTGATAGTCTAGATAAAGTAAAAATGTTGACAGTAGATTAGGAAAAAATGTGGCAAGTAGTAAAATAATATACATGGGATAAAATTACAGTTGTCAACTTGGTTAAGAACACATTCAACAATTTTTTTTTTTTTTTTCGCGTGCTATGAAAGCAGGCGTAGTTCACTCTGGCCGATTTTTGTTTTCATATCCCCTGGCCATTCAAGCGATCCAATTTCCGACTTCTGATGTACTTGTAAGATAGGTACTATGTCAAGGAATATTCCAGAGTGACATGCAGAGTAGTTCAGTTTAGAAAACCGATAAGGCGTTTTGAGGTAAACACGAGAGTATGAATGCTACCACCACTGCTATTTCTGTCTAATAATAGACTGGGTGATGAAAACAAACATAGAAAGAAAAAAAAGAATTGAAGCCTAGGGGCAATCATACACACATGTGGATGATTTTGATTTACGACATGGCTCATTTGGCACACAAACAACAGTAAATGTAAATGTAAATATGTTATTAGGTTAATGTAAATAGAAGTTTGGTCTTAGAGTATGTGCAGTAGAATTCATGTTCCTGACAATTAATACATAGAGAACAGAGAATCGATGAGATTGCAAGGAAACAACATTCGAAAACGTGACGACATTTGTTAATTGAAGAAGTATATTATATATGATAGGTGATATTGAGACAGAGGTAAAAGAATGGCGCAAGTAGGCGCGAGTATCATGTTTGTGCGGATTTATGTAAGAAGATCCAACATAAGTAGCACTAAAATCAATAAATGTACATACAACTGTAATTTGACATCAGCAAACATCTTCGTATCACAAACATGGACAACTACAAAGTAGTTACCTACCAAATATATGCATTAATAAATAGTACTCTGAGAAATAGCTTAAGCATACATTGGCCTCCTGTGATGGTTTGTTAATGAAATGGTATGTTATTGAAACATGCAAATTGCTGACAAGAAAGAAATCCACTGGCAAGATTCTTCTTCTTCTCTTCCACCATTTACTTCTTTATGGAAGTGTTGTGGGTGAAACGTAGTAATTGAGATGAGTTAAAAACAGAGCAAATCACAAAATAACAGTTGAAGCATGCATTGAACAAATATATAATATCACCAAAAGACTCGTGAAAAAGTATCAATTTGCGTCGTCCAGTACTACTAGTGAAATTGTTTCAGGTGAAAAGAACAACCAACAGAAAAGAGGTTTGAGTGTTTGTACGTTGATTTACATTGGAAGCATGCACTGAACTGGATTCCAAAGGGTAAACGAAAGATAAGTAGACAACAATGCATACATAGAAAATAATATGACAAAGACATCGAACACATGGCCATCAATTGGGCAGGCATAAAGAGGGATACACATAACTGGAATAGCTGATACTGATGGGTGATGGACTATGCTTCAGTGGGTGGGGTATGGGCATAATATATATATATATATATATATATATATATATATATATATATATATATATATATATATATATATATATATATATAAGTTAAGGAAATAAGTAAAGAACCTTCATACCTCGTTGTATATAGGGCAATACAGTGTTAGGCCTGTACTTTTCATTGACCGTCGGCATTGACCGACGATGTGTGATGTGGTCAGCAATTCACCGGACGCCTTTACTTTCTCAGAGCATATCTGGTACCCAGTTGAGGCTGGGTCGACCTGAGAGCCGTCGCGGTCGGGAAAATTCCACGCGCATTGCGGGAGCTGAGCCCAGACCACCAGCCTTGAGAAGCGAGTTCAACCTACAATATATATATATATATATATATATATATATATATATATATATATATATATATATATAGTATTGTTTTTCACATGTTCCCATCCGGTTAAGCATCTCCCTGCACCTGAATACTGGGATATTAATATATCAAATAAAGGTACATTCGTTTCATTGTATGATCTACAATCAATTGTATGGAAACTCAACGTATCTACGTTACTTTAGAATTCAACTGATCCAGCATTTTGCTGTTACATGATAATTAATGAGAACATTCTATTACATCAGTATCACGATCTATTGTTCCCCACCTGCTCTCAGCTTAAATAAGCCATGTTATCCTCACCACGTACGCTTTGTCACAATATGTACATGTTTACAAGTTCAATCTTCTTCAATAATTTTTGAATGTTGTTGAGAGAATGTATAAACTCGTTTGCCAACTCAAATAACTCATCTAAAGTCAAAATAATAAACACATGCGATTGTGGATATATATAATACATCCAATTACGACGTGTTAGTTCTTATTCTTCTTCTTCTTTTGTTGGCACACTGTTATTGGTTTGTTGCTGTTCTTATGCTAGTCACATTGAACAGATCATTTGTGATTACTGAATTGATTGGTATACTTCTAGTCAAATTAGCATCATGATGCAATATTATCATGCTGTTAATATATTTGATCTGTCGATACGATAATGACTAATTCAACAGACCATTTACTTCATTCTCATCTGCGAGGTTTGGTGCTGACAGTAACTAGTGTACCATCATTTTCAAGTAGCTTGTCTCTTCAGGAACTTGGCTCCCATGACTGCAGTCCTGACATTGTTTCTTCAGTTGTAGATGTCGACCATGATTGCAGTCCTGACATTGTTTCTTCAGTTGTAGATGCCGACCATGACTGCAGTCCTGACATTGTTTCTTCAGTTGTAAATGCCGACCATGATTGCAGTCCTGACATTGTTTCTTCAGTTGTAGATGCCGACCATGACTGCAGTCCTGACATTGTTTCTTCAGTTGTAGATGCCGGCCATGACTGCAGTCCTGACATTGTTTCTTCAGTTGTAGATGCCAGCCATGACTGCAGCTCTGACATTGTTTCTTCAGTTGTAGATGCCAGCCATGACTGCAGCCCTGACATTGTTTCTTCAGTTGTAGATGCCAGCCATGACTGCAGCCCTGACATTGTTTCTTCAGTTGTAGATGCCGACCATGACTGCAGTCCTGACATTGTTTCTTCAGTTGTAGATGCCAGCCATGACTGCAGTCCTGACATTGTTTCTTCAGTTGTAGATGCCAGCCATGACTGCAGCCCTGACATTGTTTCTTCAGTTGTAGATGCCAGCCATGACTGCAGCCCTGACATTGTTTCTTCAGTTGTAGATGTCGACCATGACTGCAGTCCTGACATTGTTTCTTCAGTTGTAGATGCCGACCATGACTGCAGCCCTGACATTGTTTCTTCAGTTGTAGATACCGGCCATGACTGCAGTCCTGACATTGTTTCTTCAGTTGTAGATGTCGACCATGACTGCAGTCCTGACATTGTTTCTTCAGTTGTAGATGCAGACCATGACTGCAGTCCTGACATTGTTTCTTCAGTTGTAGATGCCGGCCATGACTGCAGCCCTGACATTGTTTCTTCAGTTGTAGATGCCGGCCATGACTGCAGTCCTGACATTGTTTCTTCAGTTGTAGATGCCGGCCATGACTGCAGTCCTGACATTGTTTCTTCAGTTGTAGATGCCGCCCATGACTGCAGTCCTGACATTGTTTCTTCAGTTGTAGATGCCGACCATGACTGCAGTCCTGACATTGTTTCTTCAGTTGTAGATGCCGACCATGACTGCAGTCCTGACATTGTTTCTTCAGTTGTAGATGCCGGCCATGACTGCAGTCCTGACATTGTTTCTTCAGTTGTAAATGCCGACCATGACTGCAGTCCTGACATTGTTTCTTCAGTTGTAAATGCCGACCATGACTGCAGTCCTGACATTGTTTCTTCAGTTGTAGATGCCGCCCATGACTGCAGTCCTGACATTGTTTCTTCAGTTGTAGATGCCAGCCATGACTGCAGTCCTGACATTGTTTCTTCAGTTGTAGATGCCGACCATGACTGCAGCCCTGACATTGTTTCTTCAGTTGTAGATGCTGACCATGACTGCAGTCCTGACATTGTTTCTTCAGTTGTAGATGCCAGCCATGACTGCAGCCCTGACATTGTTTCTTCAGTTGTAGATGCCGACCATGACTGCAGCCCTGACATTGTTTCTTCAGTTGTAGATGCCGACCATGACTGCAGTCCTGACATTGTTTCTTCAGTTGTAGATGCCAGCCATGACTGCAGTCCTGACATTGTTTCTTCAGTTGTAGATGCAGACCATGACTGCAGTCCTGACATTGTTTCTTCAGTTGTAGATGCCGACCATGACTGCAGTCCTGACATTGTTTCTTCAATTGTAGATGCCAGCCATGACTGCAGTCCTGACATTGTTTCTTCAGTTGTAGATGCCGACCATGACTGCATTCCTGACATTGTTTCTTCAGTTGTAGATGCCAGCCATGACTGCAGTCCTGACATTGTTTCTTCAGTTGTAGATGCCAGCCATGACTGAAGTCCTGACATTGTTTCTTCAGTTGTAGATGCCAGCCATGACTGCAGCCCTGACATTGTTTCTTCAGTTGTAGATGCCAGCCATTACTGCAGCCCTGCCATTTTTTCTTCAGTTGTAGATGCCGACCATGATTGCAGTCCTGACATTGTTTCTTCAGTTGTAGATGCCAGCCATGACTGCAGTCCTGACATTGTTTCTTCAGTTGTAGATGTCGACCATGACTGCAGTCCTGACATTGTTTCTTCAGTTGTAGATGTCGACCATGACTGCAGTCCTGACATTGTTTCTTCAGTTGTAGATGCCGACCATGATTGCAGTCCTGACATTGTTTCTTCAGTTGTAGATGCCGACCATGACTGCAGTCCTGACATTGTTTCTTCAGTTGTAGATGCCGACCATGACTGCAGTCCTGACATTGTTTCTTCAGTTGTAGATACCGGCCATGATTGCAGTCCTGACATTGTTTCTTCAGTTGTAGATGCCGACCATGACTGCATTCCTGACATTGTTTCTTCAGTTGTAGATGCCAGCCATGACTGCAGTCCTGACATTGTTTCTTCAGTTGTAGATGCCAGCCATGACTGCAGTCCTGACATTGTTTCTTCAGTTGTAGATGTCGACCATGACTGCAGTCCTGACATTGTTTCTTCAGTTGTAGATGTCGACCATGACTGCAGTCCTGACATTGTTTCTTCAGTTGTAGATGCCGACCATGACTGCAGTCCTGACATTGTTTCTTCAGTTGTAGATGCCGACCATGACTGCAGTCCTGACATTGTTTCTTCAGTTGTAGATGCCGACCATGATTGCAGTCCTGACATTGTTTCTTCAGTTGTAGATGCCGGCCATGACTGCAGTCCTGACATTGTTTCTTCAGTTGTAGATGCCGGCCATGATTGCAGTCCTGACATTGTTTCTTCAGTTGTAGATGCCGACCATGACTGCAGTCCTGACATTGTTTCTGCAGTTGTAGATGCCAGCCATGACTGCAGTCCTGACATTGTTTCTTCAGTTGTAGATGCCGACCATGATTGCAGTCCTGACATTGTTTCTTCAGTTGTAGATGCCGACCATGACTGCAGTCCTGACATTGTTTCTTCAGTTGTAGATGCCGACCATGACTGCAGTCCTGACATTGTTTCTTCAGTTGTAGATACCGGCCATGATTGCAGTCCTGACATTGTTTCTTCAGTTGTAGATGCCGGCCATGACTGCAGTCCTGACATTGTTTCTTCAGTTGTAGATGTCGACCATGACTGCAGTCCTGACATTGTTTCTTCAGTTGTAGATGTCAGCGTCATGCTCAGCTCGTCAATTACATCCTGCACCGATCATCGTTTAGGTCTTCCTCTCGCTCTTCTTCCAGGCACCGTTCCTTCTAGAATTATATTCTTCAGGCACTCATGTTGTTTAATGTTACAAATATTTAATGTCCTTGATTTTATGTTCTTTAATAATTAACTCTCATTAATATCAAACTGTTGCAGAACAAAAGCATTGGTTTACTTCTTTGACCATGATATTTTAACTTGTCTTCTGTAACATTTGCTCAAAGCACTGATTATCTTCTACCACATTGTAGAATACAATTTATCAAGATACTTATTTTTTATTTCTCCTAAAAAGTGTGTTTTGTGTTCACATATCAATCCACATTTGTAATAATTCAATCCGTTGTTGGAATATGTGTCCGCATATATCGTCGCATTTTTGGGACCCAGATTATGGGACATCATAAATGAACAATTAAAATTTAAGGAAATACTATCCAAATGAATTCAAAGAATTGTAGAAGTAAGAATGCAAAGTAAACAAAATTGATAGTATTGAAACAACAAATATCTAGCTTTACAGGTAACCGTATTCTTAGTTAATATGAATATGTGATGTTAAACAAAACTTACATATATATTATTATTAGAAAGTGTATTTACTAATATATGATATTTCAGTAATGGGCTTATCGTGTGTGCTTATATGTTTCCTTCAAAATTGGCTAACCAATAAGCAGAAAGTCATTAAAATTCAAGTTATTTAGTCATGTTTTGCAGGACTCAGAACAAAATGATTCTAGTCTGTAATATTTAGAAACAACATATTAACTGTATCTCAAAAATGGTAGTCAGTATTCAGTGTTATCAAGACAAGAATACAAGAGAACGACTTACGTAAATTGGCAATGAGAAATTAATTAATGTATCACTGTCAATTTTAAAGGGTTTCCTTGTTTTCATCCAAGACAGAAGTACATCGAATGGACACATGTTTCAAGAACACCATATTACGTGATGCATGTGTCTACAGTCTGATTAGTCAAACATGGTTACATTAAGTACACATAAAGTGATTACGACATAATGATGTTTATTTAGTCCAACATTACCGCATAAACACATTTTCCATATAGTTTGTTTTTCCGTAACACATTGTTTATTATTGTTTATGTGAGATTGCATAAACGTCCTGTTATAACCAACAGGAGCTTCTAACCGACTGGATATGGGGGATTGCATAAACGTCCTGTTATAACCAACATGAGCTTCTAACCAACTGGATATGTGGGATTGCATAAACGTCCTGTTATAACCAACATGAGCTTCTAACCAACTGGATATGTGGGATTGCATAAACGTCCTGTTATAACCAACAAGAACTTCTTACCGACTGGATATGTGGGATTGCATAAACGTCCTGTTATAACCAACATGAAACTTCTAACCAACTGGATATGTGGGATTGCATAAACGTCCTGTTATAACCAACAAGAACTTCTTACCGACTGGATATGTGGGATTGCATAAACGTCCTGTTATAACCAACAAGAACTCTTAACGACTGATATGTGGATTGCATAAACGTCCTGTTATAACCAACAAGAACTTCTTACCGACTGGATATTTGGGATTGCATAAACGTCCTGTATAACCAACAGAACGTCTAACCGAATGGATTAAAGCGCGGTTTTTGCGGGAGAACCGTGATGAATTCACGCTAAGGTCAGTGATATTTTCGGTGTGTGCGCATAGATGACAAATCCTAACCTGAACAATGTCGCGACGACTGCACTAGCCATTCAATTCATCAGGCTCTCTTCCCACATGTCCTACACTGCCTTACAAATCGTTACTACAGTCAGTAACAACATTATATCCAACAGTAGACATGTTGTTATATCCAACAGTAGACTTGTTGTTATATCCAACAGTAGACTTGTTGTTATATCCAACAGTAGAATTGTTGTTATATCCAACAGTAGACTTGTTGCTATATCCAACAGTAGACTTGTTGTTATAGCCAACAGTAGACTTGTTGTTATAGCCAACAGTAGACTAGTTGTTATATCCAACAGTAGACTTGTTGTCATAGCCAACAGTAGACTTGTTGTTATATCCAACAGTAGAATTGTTGTTATAGCCAACAGTAGACTTGTTGTTATATCCAACAGTAGACTTGTTGTTATAGCCGACAGTAGACTTGTTGTTATAGCCAACAGTAGACTAGTTGTTATATCCAACAGTAGACTTGTTGTTATAGCCAACAGTAGACTTGTTGTTATATCCAACAGTAGAATTGTTGTTATAACCAACAGTAGACTTGTTGTTATATCCAACAGTAGACTTGTTGTTATAGCCAACAGTAGACTTGTTGTTATAGCCAACAGTAGACTTGTTGTTATACCCAACAGTAGACTTGTTGTTATAGCCAACAGTAGACTTGTTGTTATAGCCAACAGTAGACTAGTTGTTATAACCAACAGTAGACTTGTTTTATAGCCAACAGTAGACTTGTTGTTATATCCAACAGTAGAATTGTTGTTATAACCAACAGTAGACTTGTTGTTATATCCAACAGTAGAATGTTGTTTATATCAACAGTAGACTTGTTTTATATCCAACAGTAGAATTGTTGTTATATCCAACAGTAGAATGTTGTTGTTATAGCCAACAGTAGAATTGTTGTTATATCCCAAAATTAGAATTGTTGTTATAGCCAACAGTAGACTGTTGTTATAGCCAACAGTAGAATTGTTGTTATAGCCAACAGTAGAATTATTGTTATAGCCAACAGTAGAATTGTTGTTATATCCAACAGTAGACGTGTTGTTATATCCAACAGTAGAATTGTTGTTATATCCAACAGTAGAATTGTTGTTATATCCAACAGTAGACTTGTTGTTATATCCAACAGTAGAATTGTTGTTATATCCAACAGTAGACTTGTTGTTATAGCCAACATTAGAATTGGTGTTATAGCCAACAGTAGAATTGTTGTTATACCCAACAGCAGACTTGTTGTTATATCCAACAGTAGAGTTGTTGTTATAGCCAACAGTAGAAAGTGTTGTTATACCAACAGTAGAGATTGTTGTTATAGCATATAATTGTTGTTATATCCAACAGTAGACTTGTTGTTATATCCAACAGTAGAATTGTTGTTATATCCAACAGTAGAATTGTTGTATATCAACAGTAGAATTGTTTTATAGCCAACAGTATAATTGTTGTTATATCCAACAGTAGAATTGTTGGTTGTTATATCCAACAGTAGAATTGTTGGTTGTTATATCCAACAGTAGAATTGTTGTTGTTATAGCAACAGTAGAATTTTGTATAGCACATAGACTTGTTGTTATATCAACAGTAGAATTGTTGGTTGTTATAGCCAACAGTAATTGTGTATATCACAGCAGACCTGTTGTTGTTATATCGAATATGACTTGTCTCGACTTCAGGAAATGTCAGTCCACTAACAACAACTGACATGTAAGTCTATTATTAATTAGAATTAAGTCCATCACATGATGTTTTCTACATATATGTTAAACAGACAAGGTGACAAAATGCAGCCTTGTCTGACTCCATGCCTTATGTCAAACCAGTCTGATGTATCATCGCATGGTATTGCAGCCGCCATTTGATCACTATAAAGTTCATTTATGATCTGTATGAAATGTAAGGTGGCCTCTGTGGCGTAGGGGAAAGTGACTCGGTCTACTAACCCAAACGTTCTGAGTTCAAATCACGCTGCGGACAGTTTGGTTGCAAATTGTATCGCGTGGATTTTTACAAAATGACAATGGTACCACCCGTTCAGAAAGCAACGGCAAACTACTGAACGTAACAATTCCTAGAAAAATCACAAACAGCGTTAAAAGCTGGGGTTGATTTGCAAAGTCCTGTAAAGGATATGCAATTAACTTTATTAAGTGTAACGGAAATCCCATTTCTCCCATTATTTTTCTCAATTTTTTATGTTCTACACTATCAAATGTCTTTGAATAGTCAATAAAACATGAATATAAATCTACATTATACTCTCTATAATTGTATATGATTGTTCTTATGTCAAATACATTGTCAGTTTATCTCTGTTCCATCTAAACCTAGCTTGTGTTATGTTGATATTTTCTTCTATTGTTCTCTCTCACTTGCGATTCCGGCCTTGACTGATAAACCAACTTTTATCATGAATTTTACCGTGTTTTTAATGGACTCCGTTCCTCCGTACAGCTTCTCTGAAGCTCTGTGTTAGGGGGCCATGTTTCTTTTCTTATACCTGCTATCAGTTGACAATCTTGGAGAACATGCTCTGCCGTCATATCCGCCTTTTTGCAGGGGCATAGGTTAGTTGTGCCAATTTTAAATTTGTGAAACATGTGAGCGCGGAGCTTGCTGTGGCCGGTACGGAGGCGAAGTATGGCAACGTGTTCACTACGAAACAGACCATAGTATTCCGTCGCTGTTGTTGTACTGAGGGTGGTCTTTTGTCCATTTGTCTCTATAGTGCCAGTCGATGGTTGTTCTGGCTTCCTCATAACTGATCTCGAGATCAGTCTGAGGTAGTCGCCCACCTTCTATTGCTAGTTTGTCTGGGGTGTTCGTTTCCACTTATGTTACAGTGTGATGGGATCCACTGAATGACGTTTGAGTGTGTGCACTAAAGCGTCGAGGAACGCTTTCAGGCCATTTAACTCTGTTTTGCCTACACTATTGAGTGCCGTGATGACCGATAGAGCATCGGTGAATATCACGACCTTGTTGCTAGAGGTGCTTCTTCTCCCTAGGATTATTTCGACCGCTGTTTTTATTGCCTCTGCCTCTGCGCGGTAGTTATTTGAGTATTTGCCTGTGGCAATCGTTTTTGTGACCGTCCCTTTCTGTGAGAATTTAAGCACTATTCCTCCTCCGCTGTCGCTGATTGCGTTCCTAGCCGATCCGTCAGTATAGACGTGTAACCACTTATTTTCTGGATACTCTATCTCTACGTATTTTTCTGTGGCCGCTCTCCTTTCGAAGTTTTCTTGCTGCCCTTTTTTTTAGTATACAACAATAACAAGAGGATTGGGGGAGGATTGGCCATAAGGGATAGTAAAATCTTGAAAGCAATGATTGTAGCAAACCAAAGTTTGCAGGTTTTTACTTTTCACTCGCACCGTAAAGAGGCAGTGACTATGGACATGATGGCGCACTTATATTGTCACCAACATCTGGACACACGTCTAAAGTATAGCAGAACTCGACATGAGCAGCATGCACTTTGATAACAGTTAATACGAACAAATCTACAATGGCTGACATATGATTCAGCAAAGTAATCGACCCCTTGTCTAGAGCAGTAGAATCATGTCTAAACATCACATGCGCTTACGTTCTTTAATGCTAATTACACGCATCTATATGCAAGCGAAATTAACGACGAATTGAACAGCCAGGACAATATCGGACAGTGAGTAACCAGACTGCACTGTGGCGAGAACTAACTGACTGCTGGGAAAACACGCACGTAAATATATCAAAATTTACACAATGACCTTGTATGAGAAGTGACATACCGTATCATATTACCAAAAGATCAAATATTGGCTTGATTTTCTGAAAATAAACTTGTGATCTAAGGAATAACTAAACAAAATTTGAATTCTCAAACTTATTTCACAGTCACAATGTACTCGTAACATTTTAGCATAACATCTTACATAGAAACATCAATCTGCACTAGTCTTATTAGACAATTGACACCCTAACCCTACCGAGTCATATTTACCTATATGGCTAACTACATACAGTGGATTGCATATATAGTAGTATGCATCTCATATCACTTAGTAATGTTAACATTAAAAACAGTTTTTGTTTATAAAATATCATTGGGAAATACAATTTACGCATTTTTTTAAACAATAAAACATGACACTTATAATATTAACATGCAATTGAGAACCATGCAATACACCACGTAAAGATCTAATAAGTGATCTTAGATGTGTGGTCCCTCATTCAAGTTATGAATTACAGAAGAATACTGATAATCCCATGGACTGATAAAATGATCAAAAGACTTTGCATCGATTTTGGGTCACTGTATAGTTCATTCCCCGTTCATATTGTCCTTTGAGATTTGGAAAACACCCATTTGGGATAGGTGACTCAGACATTAGAGGCGAGATGTGCCGATCAGGGCAACCATGCTAGGAATCCCAAATTATTTCAAATATACGTGAAATATTGCTCTGTTACTGCTAAAAATACCTAGTATACGGGTCAAGCAACATATGTTGAATGCAATTATTCTTTTCTAATGCAATATGTTCAGTAATCAAGATGCGATGGAAAGAAGGTGGTGTGCTAAGCACGCAAGCTCAATACGCTACGTTCCCACTTCCATTTAGAGGTCATCATTGATTGAGGACTCAAATAAACAAACGCGTGTACGACCTGCAACTTGTGGTCATGACTGTTTTTTAGGGACGGTTGTGCGCCTGTGCATTACGTTTGTGTTGTGTGAACTGATTCTGCGTTCGAAGTCTACGTCGCAGACCATAGAAAAACGTGTCATACGAGATGTACATTCTCCTTTTGTTTGCATAGACAAAATTGTATCCTCTGCAGACTTTATATACCTAATTACCATACTCCATTCTCTTGCTCATTTATTCAAATCAAAGACATGTTTAGTTCAAGACTAAATATCACATCTAATTTTTCTTTTTTTGTTTGTACTTGTATTCATAATGACTTTTGTGTGTGTAGAAACATCGACGTTTTCTGTCTGAAAGGTTTTAAAGACATGATTGACTTCATTCCATCGTAGTTTTCGAAATGGCTTACTAACTCTACTTAAAAATGGTTCACTATTGCCAATATGTCTGCACAACACACAAGCTCTGTAGCTAAAGAACAATTATAATGGATCTCCGACCAATAATGCACTTACTAACATAACACTGAGGTTTGTATTTGAACCCTTGACTTTTCAGAAATCACAGTAAACGCTTCTTCTTCTTCTTCTTTGCGTTCGTTCTTCACTACCAATTTTAATCACTCTTTGTGATATGTTTGATCTTTGTCAAGAACGTGTATACGTTGCACATTGGTTTGGTAGGTCCCTAAACGCATATACTTCTATACGCTTAGGACACATGCATCCGATTTCAGCCAAACCTCCTTAGTCGACTCTTACGACATTCGTTGCAGGTAACAGTGGTTCTATTCTTTACACCCCAAATTTGGGCCCCGGTAACCACTCGGGCGAGTAAACGCTTAAATGCTTTGTCACGTAGACATTCAATTCCCAAAAATCTCATCCTCCCCACCCTCCTTCACTTAGATTTGTTGTAGTAAGTTTAAGAAATGTATCGAACTATATTTATCAGTAATTTATGATTTCATTATTATATTGTTGTTTTCTGTTCCAGTTTTCCTGCACTTTCTCTGACATTTCAAACTAGTGCTGCTCATGTTTGAACTACTCTTGCTAGAATATTACAGTTTAAATTATTATTATTATTTTCGTCATCCATGAATTGACTAGTATATGTATATAATTTCAGAGATAGCCTGTTTCTGCGCTCTATGGTATGTTCATCAAAATTACACAGGGTAGGTCAGCCTTGACGATGTGATTATTCAACGAGCACACAACATACACGCTTTTTCAGGATTGACCTGAGACTCTCTACACCAACCCGAGATGGTATGCAATGTTTTCTGAATGTCGTCAACCATCTCTCGTCTATCTGACCCAGTCCTATATATTAAGATATCATCTGCAAATGTCAATGTCCGACCCAATCCGGTTGCTGAATTTTATCTACATTTGCTGTGTAAATATTAAACAACACGGGTGATAGAGGAGAACCTGGGGTAATCCCGGGCATATACGTGCAGGATCCGATGTCCATGTTCCTAAACAGAGTGCAACGGTTCTCTCCATTAAAGAAGCAGCTATCCAGTTCACCAGCCAAGGATTAACTTCACATTTAATCAAAGAGCTCACCATTATTGAAAAATTCACCTTGTTATAAGCATCCTCCAAGTCGATGGCCACAGCAACAGTCTCTTGCTTGGATTGGAAGCCTTCATAAACATCATATGCAAACGTGCCAGCATTGTCCAATGTCCCTTTCATTGGCCGGTAGCTACCCAGAGTGTCAGGGAGGATGTGGTCATTCTCCAAGTGACACATTACCTTTCTGGCCACTATCTTCTCTAGTAATTTGCCATATACGTTTTGCAAGGTGAGTATGCGGTAGCTGCTGAGCAGTTTAGGATCCTTCCCATATTTGTGGAGCGGTCGTAAATAACTATGAAGCCAACTCCGGTACCACAGCATTCTGTACACTGCTATCTTGGAATAACCTTTGATCGTAGTCTATCTTTCAAACACCATATTGGCCCAGACGATACAACGGTGCAAGCGTGGTCTTGCGGCTTTCGTTGGTGGCGAACACCTTGAGCAGAGACTACTTGCCATTTTGTTCGATCGACTGGTAATGTCGGTGGTAGATTACGGACTGGAAATTTCTTAGATATCAAGATCACAATGTGAACGACTGAACGGATTCAGAATGAAGGTATGCGTATAGTTCTGGGCTGAACTAGAGATACCCCCATTGTGAAGATGAGATATATGCTTGCCTCTGTCATACGCTCCCGTCTGCAATCGCCCAAACCAAGGCATATATGCGGGTTACTTCGGATAAGGACATCCACTTCACAAGAACACTAATGATGTTAAGGGACGAGAATGAAAGAGTGGCATGTCGGGGATGGCCCGGGCCCTGAGAGAACAATTGACCAGGTGACTACGGTTGCGACTCTACCAAAAGGGGAAGAATGGATCCCAACAGATGGTAGCATGATGAACTATCTCAACTTTATCATTACTCTTGAAAGAGAATGTAGAGATTGGGGCAACATGAAGGCTGATCTCGCAGTTAAGCAGCTGATAGAAGATAATGCCAGGGATGATGATGTTGTTGTATATACCGATGGGTCGGTCAACGTGGTGAGAAATCCGGCGGGGGTTTCTTCTAATGCCCCATGGTAGGGTTGTTGCAGAGCGAGGTGGGATAAAGAACAACTATTTTAGTATGAGGATGGAGGTTGAGGCGTTACTGCTGCCCTCAATTGATCTCTGGGGCTTCATTTACTGGGGCAGTTGTTTGTATCTGACTCTCAGTCGATGCTTCACAAGATCCAGAAGGGCAGGTTTCGGATGAGTGGATGTCGTCTATAGAAGTTTCTAACCTCCAGCGCCTTACGTGGATATACTGTCCTGGGCATGCGGGTTTTTAAAGGTAATGAGAGGGACAGGCTTGCATCAACAGCATCGATTGTTGGGGAGTTGAAGATGTATAAGGGATATTCTTCGGTGTCTTCGCGGCTCTCTGTTGGATGATGACACTAAAATCGATGTTGAATCGATCAAGCGATTTAAGCAGTTTGGAGTTACCCGTTGTTCAAGTCGAACTGGATGTCTGAGAGGCAGAGTGAAAGGTGTGTTTAATCAGCGGGGCCACGGGAACAATCAGTATGCATACTCTTGATATCTGTTGGGGAGACTGAGCACCTATGGGTCTCCCCAGAGTGCAATGACGTCAGATTAGTAACCAATAACCAATAACCACACCAATTTCAGAGATACATGCATTTTGCTTTTAGTGAACAATATCATTGATTTGCGGTTTTTTTGTGGCTTTGACACAGTATGCCCCTTTTCAACATGTATGCTTGCGGTTCTTGTGTGGCTGTTTGCCCAGTGTGTACTTATCAACATGTATGCTTGCGGTTCTTGTGTGTTGTTTGCCACAGTATGTGCTATATTAACATTAATGCTTGCTGTTCTTGTGTGCTGTTTCCCCAAGTATGTGCTATATCAACATGTATGCTTGCGGTTCTTGTGTGGCTGTTTGACATTAGTATGTGCTATATCAACATGTATGTTTGTGGTTCTTGTGTGGCTGTTTGCCACGTATGTCTATATCAACATGTATGCTTGCGGTTCTTGTGTGGCTGTTTGCCACAGATGTGCATATTAACATTAATGCTTGCGGTTCTTGTGTGGCTGTATGCCGTATGTCTATATTAACATTAATGCTTGCGGTTCTTGTGTGGCTGTTTGACACAGTATGTACGATATCAACATGTATTTTTTGGGTTCTTGTGTGGCTGTTTGCCACACAGTATATTACATATATCAACATTTATGCTATGTTTTGTGTGTACATACGGAAATGATGAGATCAAGTAACTTCATCATCTGAGATGCGTCTTTATACGGACATGATCCGATCAATGAACTTATCCAAATGAGATGGGTCATGTATATATTGTTTTTTCCAGATAATATATTTGATTGACACATCGTATGACATCTTTGTTCACTAATAGAGACTGTAAATAAACGAATCACATGTGCTTTTGTTTCGGATGCTTTCATGATGAAAGTAATAACAGCCTGAATTTTATGTTGTTCGGAACGATTGCCCATTTATTATTTACTATTTATTAGCAACAATATTGAGTATAGTTATTTGTTGCCGTCAGTTCACAATACCTGTACATTCAACCAATTAGACCATAAGTGCTTCGATCATATCACGATGTCTGACAGCGTAGGGCTACTAACAATACGGAATCCATGTTGGTAATATTCTTCTTAACTTCCAGTGTAGTTTTCTTATCTAGCAACGCCATATTTGACTTGGTATTCTTGCACTCTAGCTAGGGTTGCAGATTTGCCACCATTCCTTGAATAGTTTACACGTGCTCCAGAATATCAGCCTGTCCATTTCATGCCTGCTTTTACCTGTATAACTAAGCGTGTTATCGGCGTGTTCAGTCTCCCTTTACACCTACATGTCCTGGCACAGTAAAGGAACTGATGTTTGTCACACTATACCTCTTCAGCCACTCTAATCATTGTTTTTGAGTCCAGTCCGTCTCAATCTGAGCATACTAATTGACTCAATGAGAACACATACATGCATACAAGTATATGAATACGGTCAGACCTTCGCTTTAGCTACTGCCATAATTTACAAAGTGACACCACCTATGGTCACGGCAAAATCACAATTGTCTTCCTTTAGTCCATCCCATCTGACCAACAGTAAAAAACCTGATCTCCGCAAATGTATAATCCCTGACGATCTGGTTAAATTATTACATCATCATTGGATGAGATTTAATTAATTAACGTATGCACGTTTGTCTCCACAACCACTTGGTTTTCTTGTCTACATTCTCTATAACTTCTAATTAATACTGAAAATAATGTATTGATTCCTGTTCGCATTTGTACCCATTCTTCACCAGAGTCACTGTCTTCAAGTGAATAAACATGCTCAATACATTCCTAGGTTGCCACATTTTCTTCTTTTTACACTTACATATTTCCATTCTCTATCTTTTTTTTCCATACGCAGGCATGTAACATCATTGACTCAAAGATATGTCCGTGCACAGCCCATCCTTGTTGGTTAATTTGTGTGTGTGTGTCTGAGATACTTAGTTCTTTCATGGAATGGCAAGGTGTTTCCTTCTGACACTGTATATATGAATGATAATATTTAAAATGTTGTGTTGCTATCTTCTGTAGTTAGTGACTCTTGTTTTTGTTGAAACTCCTGCTCACATACGTTATAAAGTCACTTATGTTGGAATGTTCTTCAGTTTCTCAATATCATATTTTCTTTCTTTTGACATTATCATGCAGGCAATTAATGTGAGATGTATCATTAGTCTTGCCACGAATAAATAATGTTCACTTACCTTCGTTTGCTACACCTCTCATTTTCCATCTTCTACAATGGGTCTTCATATGTTATCACTCATCGATATGTATTATATATATATATATATCAATGTCATTATTGTCTCGTTTATTTAGCGATTTCCATTGTAATCTGGTAATGTTGTCGTATATGCACCGCTATATTACTAATTTATTTATACAGGCACATGCGTATCATTGGTTCAACATCCTGGTTTAGCTCCCGACTTATCTATGCTCTTTTTCTTTCTTTTGTTTAGTGACATAGTTTAGTGTTTAATGTCTTCCATTATTAGGTCCAATGAGTGTCTTTTAGTGATGTTAACTCCAAACTGCAATTGATGGTAGACCTAATGCGTATCTTCAATGCCTGTGCCATTTGTAGGGAGAAACAATATATTATAATGATGTTGTTGAAACTCTCAGTCATTTCCTTTTCAATATGTCTATTTATTTTATTTCTAGCAATATACGGTCGACTCACTTCGATAGTGCGGTTGTCCTTTGTTAAACATGCTGACTGTTCTCTTATTCAGAGAGGTGTACTGCATCTTCGGACGTTATTTAATATATATATATTTATTTTCACAGGTCTTGCTGTTCTCGTTGTTTCCAGTATATAAAAGTTACATTCCTTTATTTCCTGTATTGCTTTCATTAGTTCAGCCTCATCCATCATTCTTACAATTACAAGACCAATTCTGGTCTCTTCTTTAGCATTTAAAACATATGTGTTCATGCCAAGTGATTCATTGAGTATTTCACTGCTGACATTTAAGAGAAATTCAAGATGTGGGTGTCCGCTCTATGACAAAATATGATTTCGTATTTTCACACAAAGTTACCATTATTACGAAGATGTGACTGTCAACCATGTGCTTCAACCAACCATTAATCTGTATGACTGGGGAGCTATGTTAATTGTGTCCTCTCTTCAAAAAAATCTATGGCTAGGTTATTTTGCTATTCTTATTGATTCAATCTAAGGCAGGTGATGGTTAAGTGTGTATTCCTTGCCATCTTCTGGCATCTTCTGCAAACCCCGTTTTATTCCACACGTATCTACCAAATTGCCGTTATCAAGCAAATGATACAACATGGGTGGGAAATTGCAATTCATTCACACCACACGACGACATATAGACTACAATAAAAAATCCTAATTGACCTAAAATTAAAATATATGATTAAAAATTAATAACGAAAAAAAATTCAAAAACTAGAAGTAGAAAAAGATAAACAATACAAAATCAAATATATATAAATATATTTGATTATATTTCTCCCTCAGTGCCCGTGGAATTTTCTCGACCGCGACGGTTCAGGTCGACCCACCCTCAACTGGGTACGAGACATGCTCTGGGAAAGTAAAGGGGGCCCGGAGTGATGCTGACCACATCACCCATCGTGTGCGGACGGTCAATAAAAAATACAGGCCTAACACTGTATTGACCTATATATCGGAGGTATAAAAGGGGTTTCCCTTTCTTTTTTACTTTATATATATATATATAACTTATATACATTTAACATATACACATATGGCGAGGGAAAGAGCTCAAGCGTCGCTGGATCTTGAAGATATAATATGGAATATGAGAAGAGAAGGTACTAAGAAGCACAGGAATGTAGTGCGTTGAGTCCATGAGGTAGCAAGGTGGCATATAAGGAAATAACACGATTCTCTAGAGCAAATCGACTTCGATCATCAGAGGAACAGGATCGGATGACTGTGACTTGGACATCCAAGCTCCCAAATGATCAGTTATATTGAAATGAGTGGCCATGGACACGATCATCGGGGTATATCACGTAAGGGACATAAACGGTCACTAAGCATTTTATCTGTTTCGTCGATATATCCCTTGTCCCCCGTTTGCAAATGATGGCGTTGATTATATTGCGTGACTCGCATGTGAAACCATCTTCAATAAAAAAAAAAAAAGATACAGTACGCGTCAGTAGCACATAAGCACGTGTATGACATTGTCGACAGTCACACCGGACGGATTTGCATCCTTTGCTTGACAAAGGCCTTCTGGTCGAAACGTTGTTGCGTATTTTCATTGTTTGTGTATTTTATAAAACTACAGTACTTTGTTTGATGTGCTTCGACTGTATAGATAGGAAATCAATGTGGAACATTCTGAGAAACTAGGAGTCAAAAAAACTGTTGATATTATCCGGCAACTGCATGAGCAGGTCTGCCTGTTAGGTTATCCACGAAAGTAGAATAATCGAGAAGTTCCAGGTCAACACAGTATACAAGCATGCCCCCTCCCCTCCTCCTTTCTTGGTGCTACTTGAGTTGGGTTACACGCATGACATATTTTGGGCCGGAAAGGCATTCAGTTGACATTTATGTCAAAATGAGAGAACTTGGACTTATTAGAGAACGGAAGATATCGCCTTTCTCTCACACAAACTACACGGCATGCAGTAAAACAAGGTGGATTCTCTGGAAGAAACGGTGCAACAGTCAGTCTTAAAATCTACCAAGACATGACCAAATTGTGCGAAGCAACAACATACAGTAAAACACAATATTGATTGAGGGAAGGGAAGATATTAGTGAATATGTCTCGCTTGGAAGCAAGGTCAGCCAATCAGGAGGTAGGCCTACAGATAAGGACAATAATGCCAGGAGTAGGAAAACCCGACAAACCTTTCCTGTCCTGCTCACGGTTTCGCAATCTACTGGAATCTCCCCGACAACAAATCTCAAATATTCAGCTCAAATGTGAAATCGGAGTTGCTGTATGTTTTGGAAACGTGAAGAGTCAGCGAGTGAAATACACATAAGATGCAGCCTTTTGTTAACGGATGTTTTCTGCGGATTCTCATAATGAGATTGTATGGCAGAGTTGTAAACACAGACATGTCATTGAGAAAATGGCGATGGGTTGGTCATACATTAAGGAAGACACTGTCGAGTGTATTTAGACGCACGTGAGTGGAACCCGCATGGAAAACAGAAACATCTAGGTCCTACACAGTTCGGGAGACAAAGTCTTCTTGAGGAACTGAAGAGCGTTCGAGTATCCTGTGATACCATAATGAAAACATTCCGCAACCAGGAAAAGTGACGAACAAATGCTGAGACCCTATGCTCTACGAGGAGGGGTAGGAATAAGTTAGTCACAGTAAGTAATGGCTACAGAATGACTATCATAAAGAGAATGCAACACCATTACAATGAGTATTGTAAGTATATGGTTTCATAAGCAAAACGGGAAGTAAATAGAGATGCAGATGATTGTCCTGTTTCTCTCGATATGAATGTACATAAAATATATATTAGGATTGTGAATGATGTAGAAAAGGTACTCGACTCTGGTTCTAAATACACTCAGCTCGTTTCATTCTTGGAGCGATCGGTATATTTTACCAGAGATTCTTGATTGCAATGTTAGTGAGATAGAGTTTCTAGTTATACCGTAAATTAACGATACAACCAACTGAAACAGGTCAAGGTAAATAGATAACGAGTAATTTGTCACTCCTGTTTGTTCGTTTGCTTGATAAAGGCCTTGTTGGTCGAAACGTTGCTATATTTTGTCATTGTTTTGTAATTTGTAAAACTACAGTACTTTGTAATTACGTGTTTTGCCAATCAAATAGTTTTACTGCAGTTCCATATATATATATATACTTAATACTCGTTATATGACCTCTTCTGGTCGGCCCAGCTACTACAGGAGAGTATATTGCTTTTGCAGTGTTCTAGTTCACTGCGTAATGTATGTATTCAATCATGGCGGAACACATGAAAACACAGAACTGTAGTTTTATCAAATACAAAAACAATAACAATACACAAAAAACGTTATATCGATGTGTAGTAAGTAATGCGTTATATCAATGTGTAGTAAGTAATGCGTTATATCAATGTGTAGTAAGTAATGCGTTATTGTAATGTTGGCAATTGTTCTACACAGTTCAACTTGACTGTTTATGTCTAGAATGTTCAGCAGTTATATCATTGCTTTACATGATGTTTCTTGGATGCAGTCTATTATGATGGGAAATGCTCTGTTATGTTCTTTTATGTTATGTTATACAATCGACGTCATGGTACATTAGATTTTCCCTTGCGCGCTCTGTAATCAGTTGCAGCAGTCATACCAAAGTCCACATTCCCATCGTACCTATGAGATGTTGATTAGTATATATTGTTTCTCTCTCTCTCTCTCTCTCTCTCTCTCTCTCTCTCTACCACGTAGACGATACTGTCTGGCATGTCCACTCCCAATTCCTAATTCTCCAAAAAAGCTCTAGTTTTTGAGACTCGCCCATATCACATATTTAGGCGTTACATTTGGACATTCCAGAAATTGTCGTTTTCGTGGTAGAGATAGAAGATATAGTAATCAACTTCTCATGGGTACGGTGAGAAAATGGACGTTGGGATGGCTGCTGCAACGGAGCACAGATCACGAATGGGAACGTCCAATGTGCCATGACGTCGATCGCATAACATACATAACATAACATAAATGTGAGTATACCGCATTGATGGCATCGGCTTTGTCCATACTTTTGCACACCTGAGTCAGGGCATCGCTTGTACAAAAAGCAGCATATTCGTTTCCCGCACACCAGCTTGGCCAGGTGTGTACAGCCAAGACAGTGTCGTGAGACGTCATCTACAAATGGTGCCCACTCATTCCGCGCGTCTACTTTCAGAATCAAACCTTTAAAAAAATATTCATCGAGTCTGATATGAAAACAGCGTGACTGGTCTGCTGCTTAGTCGTCCACGAAAGAGCCCTGGAGGCAGCGGTGGTCCCCATAGTCATGCTCGATGAAATGTGTCTCGAAAGAGCCTTAGTCTTCATGAATGTTGCTACTGTTTCGCTGTGCTGAATAAGCCCACGATGAAATGGTACCGCGTCTGACAGAGCCATCAGTGTAATTAAGCTTCTCAAGTCAATGAGTGTTTAACATTGGCAGGAAAGGTGTATTCCAGTCATGACATAAACATGTGTTCTTACAAATTCAATTGCATAATGTGTTTATTTATAGAGAATGCACTTTTACATTTTCGACCATTGACAACACATTCGGAAGTCTAACGTTTCTAAATGGTAATCTATGACTAAGTATACATTATTATGACGTAAGCCCTTTATGCGTACTAGAAAGCGCCATGTTTTTACTAATCAAGTGTAAGCAGCTGTGCTACGTATTAGACTGTTATGGAAAGGTATTGCGCACATATATTGTTCTCATGTTTCTAGTTAAGTTTAGTCATCAGATCATCATCACTGCACACCGAACCAATTAGTCCATAAGTTATCTGATCACCTACGACGTATGACATGCAGCGTGTGTCAACTAACGACACCGGTTCTCTGTTTGTTTACCATTCTTCTCTGGCTACCCGGCCCGGCATAGACATTTTGTCTAGCTACACCACATTTCATTTGGCATTCTTGCAGTCTGCTAATGTTTACCGATTTCCCACTATTTCTTGAATCCTTTCACCGCAGCTCTCCCTTAGGAAATTCATAATATAAACCTGGTCCATTGCTAGGCCGCTTTTAACAGTATGCATACCTGCAAGACTATCGGCGTGTTTATTTCCTATTACACATGCATGCACTGACATAGATATAACTTTGACAGCCTAGATCTCTGCTGTGATTGCAACAATTAACTCTGAGCTGAGCCAGTGTCATTGGTTATTGGTTACTAAACTGTCGTCATTGCAGTCCGGGCGGACCCATAGGTGCTCAGTCTCCCCAACAAATATCGAAGAGTATGCATACTGATGGTTCCTGTGGCTCGCTGATTAAACACACCTCTCACTCTGCCTCTCGGCATCCAGTTCGACTTGAACAACGGGTAACTCCAAACTGCCTCATCGCGATCGATTCAACATCGATTTTAGTGTCCTCATTCAACAGACAGTCGCTAAGAGACCGAAGAATATCCCCTTATCCATCTTCAACTCCCCAACAATCGATGCTGTTGATGCACGCCTGTCCGCTCTCTCATTACCTTAAACACCCGCATGCCCAGGACAGTATATCCAGTAAGCCGCTGGAGGTTAGAAACTTCTATAGACGACATCCACTTATACCGAAACCTGCCCTTCTGGATCTTGAGAAGCATCGACTGAGAGTCAGATACAACAACTGTCCCAGTAAATGAAGTACCATAAATCCAATGGAGAGCAGCAGTAACGGCCTCAACCTCCATCCTCATACTAGAAGTAGTTGTCCTGTATGCCCCCACTTCGCTCTGCATCAACCCTACCATGCGCATTAGCCAAGAAACCCCAGCCGGACCTCACCACGTTGAACCGACCCATCGGTATATACAACATCCTCATCCCTTGCATTATCTTCTATCAGCTGCTTAACTGCGAGATCAGCCTTCATGTTGCCCCAATCTCTACATTCTCTTCCAAGATTAATGATAACGTTGAGATATTTGGTCATGCTACATCTGTTGGGATCCATTCTTCCCCTTTTGGTAGGGTCGCAACCGTAGTCACCTGACCAATTGTTCTCTCGGCCTGGGCCATCCACGACATGCCACGCTTCATTCTCGTGCCCTTAACATCATTAGTGTTCTTGTGAAGTGGATGTCTCTTATCCGCAGTAACCCGCATATATGCCTTGGTTTGGGCGATTGCATGACGGGAGCGTAGTGACAGAAGGCCAAGCATATATCTCATCTTCACAATGGGTGTATCTCTAGTGCAGCCTAGGACTATACGCATACCTTCATATGAATCCGTTCGAGTCGTTCACATTGTGATCTTGATATCGTAAGAATTCCGAGTCCGTAATCTACCACTGACATAAGCAGTCGATCGAACAAAAGGGCAAGTAGTCACTACTCAATTTGTGCGGCCACCACAACTTGAGAGCCGCAAGACCACGCTGCACCGTTGTATCGTCTGTCCAATATGTGTTTGAAAGATAGACTACGATATTAGGTTATTCCAAGATAGCGCAGCCTGTCTCTGCGCTCGATAGTATGTTCATCAAAGATTACACGGGTAGGTCAGCATTGACTAGTGATTATTCAACGAGCACCACAACATAAACGTTTTTTCAGGATTGACCTGAGAGTGAGACTCTCTACACCAACCCGAGATGGTACGCAATGTTTTTTGAATGTCGTCAACCTTTGAGTGTCGACAAGTGCGTCGATTGTGTGCTTTCATTGCTCAAGTCAGACAGGATGTTGTAAAGGAAGCCATTAAGTCGTCTTTGGGTAGCTACCGGCCAATGAAAGGGACATGGGGCAATGCTGGCACGTTTGCATATGATGTTTATGAAGGCTTCCAATCCAAGCAAGAGACTGATGCTGTGGCTATCGACTTGAAGGATGCTTATAACAAGGTGAATGTTTTGCAATAATGGTGCGCTCTTTGATTAAATGTGAAGTTAGTCCTTGGCTAGTGAACTGGACAGCTGCTTCTTTGATGGAGAGAACCGTAGCACTACGTTTAGGAACAAAAACATCGGATCCTGCACGTATATGCCCGGGATTACCCCAGGGTTCTCCTCTATCACCGGTGTTGTTTAATATTTACACATCAAATGTAGCTAAAAATCAGCCAACCGGATTGGGTCGGACATTGACATTTGCAGATGATATCTTAATATACAGGACTGAGCCAGTGTCAATCCTCCTTAACATACGAATTGAATAACTGAGAAAATATTCATTGAATAAACATATGTGCCTCCAGTAATACCATCGCTGTACCTACTACAATGATTTCCATATTGAGTCTGGTTTTAGTCACGGCAAGACGACTTAATGGCGTCCTTCACAACATCATGTCTGACTTGAGCAATGAAAGAACACAATCTACGCACTTGTCGAATCACTGTACCATCTGTGTTAATGATTACATGGTTCTGAGACGAGTTCTCAGCTCAACTTTTTATTCTAAGACCACTGCGTTTTCCTGTTTGCATGATCTTTTATCAAGTCTGATACATCGTTAAAATAATGTACTGATTTATGTTTGCATTTGTACACATTCTTCACCGGATTCAATGTTTACAAGTCAACATTCATGTTGAATTCAGTCCTCATCATCACCCAGCCACGATTTTACTCTTTATTACATAATGTATTTTCTCTCTCTTTATTTCCAGATGCAGTGGATGTTGTGTGTCAGTAATAACTTAGAGACGTATGATCATGTAGGGCAAATCCAAGCTCATCCTTCTATAGTAGGATACTCTTGAAGGTTACGTATTGCCCTGCTCCATGCTTCTTTAGGGCACATATGTGTGATGTGCATTCTGTATTATTTCTAGTCTTTCTATCTGCATATAGCTGAGGGACGGAAGCGCCAGAGCTTCAACTTTTACTTTGGTATAAAAGCTCACATTTGCCGGCATCCATGACTCTCATTGCAATTATACCATTATTAGTATTCATTACCACATGATCTATGTGTTCTGTAAAAGCAAGCGAGAATTGGATCAAACTGCAAACCCGTGTATTTCATTGTCTGAGATTTCTACACCACGTCCGAACACAAACGTAACAATTGGTGTTAGAGTTTTGAGGATACGGTTGTTCACAGAGAATTATGTCACGGCTTCTTGTGTAGGTGACCAATGCTGCTGCTTCACCGCACCACATACTTACACGGTCAAGTTCTGACTGCAGTTCTTCCTCAACCTGTATTCCATATTCGCTCTAACAATACACCAAAACATCGTCTGCATTTGTTATTTTTTTCCGACTATCTGTGATCTTTTTTGTTTGTGATTGTCACAGTATAGGCGTTGAGCAGCAACATAGGTAATGATGACCTGTGTGGTGAACAAGGGTGTATTTGTGTTGATGTTGAAGCAAAGCTGCAATATTTAAACACTACATTTCTTTTAATTAGGGCCACCCATGTTCAGTTGAGGAGGAATGATCATATTGCGTATTCAGTCAACTAAACTATTGTAAATGTTTAACTTTCTCTATTGTATGCATCTTCAAGGGCAATTGCAGCAGCATATGTATCAATGTATGAGTGACAAAACAGTAATAATCGGTCAAAACTACTGCCTTACATGATGTCTCTCTGCCTGAACATTGTCCTCCAAAGTTAAATGGACTGAAACATTACTTCCCTACTTGTCTCAGGATAGTTTTTTCTGTGGAGTATTTACTCTAGCAGTTTGTCTATCGTGTATTCTGCATGTGATTATATCATATCCCTGAATTTGTGTGTTGCCTTTGCCAGAGCTACCAGATAGCATTGCAAACATTAGTATCTGATTATCGCAGTCTCAATGCTTTTGTTGCAGATGCCAGCAATTTCTTCCAACTCCTAATCAGACATCTTGCAGGTGTCAACCTACCATATGTCATCTGGACCAGGCGCACTGTTTTTTCACATTCGTTTTCCATAATTTCATTCAATTTCCATAAGTCATCTTCGTCTATGTCTTAGTTCTGACCTTTATATATAATGTTTTCTCTGGCAATTTGTCGCACCGGTATGTCTTTCTGGTCATTCCCGTCTAGATAGTGCGCAAACAGAACATTATCACTGTTTTCACTCGTCCTCTCGTAAGTAAGATCAATGATTTGGAAGTCAGAACACATATATTCTTCATTGTACTACTCATATTTCTGTGCAATTGCCAGAACAAAATGTAATGATTTGTCGTTGTTCACCAGATCACAGAACTCTGCCCACTTCTCAAATTTTTGGCAGGTGATTTGAAACATCATGTTGTAATATTCATATCTAGTTTCAACTGCATTATGTCAGCAGGATGGGTAGTTCCATATTTCTTTAAATTGTTCCACTTCTTAACTACACACTGCTAATATAACCAGGTCATTTTCACCTCTCATCCAATAAGGTGATTGTTACAAACATTTCTTTATGTTGATATTATTACATCATCCAACAAGGTGGTTGTTACAAGCATTTCTTTGTGTGATGTTATTACATCATCCAACAAGGTGGTTGTTACAAACATTTCTTTCTGTTGATATTATTACATCATCCAACAAGGTGGTTGTTACAAGCATTTCTTTCTGTTGATATTATTACATCATCCAAAAGGTGGTTTTACAAACATTTCTTTCTGTTGATATTATTACATCATCCAACAAGGTGGTTGTTACAAGCATTTCTTTCTGTGATTATTACTAAGTTTGACACGCTGTATCCTACACAACAGTTTGCATTATGCTGTCGTACTGAAAGAATGCGTTCTAGACCTGTACTTCTAAATCTACATTTCTCCACCTGTATGTTGCAGATAGTCAGTGTCATGGTTATCTAAGATGCCTATAATTCACAAGGCTGTGAGTGGCGGGCATGCATGTGCCAAATCAATTACACTATCCTGGTCGACTCGAAATTTAGTGACACTTGCTATTGATGTACAACAATTCAAGTATTTTTAATGTCAAGTTTGACCTCTTCATCGTGTATTGTGGGAATTTTGCCACATTGCATGAATTTCGAGTTAAAATCACCACCAACAATGACATTTCTATGAGGATTTATAATTTCACTGAAACACTGCCATTTCTGTGTGTTAATTTTGCATTATAGACATGAACATTGGCAAGCACGAACATATTTCTCAAACTAGACTAAGTTGCAATTTGTCGTTATCTCATTGAGACATGTCTGCTTCCGACACATACATTAACTTTGCAATTAGAGACCACAGAAAAAGTAGTTGATAAAGAAGAAATAAATGAGAAAAATAAAATGCGACATACATTACGACATCATTCTCTACAGATGATCTTTCTGGAGTGCATGACACCGGACAAACAATGGACAGGAAGAACAATGCGACGGTGCGGACAGCATGTCAAAGACGAACTGAGTGTGGCCGTGACAGACGCCGAACATCTCAAACAGGACTTGGATGCTTTTACAGATTGTGTTTTGGGAAGCACGTTCCAAGAGAGCAACGATAGATGATCATCGTAATGATGATTTATAAAGGAGTGAGATATACATACGGCTTCTACACTTGACATATATTTGTTATATGTCAAGTAATTGTTACTTTGTTTGCTTGGATCAAATCAATTTGATCACTATTTGTTTGTTCACAGTCTTTTCAAGATGATAGATATGTGTCAACACGTATACGTTTGAAATGCTGGTCTACTTCAATGTCTGCTACATACAGTTATTGCTCATGATAGTACCATTTAGTAGCCAAGGTATACTGTGCGTTTCATATCTGAAATATGTACAAATTGTCTTGACATTACACACATTCTTATTGGTTTTGTTATTATCTCATACATATTTATTTAAACGGGACAACTGGGCTCAGAAGCTATCATGTCTAATTCTTTGTTATGTGAGAAGCTATTCACTTTAGTTACATTAGAACTATTCAAGACTAACACACGTTGATGAGCATAAGAAGAACTTATGTCGGTGTAGTAGATATTAGGTTTGGACTTTATGTTGAAACAGTGTTTAAAAAAAAGTTAGAGGCAATGTTGTTTCGATTAGAAAGTGAAATCATTAATGAGTATCTTTTGCTATTCTTTATAAAAGATTACTAGGAAACAATGTGGAATGCATAGTAAGAAGTTGTGATCTATGTTATAGTAGAATATATACTCTATATATGCCAGAAACAGAACATTTACATTACTCTATCTATTGACAGTATCATCTCTTGTGATATCACATAGTAGTTGTTTAACATGAACATATGTATTCACATTTCGTGTGTATTTCTGAAGTATGACGTTTCGCATTATCATTGTTCAGGGTCTATGGCTGCAACTTGTTTACAATTGCATCTATTTGTGTGACAGTGTGTGCGCTAACCGAAGCAAACATTTTAACAATAGTTATACATTCTTGAAACGCAGCTGAAAAAAATTAATACATAAATGTATTATACAAACTACCAATGTAACGCTAGTATCAGTGAGTGCGTGGTATGTCAGAAGGTAGTATAATGTGCTTACATGAGGAAACAATCAACCCATTGAATGGAAACTAGGCTTTCAGTTCTAAATCATTCATCCTCATGAGCAGTAGAGGTTCATGTATATGCTCTACTGAATCTCTATTGTCACTAGATATTATCGATATCATTCAATATAATGTGTCTGAATTGTACAGTATATAGTCCCCAAGGTTAATGTCCCAGGCCCAGACAATACCCCGGCCGACCTAATCAAAGCAACTAAAGAGGTAGGAAAAAGTTGGCTCCATAGACTATTCAATCAAGTCTGGACCACACAAGAAACACCAGAAGATTGGAGGAATGCTACAATTGTTCCCATCTGGAAGAAGAAAGGTAGCAAGAGGGACTGTACAAAGTATAGAGGCATAGCGCTACTGAGCCACACTGGGAAAATATTCTGCAAAATACTTGAGAAAAGGCTCCGCCACATCATCGAGCCACAGCTTAATGACTCCCAAATGGGATTCAGGAAGAACAAAAGCTGTACAGACGCAATATTCACCCTCAGACAGTTAGTAGAAAGGACTATCGAATCCGACAAACATTTACAAGTTGCATTTGTAGATCAGGAAAAAGCGTTCGACCGCGTAGATAGGCACAAGTTGTGGAAAATACTAACAACCTATGGGGTTAATGAACACCTAATCAACCTTTGCAAGAACATTTATACTGACAGCCAATGTACGATTAGAACAAATACAGGATTATCAGAAAAGTTTCACGTAGGGTCAGGAGTAAGACAAGGTTGCGTACTATCCCCGCTGCTATTCATCACGTACATTGACCACATTTGTAAAATAGCTAACACCAGCGAAGGAAACAACCTCGGAGAACTCTTAAATGAATTTATTTTTGCAGACGATCAGGCAATCATATCAACAACAGAAGAACAGCTACAACAACACATCAACATACTCCAGTTAGCATGCAACGAATACAACATGAGAATTAACATCGACAAAACAGAAGTAATGACATTCGCCAGAGAGGAAAACACTACCAACATCTCCATCGATAATCATCTACTAAATCAAGCAAAAGATTTCACATACCTGGGAGCATTTTTTCAGCAAATGGAAGAATAACTAATGAAATTCAACACAGATGCAACAAAGCAAATCAAATGATAGGGCAAATGGCGCCAATTTTAAGATGCAAACACGTCACCATGAACACAAAAAGAGCAATGTTCAACACAATCTTTCTCCCACATTATGTTACCAGTGCCAAACCTGGACGCTGACAACAAACGATAGAAGAAAACTAGTCACAACAGAGATGAAGTGTCTACGCAGAATGCTGGGTGTAACAAGAAGAGACCGGTTGAGAAATGAAGACATCAGGAAAAAGTGGGTACAACATCAGTACTAGACTTCATCAAGAAACAACAAATTAAATGGTTCGGTCACGTAAGCAGATTACCATCAGACAGTGCACCCAAAGAGCAATGCTGCTCCGATACATGGGTACAAAGCAAAAGGCCGTCCACGCAAAAGATGGACCTCAGAGATAACAGAGGCGACGAAAGAGACTATCTACGAAGCGCATACTAGGCCCGTTTTAGAAATCTTTTCCTGACCTGACGCTGTGAGGCATACAGGATTCGAGAAAGAAAGAAAGGTTAATGTCAGTAAACAATCCATAGTTAATGATTTTTATTACCGAAATATACATCTCCACGTTATGTAGAGAACGTTATGACACTGCCTCTTACACAGTGCCAGCCGTGTTGTGCACGTGTAAGGTAGTGTTTTTCTTCTCTTTTAAACTGAGCGTGTGATGTGATTAAAATATGTGCAACATATTATGTGATAAAGTAGAGATACATATCATACTTCCATCATTCTTGTTATTCATAGTTTTAGAAAACAACAACAAGTGATGCTGTTAGTAAGTCAAACAATCATATCTTTTGTTAAAATTGTTTCAAGTTTATATATTCATTTTATTTGTATGTGTTTGTTTAGTTTTGCAAAATAATAAAACAATGGCACCACGTTTTCAAAATGATTACACCCCATTAATCTTAGCCTAAAGCCGACACTGCTTATGAGTTAGAAATACCCCCACGTGGTATCTTCTGTTATAATCAGGCAATGTACGGAAATACACAAATCTGAGGTTGTCGACCGGATCAGATTTTATCTAGAGAAAACGGTGGGAAGGCTGCGACAATACTGAGTAAATGGGAGATTGAACAAAGTTCTTTCTGCTGATATTCATTACTTATGTAATACTGTATATACATGTCTTTGTTCAGTTGTCTTCTGTTATAATCATATCGTCTCCTTGTTAACGCATGTCGACTCAACCAATTGTCTTTAATTACATTTTAATATTTCAGTTTGTCCTCTTGGACGTTTTGGGAATAAATGCAGGTTTAAATGTCATTGCCTTCGATCCGCAAGTTGCAGTTCAGAGGGATTATGTCCTAATAATGAGAATTGTAAAAGTTCATACTTTGGTCCAGGCTGTCAGTACGGTTAGTAATAGATAAGTTAAGTAATAGATAAGTTAAGTAATAGCTGTTAAGAAATATATGCATACATGCGTTATTTGAAGTTGTGTTCATAAATTGTGAACACATTCCCCTGAAGTATTTATTCATGTGCTATGTAATTATAATGCTATATTGTACAAACACATATAATGTGCTATATAAAAGTGAGCGCCTGTAGTTAGCTCGACCACAACCCAAGAGTACCTGGTTCAAACACCGAGGCCGGCAGTTTGGAAGCAAATTTGTTCTGCGTGAATTTTTACGAACGATAAAAAATAGACTTCACAGCTCAGACAGCAATGACAAACTACTAAACGCATAATTGGTGCCTAGAAAATGGAAGACTGTTTTACTGTTGTTGATTGCAACGTTCTGTAAAGGATATGCCACTATTTTCATGTTCATATAGTAGACACAAGTAATATAAATAGTGTGATTATATTGTGTTACAGCTTAAATAGTGTGATTATATTGTGTTACAACTCAAATAGTGTGATTATATTGTGTTACAGCTCAAATAGTGTGATTATATTGTGTTACAGCTCAAATAGTGTGATTATATTGTGTTACAGCTCACATAGTGTGATTATATTGTGTTACAGCTCACATAGTGTGATTATATTGTGTTACAACTCAAATAGTGTGATTATATTGTGTTACAACTCAAATTAGTTATTGGACAAGATTCATGTATTTCTGAATGTATATCTAACTGTAAACAATCGAATATATCAAATTCAATCGATTGGTATTAATAAATAGACAATCAACAAGCAGTATGGTCTTGTGGAAGAAAACAAATTACCAAACACATAATATTAACCACAAACCAGTATTTCTTACGGCACCCAGTGCACAGCCCTACAGACACGCGTTTTCGAGTGAAAGCAAAACTAGATATATAGAAAGAGAACTTCACTAAGCCGTGACTTTTATAAACAGCGTTGTCTGTTGAATGGAGAACAATCAAGTCAGATTCCATAGAACAGTATCGTCCTGAAAATGGATGATGAAGGACGTCAACACCCACCAGGAATTACATCACGCATATGCTCTCATATCTTTATTCGTGAGCTTTATTAAAACTAGCACTGTTTAGTACCAGTGAACATGTTACTAATGTATCAGACTGATGTACTAGCTCCATTTAAGAGCAACGGATATACCTTTGATACCTGGGCTGAATGTACCTGCTCCATGTAAGAGCAACGGATATGTCTTTGATACCTGGGCTGAATCACAGTCAACTCTAGAAAACTAGGCCAGACAACTGACTAGGGATTACCTGACCTAGATCAGAGAGGGGGGGGGCTGGAAAATATAGATGTTTGATATAATATTGAAAAGCTTTGTATTGCAATTTTACTCAATTCTCTATGTTTAATTTGTTGGTGAAAATATTCATAATATTGATATTCCTATTGTTAAACTTAACTTGCTGCATAATATAACTTCGATATAGCATTTTGTGTTGATTTTTAAATCTATTCGTCTATATATGTCAATACTGGAATGTGATGTCACGTGGTGTAGTTGTGGTCTGATTTCCCACAATTCTTACCTGAGTCCGAAGGCTCACAAGTTTATAGTTGGCTCTGGCTGGATGTATCAGCTCCATGTAAGAGAAACGTATATGCCTTTGATACCTGAGCTGATTGTACCAACTCCATGTAATAGCAACGGATATGCTGTTGAATCATTAACTGGATGTACTAGCTCCATTAGGTTGCATAGAAATGGACGTATCCGTGAGTCATTAGTTGTATGTGTTAGCTCCACTTAGAAGCAGATGACATTCCTATGATTTATCATCTTAATGTATCAGTTCTTGGTAAAAGCAATTTAAATACACTTGATTTATTCGCCGGATGCTATTATCTCCAGGTATGAGCAATACACACGACTTTAATTAATCAGCTGGATGTACTATCTCCATGAACGACAAATGGGCATGTCCTTGATTCATAATACGGATGCACACGATTCAATTATTTCTAGTGCACATGTATTTGATTCATCAGATGGATATCGTAGCTTCATTGAGCATCAATTTGCGTGTGTTTTATTCACGTGATGGGTGTACAAGCTACAGTTAAAAAAGCAATGGACACGACTTTAATTCACCAGTTGGGTGTGCAAGCTACAGTTAAAAAAGCAATGGACACGTCCTTAATTCGCCAGTTGGGTGTGCAAGCTACAGTTAAAAGAACAATAGACACGTCGTCAATTCGCCAGTTGGGTGTGCAAGCTACAGTTAAAAGAACAATGGACAAGTCCTCAATTCGCCAGTTGGTTGAATTAGTTTCATTTAGTACCAATAAAAGGGCATGTTCTTACATGTGTATTATATACAACATATAATATCAAAATAGATGGATGGGATAACTATAACTGTCAAAGCATGTATTTTGGATGCAGTAGTCATGTACAAAAAGGCGTATGTGATACACAATATACTGTTAACGCATGTATACTGGATGCAGTAGTTATGTACAACAAGGCGTATGTGATACACAATATACTGTTAACGCATGTATATTGGATGCAGTAGCCATGTACAACAAGGCGTATGTGATACACAATATACTGTTAACGCATGTATATTGGATGCAGTAGCCATGTACAACAAGGCGTATGTGATACACAATATACTGTTAACGCATGTATATTGGATGCAGTAGCCATGTTCAACAAGGCGTATTAGATACACTATATACTGTTTATGCATGTATATTGGATGCAGCAGTCATGTACAACAAGGCGTATGGGATACACGATATACTGTAAACGCATGTATATTGGATGCAGCTGTCACTTACACCGTGGCGTAGGGGATACACCATATACTCTTAACGCATGTATATTGCATGCATAAGTAATGTACAACAAGGCGTATGTGATACATTATATACTGTTAACGCATGTATATTGCATGCAGCAGTCATGTACAACGCATGTTTATCAGATACAATATATAGGGTGTTCAAAATAATTTCAGCCCCATTGACAATTCGAAAGTTGCCAGGTACACATTGAGTTGTGTTTATTTACTATTTAAACCGGTTCTGACTAGCTCGTCCTACATCACATTTGTTCATCGCCCTTCCCGCACTACAATTACACACCGTCACACAACCTTGACCTATACTACGTCATAACTGAACCTTCTCATTTCCATACATACATGCCAGATTAGCTCCATTCACGGGCTGCTTTTAAGATGAACACCCTGTATAATGATACATATATGTTGTATTGGATACAATTTATACGGATTACAAATGTGAACATGATACAATGAATATCGACAACATTGTTGTATTCAATACAATTTATACTGACAACATTGCTATATTGTATGCATGTATTGTATGGTTTTCCGGTTTCCGATCAACAACATGGCGGATGTGTATCTCTTCACGGATAGTGTTTGAACTGTTTTTTCACTGTGATTACTATTCGCTGGACCGAAGTTCTTGTTCAGTTGGACATTATTTTCTGTACAGTGTTGTGTTTTCTAGTGGAGCTTTTCAGTGGCATCGTAGGTTGCTACAGTGCACTACTCGTGTAAAAAGTTACAGCAGCGGCAGGCCGGTAAAGATGGCGGATACGTTTTCTAGCCTCTAGTCCGTGTCGGTCTGCCGCAAGGCGAGTCAGGTCGCGCTGACCTGACATTTGGTCAGTATGAAGAGATTTCGAAAACGGTAAGCAGGGAAGTAATGACATTCGCCAGAGAGGAAAACACTACCAACATCTCCATCGATAATCACATACTAAATCAAGTAAAAGATTTCACATACCTGGGGAACATTTTTTCAGCAAATGGAAGAATAACTAATGAAATTCAACACAGATGCAACAAAGCAAATCAAATGATAGGGCAAATGGCGCCAATTTTAAGATGCAAACACGTCACCATGAACACAAAAGAGCAATGTTCAACACAATCTTTCTCCCACATTATGTTACCAGTTCCAAACCTGGACGCTGACAACAAACGATAGAAGAAAACTAGTCACAACAGAGATGAAGTGTCTACGCAGAATGCTGGGTGTAACAAGAAGAGACCGGTTGAGAAATGAAGACATCAGGAAAAAAGTGGGTACAACATCAGTACTAGACTTCATCAAGAAACAACAAATTAAATGGTTCGTCACGTAAGCAGATTACCATCAGACAGTGCACCCTAAAGAGCAATGCTGCTCCGATACAATGGGTACAAAGCAAAAGGCCGGCCACGCAAAAGATGGACCTCAGAGATAACAGAGGCGACGAAAGAGACTATCTACGAAGCGCATACTAGGGCCCGTTTTAGAAATCTCTTCCTGACCTGACGCTGTGAGGCAAACATGATTCGATAAAGAAAGAAAGAAAGAAAGAAGAAAGTTCAGCGCGCGCCTACAAGCCGCATCGCGTCTAAGTGGGTCAGCACACTAGTGTGATGACCCCTACTTCAAGGCGCATAGCAAGGAAGCCAAAATGATATGGTGTGCCAGGGATTTTGTAGTACCTCTGTAACGAAGCTGTCATGCCCGTGTAAGGGCAGATTTCTGAACATTGGACCAAACCTGTCATTCAGCTCTCACCTGTTGCCCATAGCAGCTGTCAGCATGCGGCAGTAGCCATCATATGGGCAATGGCTTTGACAGGCCAGCCAAACCAGGCTGAGGGTAGCCGGATGGTTAACAACCAATCGGTGAAATAGGTCTTGCCTACCTTGCATGTAAAGACTGGACTCGACAGAGGGTGCGGAAGAAACCACTTCTGTGGCTCAACGGACACAACGGCGAGTACCAGCAAAGCGCTGTGGAGCGTACTGAGCACGGTGAGGCACGTAGTACAGCCTGGTCATCCACTGCACCTGAATCCTCCACCAGTCGTTTAGACTTGTCTTGCCACTGGATCTTGTTGGAAACAGGAGAGAGGGTGAGGTCGACGTTTAGCGCAACTCTTCCTCACTTTAATCAAACTCGCTGCGCTAGTCACTGATTCATCCTTACAGGAGTGGTATCAATCTTCAGACCAAGCTAAATGTATACAGAGCTGCAGTGCTCCCAGTACTGCTATATACCAGTGAGACATGGACTGTTTACACCCGTCATGCTAAGAAGCTGAACCATTTTCACACAAATTGTCTTAAGAAAGCTGCTGAAAATCAAGTGGCAAGACAAGATCCCAGATACCACTGTTCTTGACAGAGCTGGTATTCCCAGTATTAACACCATACTTATGAAACACCAACTACGCTGGGCGGGACATCTCGTCCGCATGCCTGATCACAGGATGCCAAAGATACTATTCTACAGTGAAATGTCGACTGGCAAACGCTCCCGAGGGGGCCAAAAGAAGAGATTCAAAGACACGCTTAAGTCCTCTCTAAAATCCTTCGAAATCAAGATTGATAACTGGGAAAATGCTGCACGGGACCGAACATCCTGGCGTTCACTCCTACGAAAGGGTGCAAAATCATGTGAGGAAGCAGCATCAGTACTGCGTAGACAAAAGAGAAAGGACAGTGCACACGAGTCCCAGACTGTAGCAACAATCTCATGCCCACACTGTCCACGACTCTTCAAGGCACGCATCGGACTGACAAGTCACCTACGTGTCCATTGACTGATATTACATTTTGTTTGTTGGATGATGTAACTATGTGGTTATAATCATATTTGATTAACGAACATTATGGTATGCAATATATACTGACAACATTGTTACACTGAATGCAATATATACTGACAACATTGTTACATTGAATGCAATATATACTGACAACATTGTTACATTGAATGCAATATATACTGACAACATTGTTACATTGAATGCAATATATACTGACAACATTGTTACACTGAATGCAATATATACTGACAACATTGTTACATTGAACGCAATATATACTGACAACATTGTTACATTGAACGCAATATATACTGACAAAATTGTTACACTGGATGCAATATATACTGACAACATTGTTACACTGGATGCAATATATACTGACAACAGTGTTACATTGAACGCAATATATACTGACAACATTGTTACACTGGATGCAATATATACTGACAACATTGTTACACTGGATGCAATATATACTGACAACAGTGTTACATTGAATGCAATATATACTGACAACATTGTTACATTGAATGCAATATATACTGACAACATTGTTACATTGGATGCAATATATACTGACAACATTGTTACATTGAATGCAATATATACTGACAACATTGTTACATTGAATGCAATATATACTGACAACATTGTTACACTGGATGCAATATATACTGACAACATTGTTACATTGAATGCAATATATACTGACAACATTGTTACACTGGATGCAATATATACTGACAACAGTGTTACACTGGGTGCAATATATACTGACAACAGTGTTACACTGGATGCAATATATACTGACAACATTTTTACACTGGATGCAATATATACTGACAACATTGTTACACTGGATGCAATATATACTGACAACAGTGTTACACTGGATGCAATATATACTGACAACAGTGTTACACTGGATGCAATATATACTGACAACAGTGTTACACTGGATGCAATATATACTGACAACAGTGTTACATTGAATGCAATATATACTGACAATATTGTTACATTGAATGCAATATATACTGACAACAGTGTTACATTGAATGCAATATATACTGACAACAGTGTTACATTGAATGCAATATATACTGACAACATTGTTACACTGAATGCAATATATACTGACAACATTGTTACACTGAATGCAATATATACTGACACTATTGTTACATTGAATGCAATATATACTGACAACATTGTTACACTGAATGCAATATATACTGACAACATTGTTACATTGAATGCAATATATACTGACAACGTTGTTACATTGAATGCAATATATACTGACAACATTGTTATATTATGTACGCCATATAATGGTAAAATAAGTAGGTTCATTACATAAATACATACTGACAATATTAACGATTAAATTATTAATAATATTAAATGTCCTGACTTTTTCAGTCGATAGCGTGTGGTCTGCTGCCAAAAGTTTTGTACCACTTTATTTAAAAGACGGAGACGACACAACATGCAACCCATCAAGTAGTGCAGATTTCGTTTCGATGTCTTTAAATGAAGCAGTGTCTTTTGTATTTTATAGACTCGTTGTCCGTGACAACAGTAAGATATATATCTATTTAAATGGTCTTACATTGTTATTGTGAATATCTAGCGTCACGTTGTATAATTAACTGGTATATGTGTTATGTGTTCGTATTGTTTGAAGTTGCTGTTATCACTCACAAAGTATTATATACACTCATACTTCGTTTAATTATATTGATTGTGTTTGACGTACATATGTTATGTTGTGCGATCGATGCAATGCCACAGTAGACATTCCTGTGTGTGATTCGATGCAGCAGCCATCCTAAAGTCCATTTGCTCACCGTACCCATGAGAAGTTGATTAGTATATCGTGTTTCACTACCACTAAGATGTCTGGCATATCCAAACTGAACTCCTAAATATCGCACTCGGTCCAGTCTCTGAGACTCGCACATATCACATAAATGAGAGCTTATTGCATGTATGACATCGACTCTTTAAATAATTATGTGTGCTTGAATCGAGGCACTGTTTTGCAAGAAAGTTAGCTTCTTGGTTACACTGCACTCCAGGATGCTCAGGTGTGTACAGCCAGTGCATTTTCTTGAAACGTGATCTCAGAATGGTGTCCACCCATTCCACACGCAGACATAGAGATTCAATCATTTCAAGCATATTCATCGAGTCTATTATGATAATCGTATAGGTTGCCTGCTGCTCAGCAACCCCTGAGAGAGCCCTGGAGGCAACGGTGATCTCCATAGTCATGCTGGATGTCGTTGTCTCGAAAGCGCTTCAGTCCCCAAGAAGTGTACTACAGTTTCGTTGTGTTGAAAAGCAATCACCTGAATGGGAGTACTGATCCACGAGTGCACGAATCTCCGCATTGGCGACGCTCGGTGCCAATTCTCTACAGCAGCGCCCAAGCGTATGGTTGACCCTGGTGTAATCAATCATATTCTCTGATATAGGAATCCATTCTTCACCATGCCACATCTCATCTAGAGTACAGGCCTGTTTAATAACAGCCTCTTCTTAGGCCATCCAGGATCGGCCTCTCTTCAATCGCCTGCCCTTGTTTTCATTTATGGCATTGTGTAGATGATGATTTGTGTCTTGAGATAATCTCATATAATCTTTACCTTGAGCTACTTTGTGTCTCATGTCCTTCGTTGGCAGACCAAGGACCTAACGCATTGTCTAACATGAAGGGTCACGTGTGCTATCCAGTATAAGCCACATGTCCTCATATTGGATCATTTCTAAGCTATCCAGTGATGTTCTGCTCACTGTCAGAAGAACAAGACCATAGTCCACCACGCTCAGCAACTAGTCATTGCTATAGAAGGAGCAGCCGTTGTTGTTTAATAGCCGCGTCCATCACAATTGTGAGAACGACGGTTAGCCCTTTTCTGGCCCTTAGGATCACGTTCTCAACATGCCTGTTATATTATAGGCAGATACGAAAAGTTATTCCAAGATAGTTTAGTGGTTCGCTTTTGTCAGTGTCTTTATTGCATATGATATGTTACACATGGAAAGTTATAACAGTAAGCATACACATGGAATTCAGAAGTTAGAGAAGCAAACAAACATCCAATGTGAAAGTGAGAACAATAAACAAACATCCAATGTGAAAGTGAGAACAATAAACAAACATCGAATGTGAAAGTGAGAACAATAACTAACATTGAATGTGAAAGTGAGAACAATACACTAACATTGAATGTGAAAGTGAGAACAATAAACAAACATCGAACGTGAAAGTCAGAACAATAAACAAACATCGAATGTGAAAGTGAGAACAATAAACAAACATCGAATGTGAAAGTGAGAACAATAAACAAACATTGAATGTGAAAGTCAGAACAATAAACAAACATTGAATGTGAAAGTCAGAACTATAAACTAACATTGAATGTGAAAGTCAGAACAATACACTAACATTGAATGTGAAAGTCAGAACAATAAACTAACATTGAATGTGAAAGTGAGAACAATAAACAAACATTGAATGTGAAAGTGAGAACAATAAACAAACATTGAATGTGAAAGTGAGAACAATAAACAAACATTGAATGTGAAAGTGAGAACAATAAACAAACATCGAACGTGAAAGTCAGAACAATAAACAAACATCGAATGTGAAAGTGAGAACAATAAACAAACATCGAATGTGAAAGTGAGAACAATACACTAACATTGAATGTGAAAGTCAGAACAATAAACAAACATTGAATGTGAAAGTGAGAATAGCAAGCTGTGAATATATATTGTAGAACATAATACATTTCCCAAGAATAAACTATCACTTTCAAATCTGGACGTTTACATCAAATACCAGAATAAAACTAGTTAAACACTGATAATATGGATACGATAAATGTCTAGACAAAATATTGATAACGCAATAGTTTTATCACATACATTCTAGAGGCAGTGAGAGACAAAATGTACGATTCGCACACGAGAACACGTTCTATAAAACTGTTCTTATCATTACCATGTCAGACAAAACATGATTATAGTAGAACGAAGGGGGACGAAGATCAGCTATGGCCAAATGATTATGTAGTATATACTGATGCTCGTCCATCACGGGTGATATTATCAAGGTATTTGTTTGTGGTATGTCATGAGAGTAAAATAACTAATCTACACAGATATGCAGGAGTACACGGAAATAAACGAGCAGACATATTTGCGAACATGGATACGCTGTAGAGCAATGGATTTAAATGATATGAACCAAATTACGGATACGGGTTAGAAAATGTGATTTAAGCGGTGTCATCTATTCTACATTGATGTCCAGACTGCACTAACTTGAATTATAAAGTTAGATGTGAACACTATGTATGGAGAAGACGATACTTCATTAAGAAACCAACTAAGGACTGGAACTGTCAGTCAACTTTTGCTGACGGATATAATGATGATGAGGTAGAAACTATTATTTACTTCTTATTATTGTGATGACGATACTATGATGAATAACTGTCATACCCTCTGTAATTAGTATTCACACTTTGTAACGTTTTAACATTTAGTTTTTGAACTAGGAAAATGATATATTCAAATTTTGTAAAGTAAAGTTGTGTGTCTTTTTTAAATTGTATATACACTTTTCTTTTGTTTTAGACTGTAGTTGGGGAAACTATGGACCTAATTGCGCACTCAACTGTTCTTCTGGTTGCCTGGACGTATGTAACATGACCAGTGGGTACTGTATCTGTAAACAGTATTACACTGGATTACGTTGCGAAGGTATTTCTACACTAGAAGTGTTAATCAGTATGTTTGACTTCAACTGAAAAACTGATTTGCTAACATCAATTATCAGATATATATATCGCATAAAATATATGTACAATATAAATAATCCAAACAGTCATTCAAAGAAAATGCTCCTGTAGAAGATAATGAGTTACTTCATCATTGTGATTCGTATTAGTTCATCAATATTATGTTAGCTACATTTAATACTTGTTCAATCCTTGACAAGGGACACACTATATTATTATAGTCTGTCTTACTATCATGAACGTGCGTGCTAAGTGAAGAGAATGGGCTAGTTATTAGTACAGTGATACAAATAACTACAGTGGTTTTAATGATTTGCATCATAATCTTAAATTGCATGAATGTTTGGGGTTGCCTGCTGACTAGATTATCAACTAAATATACATGCGCAATAACTTTACAAAGTACATACTTTTGTTTCAATAATAACGAGTTTAAAGAATATTCTGTTCTACTACTTTCGTTTTTTGAAAGTAACTTCGAAAACGTAACTTAAACATAACGAAATTGCATTTTGAAGGGGTTTTATCCTACACTGTTCGACACAATATGTTTCTTGGAGAGTTATGCATACTGATTCGAGACGTGTTTTATTTGTTGCCTGTCACATAACGTTTCTGAGAATGAGAACAAACGTATACACACTATACAATGTTATGGCACAGTAGACCAATTAGTGAAGTAAGTTCATGTGTCCCTGAATGATTTGTGGACTTGCGATTGTGTCCACATTCTGTTGTCATGTTGCATGACAAGCAGGAGTTCAGTGACAATGTTACTACGTGTCTGGTATCTTGACCTGGGCATGAAAGCAAACATTCAGCATGAAAGCAAACATTCAGCATGAAAGCAAACATTCAGCATGAAAGCAAACATTCAGCATGAAAGCAAACATTCAGCATGAAAGCAAACATTCAGCATGAAAGCAAACATTCAGCATGAAAGCAAACATTCAGCATGAAAGCAAACATTCAGCATGAAAGCAAACATTCAGTATGAAAGCAAACATTCAGCATGAAAGCAAACATTCAGCATGAAAGCAAACATTCAGCATGAAAGCAAACATTCAGCATGAAAGCAAACATGCAGCATGAAAGCAAACATTCAGCATGAAAGCAAACATTCAGAATGAAAGCAAACATTCAGCATGAAAGCAAACATTCAGCATGAAAGCAAACATTCAGATGCAAGCAAACATTCAGCATGAAAGCAAACATTCAGCATGAAAGCAAACATTCAGCATGAAAGCAAACATTCAGCATGAAAGCAAACATTCATCATGAAAGCAAACATTCAGCATGAAAGCAAACATTCAGCATGAAAGCAAACATTCAGCATGAAAGCAAACATTCAGCATGAAAGCAAACATTCAGCATGAAAGCAAACATTCAGCATGCAAGCAAACATTCAGCATGAAAGCAAACATTCAGCATGAAAGCAAACATTCAGCATGAAAGCAAACATTCAGCATGAAAGCAAACATTCAGCATGAAAGCAAACATTCAGCATGAAAGCAAACATTCAGCATGAAAGCAAACATTCAGCATGAAAGCAAACATTCAGCATGAAAGCAAACATTCAGCATGAAAGCAAACATTCAGCATGAAAGCAAACATTCAGCATGAAAGCAAACATTCAGCATGAAAGCAAACATTCAGCATGAAAGCAAACATTCAGCATGAAAGCAAACATTCAGCATGAAAGCAAACATTCAGCATGAAAGTAAACATTCAGCATGAAGCAAGACATTCAGCATGAAAGCAAACATTCAGCATGAACGCAAACATTCAGCATGAAAGCAAACATTCAGCATGAAAGCAAACATTCATCATGAAAGCAAACATTCAGCATGAAAGCAAACATTCAGCATGAAAGCAAACATTCAGCATGAAAACAAACATTCACATGAAAGCAAACATTCACATGAAAGCAAACATTCAGCATAAGCAAACATTCAGCATGAAAGCAAACATTCAGCATGAAAGCAAACATTCAGCATGAAAGCAAACATTCAGCATGAAAGCAAACATTCAGCATAAAGCAACATTCACATAAGCAACATTCACATGAAAGCAAACATTCAGCATGAAAGCAAACATTCAGCATGAAGCAACATTCAGCATGAAAGCAAACATTCAGCATAGAAAGCAAAATTCACATAAAAAACATTCAGCATGAAGTAAACATCAGCTAAAGCAACATTCACATGAAAACATCTGAAGCAACATAAAGTCAAAATAAATTAACATTTTTCAAATGTATTATTGTCGTATTAAAGATAAATTGTGCATTTATAGAAGGTATTTGTCACGTTACATCACCAAATTGCTATATAAATTATTTTCATTTCTATTTGCAAACAACGTAGTATATTTTATTTTCTGTTTTGTATTTGTATTGATAAATGATTGTTTGTTCGATTTCAAATAAATTACTTTTTAATTCAACATGTGTATTTTAGTCAATGAAAGTATTTTAATGTACCATTCAGACATAGAATTTCTACACGTTAAATGTCAACGTGATATTAGATTAAATTATATAGAGCAGATGTACCGCTCAAATCACGGAATCTAGTTTAAATCAATTTTATGTTCAAACTTAAAGTTACATTTCAACTTTTCTCTGATTTTCATATTCGTTCCTCTTTAGTTACTTATCAATCACCTTCAGACTCCTCCGACATTTATTCACCTAATCAATAATCGTTAGTCCTCTATCTCATGTTTCTGCCTTCATTTCATTGTCTTGTCACCTCAGCTTCGACTCTAACTTCATAGATTCGATAGATCTTGAATTATATCATTTGTAAAATGTGCAATCGAATAGTGCAAATCTCGCATATTAAAGAAAATGAACTGTCACCTCAAAACTCAATAATAATTTGCAATTAACTTCTAATCTATTATGAAAATATCGAATAGTGACCGATGTTTAAAATAAATAAAATTTGGCCTAAACGAGAATCGAGCACCTGTCTAAGCAAATGTGTTAAAATACGTTATAATAATAGATGGTATCATTGCTTGAACACGTGACTGGCACGTTAGAACATGGATACATCTTTTTCGGTGTTTAATTTTTCATGGCCATTTTCGTTAAGTTAGTACTTAGATATAGTAATGAACCAACAGTCCGGTTTTATGTTTTTTTTACATCTTAGTATCTATAAAAGGTACCCAATTTCCAAATTTCAAGTCCGTAGGATGTCCAGATATCTTCAATTAAAGTGAACAGACAAGCACACAATGTCATTGTTATTTATATGTATATAAATATATATATATAAATGTATATATATAAATGTATCACGTGAAGTGTGTAAGTCAATTCAAGTATATCTCTATAACAATTGTGTGGTAAGACTAATTTTCTTCTTGAATGTTAGAGGATCTAATACTTGTGGGTAGATGGAATACAATGGGACAAATACAATTATATATTGAATAATCAGAAACATAAATTATAGTGGTGTTATTCCTGGAACGTTTTTAACTATCTGCACACGTTGGTTCATGTGCATCACTTCAAGTAAGCTGTCGGTGATTCCCAGCGCATCTCTGGTGACCAAAGTCGGCTCGATTAACCTGAGATACATATATTTTAAGCATCAAAAAAAAAAAAAACTACTTCAGCAGATTTGATTCAGAGACAATAGAGCTAGACAATAACTACTCACATTCCATTATTGTCTGCTGGAAGTTGGAACTAGTTTATAATCTACTGCAACAAAATGAATAACCTGATACTAAAATGGGAATGCAGCCATAGTTTATTAACTGTCTCACATATACTAATAAATAAATAACTCACATCTGAGAGCATAACACTATGATTAACACGTGAAAGGTATATTATCTAAAAAAAATATCAGACTAACTTGTATCTAATAAACTGCTATTTCTGGCTAGTAATTGTTGATGAACATAACCAAATAGGAAAACCATTTTTGTTTTGCAGTGTGTACACCAGGCAAGTACGGATCAGCATGTGCATTCAATTGTTCTAAAGGCTGTGCTAACACATGCAACAGTGCACATGGATTATGCACCTGCAAGGCCAACTACCAAGGACCACGTTGCACAGGTTTACAAAAAAATATATGCATATGGTGTGCGTGTTCGTGTATGTGATTATGTTATACTTTCACATGAATAATCTCAAGTTTGCAAATCACTGATCGTTTATTCCAGATCTCAAACGACAGAGTGCGTTATAACTCAAGTTTGCAAATCACTGATCGCTTATTCCAGATCTCAAACGACAGAGTGCTGTTATATGCTATTAATGCTGTTTAGTAACTACATTTCTTTCACACTATGTGTTTTGCTAATATAAACACTCACATTTAAGACACACACACACATACACAAACATATATTTATATTATTTATATATATATATAACCTAAATGTGACATCCTTCATTGCCAAGTTAATGGCATACATATTTTGACGACACATGTCACGTAAATGTCAGTAAAACTTGTATTCATTAAATCGTGACATGTTCCTGGACAAGATTATAATATAGTTATAATGGTGAAATCTTGCCGGCTACTGGCATGTAACACGCGTTAATTGCTTCACAACTCTATAAGACATTAAATATACTCTAGAAATGAGATCTTTCCTAACTCAACGAGCACTTAATTAACTCAAGTGACACTACTGCTTCCTATGTCTGGTTTGCATTCCTAGCTCTCGTTGACTACATGCGCTTAATAACACCGCGCTCTTCAGTTAATGAAAAAAATTATCTACCTCAACAATATGCAAAAATATGTAAACATATTCCCATTGTTTTAGATGGGGAACGAACCGGCCAACTTGGAGCAAGAAGCGAATGCCTTACTTCCACACTACAAATATATGCATTGATTCTATTTATTTAATGGGAAAAAATATGAGCATTTGAATTCGGATGCATGCATTTCTAACATTTGCATTAGGCCCAAGTATTCATCAAACAGTTGAGTTGTGTAAACATGCTGAGCCAAAGCCAGATTTTGTGAATACCTTCAATTGAGAATGTAGTACCTTTGCTATTAACTTTGTGATAACTTTGATAATTAGAGAAACGTTGTGCACATTGATAGTCTAATGCAATAAATATAACTGACCTGCTATTTCGCACTCACAGTGATGCAATGCATAACAGAACAATGTATTAAAAGGTTTGGACACCAGACGAGAATGCCCTGTTATCGCCTACCAAAGAGAGCCACTCAGAAAAAAGAATAGCGAGTACAAAACAAGAGGAAGACGCAAAATATGGAGCGATGGTATCAAGAACATCCTTACGAAAATGAATATAAGCTTACAGAGTGCCTTAAAACAAGCACACACACAAGATCACTACCCCTTCCCCTTCCTCAACACTTATATAAAGTAGTACATGGAGGAAGAGAAGAAGAAGTGAAGGAAACTGACAAAATACGAGTCATCTACAATAATCTCACACGGAGACAAATATTATAAAGAACTCCAGAATGTTAGGTTTGCAGCAATGACAACTGAAAAGGAATATGCCGATGATAACATGATGCTGACCTATTTCTACAAACATATACATGACAACATCGACAGTCTGTACATTTAAAGTCTACAATTTGTACTGCTCTTAAACCAGATGAAAATATAAGTGCTTTCAATAAATTTAAACAATTCTGCTCAATAAAACTGGAGACAGGAACTGGCATCATCATTGACATTAACACTTTTGTAATACATTGTAAAATGAACATTTTCACGGCGACTGCACTAACTATGCTGCCACTAAGTTTCACAGGCTCATGTCCCTCCTGTCTTACACTGGACAAAACACGGTGTTACATACAGTAACGATAGTTTGATTTTTGTTCTATGAAACATAGTAACAACAGAATGAGGAACCAATATGAATGTCATTACAGTGATAAACAAATCGATATCTGTTTAAGCAAACCGAACAGCATTTCAACATCTTAACAGTATAACACATAAAAAAATATTTAGTATATATGTGACAGTTGACTACGATCACTACTTTTAAATAAGAGGAATGTTTCTCTCTGTGACTAAGAAATACGACGTTTTATGCATGTGCGAAATCCTCTTGTGTTGTTACAACGCTCCATTTGGGGATCTTGCGCAATGAATTCCTAGCACTTGACGTCTATATAGAAAAATGTTCAATTTTTTATGTTTTCTATTAAAGGAGAAAAAGATGAAATGAGATGGTGACTAATAAAGATCACCTGTTACAAATGTGAATACACACTAAATTGTTCAGTCAAGTTTAGTAATGATACATTCTCGTTTATTTACTATCAACGACTGTGATTGTTGTTCCTTTAAACAAACTCATATCCATCTTTTTTTTTCTTAGATTGTAGTTTTCGAAAATACGGACCAAATTGTACAGACACGTGCGCAAGTGGTTGTGTAAACACATGTAACCAGTTCAACGGATATTGCACCTGCACAACGAACTACATTGCACCATTTTGTAAAGGTATTCTATACACAAGATATCGTTACATGTGGTTTGCACTCGTGTTCATTACATATTAATTCAATATAACATTCAGCTAAATAATCCAGTATGTGTATGTACTGACATGCACATACTTTAAAACAAAGTTCATGCAGAAACTATGCAAGAGATTTCACAATTGTATCAACGGCTTACGACACAAGTAACGTTGCACTATGCCATTTTACTGAATGCAGTGCAGGTAGGTGTAGATCCCTATTTTCCACCATGGGGGCGACGCCCCACAAAGGAGTATTTTCATCGTTCAGGGGGCCAATGGACTCGTTCGGAGTTTAACTAATGTTTATGATGTTGCAAAACCGATATATTGACTTTTGGATGTCTGTTTACAAAAACGAATGTTGCTTCACAATCACTTTACTGAAGTTTAAAACATCCTCAATAAGCGGAAAGTACTTATATCTAGGTACATTTTTTTGCCTCCTTTTAACAAAGCTTTGAAAGCGGGAAAGCATGTTTTATTGTGGTAAAATCGAGTCATATTTTTTATTTTTTTTAAATGTGTCGGTCATTTGCCAACCTTGTCATGAAACTCAAAATGAGTTTATACATTGCAATCGTGAGTATGTAATAGTATTGAACAGAGCGACGCATATCTTATTTCGATTTCCGCCACATAAAGCAGGTCTGAAGTTTGATTTGGCTTGGAATATTAGGTACGATGGGAAAAGGAACCAAGAAACATCAAGGTGGTTTGACTCAAATACAAATTATGGGTCATTAGTCTGATTACCAGAGTAATGGATACTCACTGTGCAGCTGGATTATACAGGTGTCCTTAGAGTACCATTTTGTAGTTGTATAGTTAACGAAGGAACATTTATAAATGGATTACAGTAGAATATCATGAGATTTTGTTTTCTATGTATGTCGACAGATTGAGAAGGCATGGTTGGGACATACATTTTTAGACAATGACAGAAGAATGTAAATAGGTTAAAATGAAAGGAAATAGGTTAAAAAGAAGAAAATCATGGATGGATCAGGCCGAGGACTGTATTGAACAGGTGTGTACACTTGAAGACACTGATCCCGGTGAAGAATGGATACCAGTGCCAACAGGAATCGATACATCTTTTCTGTATGCATCAAACTTGATAAAGAAAGCAGACAAGACAACCCACTTGTAGTGGAGGCAGCAGTTTAGGCATTGATTTCTGAAAACGCATCTGAGCATGATGTAATCATTTATACAGATGGTTCGGTGATTCGACATGTGCGGAGCTAGTGGGCTTTCACTGCTCAGGTCGGGGGAGACGTTGTGAAGGAAGACAGTGGTGGTTTTGCCGTGACAACGAGCAGTCTCACTATGGAAATCATGGCGGTAACCAAAGCGATGATTTGGCTAGAATCACAGACTTTCATCCATGCATGTTTTCTCAGTGACTCAATGAGTCAATGAAACAGGATGGACTGGGAGACATTGGATGGAGTCGCTAGGGAGGTCTAAGCTGACAAAGATCAGTTTTATTTTTGTGCCAGGGCATACAGGTGTAAGTGGGAATGAACGTGTGGATAGGCTTGCAGGTATGGCTGCTGTACAAAGCGGGCGAGCAATGGATCAGGCTGATATTATAAATTCCTTAAGGGAGAGAGGGCGTGTACATGATTGACGTAATAGCAGTGAATCTACAACACTAACCAGTCTGCAAGAACTCAAAGTTAGGTGTGGTGTAGCTCGACATAGTTGATATTCTGGCAGACAAAGAAGAATTTTAAACCAACAAAGAACCGGTGTCGTTAGTCGCCACACGCTGATGGACATACTGAGGGAGAGATCGGAGCACTTATGGACTAATTTGTTCGACGTGCAGTGATGTTGATCCGACGACTAAACTAAACTAAACTAAGAAGAATGTCGTTAGTCGAAATAAAATGAGTGTTTTCCAAGAGAATAACAGATGTGGGAAATCGCAGTTCTGAGAACAAAGTTTTAGAAAAGTAAAGTAATAGAATATTCACCCATATATATATATATATATATATATATATATATATATATATATATATATACGATGGACTTAAAGAAGACAGAATAATAGAGCAGCTAGAGAGCCAAACACAGAACAGCTTGTTAGGTAGCTAGAATAAAAATAGAGAACTAGACACATAACAGCTATAGTATATGAGTGTTAGGCCAGATTATACGAGAAATTCAGAAGAGAACCGAAGATCTTCACGTAGAAGATATAACTATTGGAGGTTAGAATTTATCAGAGCTAATTAGAAGAGAACACCGCATACCTTTTTCAGAAGAGCAGATTTGACCACAAAAATGTGAGTATAAATATTGTTAATGATGTGTTTTTTTCTCTACAAAATAGTCACGCAACAATAATCGAATTTTCTCAAACTTATATCATCTGATGTGAACTATTTTTATATTAATGTATTCCATATTAATGTCTTTACGGAAACAATGCTTGATCAACGAATCAATGAAACGAGGTCGCCTTCAGGCGCATTTAAAGGCGACACATAGTGCTCATATTAATTCAGATGTTAATTACTTTAATCAGACTGTAAAGACAAATTTTGAAAAAAGAGCAACATTAAATTACATTTACTGCTCATACTGCAACTGTCAATCGTACTCTTGAGGCTAGCTATTACATTTCCTTACTCATTGTTAAATGTAAAAAAAAATCATATTATAGGAGAGAATTTAATTAAACCATCAATATCAGCATTTCTTAAAACGGTTCTGGAAAAAAGATGGCAAGGAGATGAAAGATATGCCACTCAGTAAAAATGGTGTTAGCAGTAGAATAGACTAAATGATTGAAGATATTGAAATACAACTTGTTATAAAGCTAAAAACCAGAAAAGTATCAGTGCAAATGGACGAATCAACTTTAAGAGACAGTGTTGATAAGTAGTATTATTATAGTCACAAACAATACCATTTCCAATGTAACCTTGGCTCTGAGAGTAAAGAACATTGGGAAATGATTTTCCTATAGATTTTGAAAAATGAAGAAATATTTATTTAATGAATTGGAGTCCCGCCATGTTGTTCGATTGTTGTTACGGTCTCTTCAGAAACATCAATCCTCTTACAAGCGGCAGTCATCATGGTTTATCATTCTAGGTAAACAAAATAGCTGTTTCCGAAATGGCGTTTGTTCTGTATTTGTATAATGTTTATTTATTGACATTATTTCTTTTCAAAAATATAATACATGTTAGAAAATAAATAATAACAACCACATTGACAAACTATATTGGAAACACCAACTCTCGCATCGAAAAGAAATATATGTTGCTGATTGTAGAGATATTTTCTTCTTCTTTCTTCTCTCGTTCACCCGCTATTAAGTTAGGCGGAAAGTCATGACACATGGTACTGCTTCTTCTTTCTTCTCTCGTTCACCCGCTATTAATTCAGGCAGAAAGTCATGACACTTGGTACTGCGCTTCTGACTGATTTTTGCATGAGACCTATATTACCCTTTTACAGGCATCTCTAAACCCTATTGACAGCCTCGCCGACTTCAGAGGTACTTGAATTTGAGATCCTTCAAGTGTGATCGTTGCAGGAGACTTGTCCTTGTAACTCTTTCTCAGACAGAGTTAGTTAGTGAAGGCAGAACGGATGACTTCTCTATCGGTTTTCCTGCCTTGGTGAGGTCATTCCGTACGAAACGTTTCCTATAAATTCTCATTAATGATCTTTTAGTGTCATACATTTATGCTTGGATTTACGCCAAAGAGCATTAGCTACTCTGCGCTGACTGGGTTAGGTTCCTCTGGTAAAGACTCGATCGATCTCGACCCTTCCAGGGCTAATCACAGGTACTGTCACCTTTCTTATATTCATTGATCTTTTACGATCATTTTTCTCAGTATATTTGGACTTTTTGATCTTCGCCTAAACGTATATCTACAATATGCGCTCTTTCTGACTATATACGATACTTCCGAATTAGGAACATTCTCAGTCATTGTAGACGCATGTGCTTTGTCAAACAAACGATCATTTGTTGGCAGTTTGCTTAACCGGTATATGATCTGTGCCATGGTGTTTGGACGTCAACTTTGTAAGACGATCAGCGTCCAAGACGTTATGCACATAGCCAATGTTTGGGTTTGTACCTGCCTTACTTTTCTATCCACGGTGAGTTTGTTCCTGATTAGGAGTATGCACATCCATTTCAGGGTGCGTGTCGGAACTTGACAATTTGCAAGTATTTACTCTGCATTTTCCCTACCACCAGAAAACATTAGACTGGGGCTTTGCACATATGTTTTAGAGGGTCGATTCAATTGGCGCTAGCAAAGCAACTGAAACTTTACCCTCGCCAATGATCACCCAACTCAGTTCTTCCGGGGTTGTTAGTCGTTAATGCAACAGTACCTTGCCCGGTTGTCCTAGGGAGGGCAGTTGCGTTAGACACTAAAACGCAACTTTAGAATTTTCGCTTTGCCAACCTTGCCCAGCACATGTATTTGTATTAGGCCTTTCATACGGAGTTTGTCGCAATCTTCCCGTGTGTCGGCACGATACCATACAGTGTTTTAGAGACACTTACCGGGACCTTTGATTCGTTACGCATCGTTCTTATTGATTCTTGCCCCACAGCTTGCGACCCTTTACTCCGGGGGAGTTGGGATTCCTTCCCAGACGACTACTCTTTCTTATGTTTCTGTTGTTTTTCACTGTGCACGCCTTCACAATGCGTCTAGCATGTCTGGAAACAGAGCTCAACTCGCGCTCCCACCTCAAAGCTCCGAATATTACCATATGTGGGCCCAAGAGCAACTCGTCTCAGGCCCACGTTTTGCTCCACGCGGGCCCACATCAATTACCTGGAATTACCCGTCAACCATTCATGTTTGCCCGTTAATCTTTTAGCTACGGCCAGAAGAGACGTGCATTAATAGCCACTCTGGGAGTCCGATTGTCTGCGTTGCGAGCGGAGCTCATCCAACATGACTACTCTGCAAAAGTAATTATACCAGAGTAGCCCTCCCTCGATCCCTGACCGCTTAGCCAGACCGGAACCATTGTCTGTTTCTATGGTCACGACGAGGAGGTAGGCACGATCTTGATTAGTGCCAGCTCACTAATCCTGGCGCGTGGATCGTGCCATCTAGGAACCTCGACTGTTTTAAAGAGCCATTTACGGTTTCCCCGAGAGACTGTGTGAACTTAGACATGCATGGCTTAGTCTTTGAGAGAAGCATATGACTACTTGCAGGATCAACCAGAGAGCTGTCATGGACGGGACTAGACCGACAATGCTTGGGTTAGGAAGACAGCGCTCTGTGCAGAGCGGATCCTGACCTTTCCCGGCGAAATCGTGAAATTAAAGCGAAACGACCGAGCGCTCGCTTCGCACCGTAAGCCAGCAAGACTGCGCCTCGCCAGGCAGAGAGCGACAACATATTTCTACATGCTGACCCATAAGCTCGTTGCGAGAGCAGGGCCTTTCAAAGAAACCACTGTCGAGCTTTTAAATCTTCAGACTGACTGCCTCACATCACGACCGGGCGACTACGAGATACGGACACACACACAAGACAGCGTGAGCGAGTGAGTCTTTAATAGCAGACGCTTCTTTGTCCCTTATCCGATGGAAATCTGGCCCGCTTCGTCGCGTGAGAAGCGGAGAGCACGCGCTGACATTAGAGAGCATGCATGTATTTGGTTATCAACACTGGGAAACTGCGCTCTGGCTCAATGGTCCGTGTCTATTTGTTAAACGAAGAGGCGCAACATTCAAACGCACATCCCAAATGCGATGCTTTCTAATTGTGGAATCGTGGTAACTTACCTGTATTTGTTTGTTTACTGGGTGGTGGATTAAGCCTCTATATGGCCGAGGCACGCCCTATTCAACCTAAGACATATGTCTTCTTGTTTATATCAGGGCGTATTGACCTTTTTTCTTGGTGTGACCATGTGACCTGGGACTTGTCCTGGTGTGGACTGTGTGTTACATATTGTGTCTGTCTCTTCTGTCCTAATAAAGACATTTGATCTTGATCTGTTATGTCCTAATTTTTTTTTTCCGATCCAGAAGCACTAGAGCTATTCAGCTCTTCGACCGAAAATGAATACTAAACAGATACGGCAAATTCTACAAGCCGACCTTTTTGTTCGACGTATAGATTTTAAAGTCTTACCTTGCTATACATTACCTATGCATATCGATCGAACTAAGAGTGCTTTTTTTATAGTAAATACTGATCCCAGCACGAAACCGGGGACTCATTTCGTGGGGTTGTATTACGATGGCCTAGGTCGATTTGAATATTTCGATTCATTTGGACTACCGCCCCTGCACTCGGATGTAATATATTTTGTCGAACACAACTCCACTAGACCTTACCGTTACAACACTCGTGTTGTACAAGACATTTTAAGTAACACCTGCGGGCTGTACGCTATGTATTTCATAACAGTTAAAGCACGAGGTGGTACTATGCTACGCGTTCTCCTACCGTTCTCCTCCTCACATCGACAGTACATCAACGATAGAATCGTTCGTCGCCTGTTGTTATTCAAAACCAGAAATGTTTCACTTAGTTGAAGCAAGTCACGTGACTGCTAATAACTGCACCACTGGTATATAAGTAAAACATACTGTGTGATCTACACAGTTGTTTCAACACGTAAAGATGCATGCAGCTCCAACCAACTGGGTCTACATGACTAGAGGCGATAAAATGTTTAAACTATTGGATACTGGTCTCAAAGTCGCAACTGTAGCCGTTTATAGAGATACACCTATGCTTCATTTGCGCCGTTACTTTGGCTAGTCTGAACTAAAATGTCGTACCAAAGCCGATCTTTCACTGAATCGTCGAGAATTTGAACAGCTCGTCGGCTTACATAGCGAGATACTCGCAGAATTTGACCGACTACAACTGGTAGCAAATACAGCTAACAAAAGCACAACTTGTTCTACCATGCGTGCGACTAACAAGCACCCTACAAACACAATGTGTACTACAGACAGTTGTGTTACGATACCAGCGACTACCTTAACTGCTTCTACAATGGCAGCGCCAAGTGTTAATCCTATAAACAAACCGATTAAGAAAGCCACTCGTGCCAAACTTACTAACATCACAAAGTTCCAGCCTTTCGCCAGCAAACAAACTAGTGTCCAGTCGACTAAGGACCCCGTAAAAGTCTCGCAAACGAAAAATACTACACATATAAATGTTGGATTTTGTACTTTTTTCGATGTTGTGAAAATAAATTTATAAAAACAAAAAAAGAAATGTATTTCTTGCAATTTATTTTGCGTGTATATGTGTTGTATGTTAAAAAATAGCTTTTATTTTTACTATAGTTGTATGTATGTTACCCTTGTCTTCTACAATTTATTTAGCTAAAAACAAGATTGAACTTGTTTGTGCGTTAAACAAAGAAAATTGACGCAATTTTCAAAGTTCCTATGTTGTCAACAAGTAAGACTTTGTTCGTGAAAATGAGTCATACTACTGACGCGTTTCTTATAAACTTGGCTCGCTTTTCAAATATCTAGTTGTACAACAACTTGTTCAAGAAAATTAGTCATAAGTGAAAAAAGGGTGTCGCCTAATTTGAGCATAAATTAAAAAAATGTAACGCGTACATTGATCTATCGATTGCTTTTCTGAAATGCCACACACTTTCGTAGAGATATAGGCGTGCTTATATTTTATATTCCTGATTTATGACTCGCTGTGGTACTATATAAAGTTTGGGGATTATCAGAATTATTTATACGGCTAGGTATAAGCCGATACTTGTTAGACACAGGTAAACATCTACGACGAGTTCAACAAATAAAACAACATTTAAATGTAAGTATTTTTTTTTACTTAAGCAACATAGTTTTCCAATATATTCAGAATGACACGAAAACCTTGTAGGTAGTCCACCTGTCTCTGAAAATATTTAACAAAGGCGTCCCAGTCTCGTTGTATACGAATCCACATACTTACATTGTCACAAATGTATTTACCAACAAGAAGGGCGAATTTTTCTACGAGTTCTTCAACGTTTACATCTACCTTGTATGAATTAGCAATCAGATGGTTAGCCAGATGAAAACCTAAGGTGTATACATTGACTATCCGCCCCCAGTTTATACGACCATCTTTCAAAACTTGATCCGAAATCTCTTCAAAAGATTCAAATATATATCGGTGCTTGGTTTCAATAACCAATCAACTGAAAAACAGAAAGTGTCTATTTGAAAGTTCTGTAACTAAACCTCCAGTGTTTTACAATATACGTGTTTAGTACCACTGCCATATAAAGGAATTATATATATTGCAATTTTTATTGCTTCTAGTTGAACTCCCAACAATGAAACGCAATCGGTTTCTAGCATGTTGGTCATTATATAAAGCGTATAATGTAAGTGAAAGAATAAATGTATACTTTTATTCCACAGATGAATTCCATTAACCTACCTCAACTAACACCTAGCCACTTATGCCAAGAATGCGGAAAAGTTTTTATTAGAGCTCTGAATCTAGTTAGACATACGGAAACGACCCACGGTAATCAACGCCATACATGCCCTACTTGTACTCGGTGTACACCGCTCTTACAAACTACAGAAACATATCAACAAGGTACATAAAGTATCAATTCTTTCAGTCTCGGTAATAGCTACCACTAATCACCCCCATAATTCAACGGCCATTTCGTCACCGTTATCAGCTACAATGATGTCACCACCTGCTCAACAGAACTCACAACAAACATTGACCTCCCATAAGAGAACGATTCCTTTGGGTGAGCATTGGTAGATACGGAAAGTAAGAAACGCCAGAAAGTCGATAAACTTGGTTCTTTAGACGTTCTACCCGCCGACGTCCGCCAAATTTATACGGACAATTGGGAGACTATCAAGTTTCATTCTAAAATAAATATGTACCTGTCAACTTTCACCTTTTTTCACAACCTAGATACGACCCACTACTTAGATTGGACATTTAACTTAGAGATTATATTTGCCCCACAGCTGAATCGTTTCAAAATCAATTATAGTCACCATACGGTGCTTAGACATAGAGAAACGAGTGACCTTAGGTTCTTTCACGCTTCGTCAAACAACGCGCTTATATTAGACCAACCAAAATTAATTAATACCAGACAAGATTTCGACGACTTTGTAAGACATGTCCAGGACAACGAGAGATATCACACTGGGCACTATAATCCGCCGAATACAAAATAAGCTGTTGAATCTGTCTCCGCCACTAGCTTCTTTTTATATCATATGCCTGGTTTTCCGATTGGTTAGTATTACAGCCTTACAACAGTGATGACAAAGTTTCACTGTTTAATGTTACTATTATATCCTATATATGTATATCAATAAAAATATCGTTTATTACGCTAAATATGTTTCTTATTTATAAATGTCTATGTTTGAATTTGTATATGTCTACCTGTCTCTCTATATGTATATATGTATCTATAGTAAATTACTTGTATGTGCAAAGCTAAAATTAGCCCTTTCTAAAATGTTGACCTCAATACACACACACCCTGCTATAAGTGAATACTTATCATACACTTTAACATACCTAAATACTTCCCCTTTAACCACTCCCATTTTATATATCTGGCTATACAACGACACATACACACTTATATACACAAAATATACTCTTCATATATTTAAATATAGATTATGGTAAACAAAAACAAAAAAATGTATCGAATTTTATATTCCTATTAAAAATACATTTTAAAAAAATTATCGATTTTTCCAAAAAATAATTTGTTTTATCCATTTTTATATTTCCTATTAAATATAAAATGTTATAAAAATTATTCATTTTTCAACTCAAAATGATCTCTCCCTTATATAAATCAATAGTTATCTCCCCCTTAGTAAATCCTTCTTTGCCTTTGCTCCACCCCCAGCTTGGGGTATTTTACTATATAGGCCATATAAAGGGTGGAGTAGGGTGGAGTATATCCTTATATAAATCCTATTAGCCCACAATATTTGCCCACATTTAATACCTGTTTCCTTCCTGATATACTACTTACGCAACGTATATGTGTTGCTTATTGATAATATTGTATTCTCTTTTAGACATTTATCATTTTGAATGTTAAACTTAAAAGCTTATTTTTTTTAATAATATATTTTTTAGACTGTCTGCCAGGAAAATACGGGTCACGTTGTAATTTTACATGTTCAAATGGCTGCGTTGGCACATGTAACTCGACCAGTGGATTGTGCAATTGTACAGCTGACTATGTTGGCTTACGTTGTGAAGGTATTTAGTAAACGTTTGCTAACAGCATTGCTGTTCTGATACAACTCGTTAAGGGGGCAGTGCAATAGTTCTTTCCAAAATTAATGATCATCGTTACCGACCGATATAATTCATCCCCATGACATAAATTCTTGATTTTTACATTTTTATTTAGGTAACAGTGACGACCTTCCACATGTATTTTTTGCCCACCCAAACCTTTAATTATGTAAGATTGTTATTATATGTTATTACTAAAATTACCGAGATGTTGATTTAGTATTCTTGTCGAAATTTTACAGTACGATTGTCAAGTTTGTCAACAACTTAGCATTTCCGTGTTCCACGTGCAATTCAGTGTAAATCAAAATCAGGAATTCCGTGGAATTAATCAGTTCACAATGTTTCCTTCCATTGCCGTATGTACGCAACATTTACTTTCATTTATAGAAGTGGAAGGTATATTTTGTTCACAATATCATGACCTGTTATTAGTAATGACGCCATACCGGTAAACCATCCAGCCAGGTGGTGTGCGGTGCACCTAGTGCATCAATGACGGTTGCTGATGAAAGCCGCTTTACGGAAGTCAGCAACCCGACTCGTAAATTACTTGGCTCAAAAACACAGACTAAAATTGGATTTTGGAATGTGAGAACGATGGCCACGGCTACAAAATCAGCTCAAATTGCAGAAGAAATGAAGAGATACGAGCTGGACATACTGGGGTTAAGTGAGGTGAGATGGTCTGGAACAGATAGAAGAGTAGTTAGTGGATTAACTTTCATATATTCAGGAAGATAAGATGGTAAGCATTTTGCAGGAGTGGGTATAATGATGACACCTAGAGTAGCTAAGAGCATGTTAGAATGGGAACCCATCTCTAGTCGGATAATTAGAGCACGCTTCAATACCAGGCATGTCAATATAACAATACTGCAGTGTTATGCACCAACAAATGAGGCTGACGATGATAAGAAAGACACATTTTATGAGCAACTACAAGATCAAATTAACAAGACCCAAAACATGACCTGTTAGTAGTAATGGGGTACTTTAATGCCAAGGTTGGAAGTGATAATGTAGGGGTAGAGAGAGCTATAGGAAAATAGGGAATAAACACAATGAATGAGAATGGAGAAAGACTGGCGGAATTATGCATGCTGTCAAACTTAGTAATTATAGGTAATTAGAGGTAATTACCATCTCTGCACGTAAGAAAATTCATAAACTTACTTGGCACTCACCAGATGGAGTGACCAGGAATCAGATTGACCATATGTGCATAAATACACAATTTAGAACATCATTGCTGGATGTCCGTGCATACAGAGGGGCAGATGTAGGAAGTGATCATAATTTATGCATAGGTAAATTGAAACTGAAATAGAAAATTCACCATACTAAAAAATAACAACTGCGAATAGACAGTCAAAGGCTACAAAATAAAGAAGTAAAAGAGGAATATCAGCTCGAATACACCGTCCTAAACAGCGATGCTCCAATCAGGAACGACATTTTTTTTAAAAACTGATACATATCCATGGTGTTTATTTTAATATGTTACCATTAATTTGTCACTACTTATGTAATAATATTTATACCTGTCTTTGTTCAATCGCCTGCATATCCATCTCAATCTGTTTCTAGCATGTCGGCCGGGAAAATATGGATCAACTTGTACTCGATTCTGTTCTAGTGGATGTAAAGACATATGCAACCCAACCAACGGACATTGCACTTGTGATACCTATTACAGCGGCCAACTTTGTGCAGGTTGTCTATTAACTGTTGTTGATTGCGTTTACTTTACAATTGTTCTTAGTAAATTAAAGTTTATTATTGCATATCAATTATATAAACATTGAATGTGAAACATATGTAAAACACAACACATATACACATATATGAAATTACACATACAATACACAATGCAGTGATATCTTTTGAACAAAACACTAAATGAACATTCCTAAATAGCTCTACTATTGAGAAAGAAAATGTACATACATCCAACAAGAACTGAACATTGACTACTAAACATTATATTGTCTATGAAAAGAACACATTTATAATTTATTAAGGTCTTTTCAACGGAGTGGTTCAGAGAGATACAAATGTTGGAGGATATGTTCCTAGAAAAAGAGACAGAGATCAGGCAACATTATGGTCACAAAATGAACGTATTAATATATGAAACACTAGAATGGAGGAGATATAAAAGTATTAGAAGTCTAAACGCATTCGTGCATGTTCTGAAGAGTGTGACATTCAAACAACTACATGATATATATAAATATATAAAGCAAGTGTAGAGCAGAACACAATGTGGACAAGACGTACGACTCTCATGACTATCAAACACAAAATAAAAGTAAACATTGCCCACTGCTATGTCTAGAGTATGATAACAACAGTTTCACCCCCCAAAAAAGAATATTTCAACCGCTTTCAAAACTTTATTGAAATCAAGGGAAGGTATGATTTTGCAATCGTAATGCCGGACATACAAGAAAACAACTAGAATATATGTTCTTACTAGATAGTATTGATATGTGTCAGGGATGTCAGAATAATATGTTGTTTTAAGTTAATGCTAGATAAACGCAAGAAAGGGGCAATCCACTTGAAGCATATATGTGTCTGACGTAATCAGGTCAAACGCTCAAGATTTAGTTAATAACTGTCACGTGAGTTAACTTATACTTTAGTCACTTTTTAATTTCCTATGTGTGATATGTCGCCATGAACAATGATGTTTGAACGGTTACTTTTTTGTGTGTTTAAGTTAACTTTTAAATATGAAAACATTCAAATTAAGTCGTGAAGATTTATCTTGGGGTGACAAGATAATTATATCAGAAACTAACACAGAGAACTTCTATCTTCTTTTGTATTCACACAGTTAAAGGGATGTTGCCCAATGTCGTGGTTAACTGCTTTTGTCTTGCACTTCTCTATAGGCGTGGGTGATACATATGTTGTGCTTCTAGACATGATTTTGTTATGCTATGTTCCCATCATTATCGTGGTCTACGTCTCACCTTTTTGCTGATGTATTGTTGTAGAAGACAATGTTTACAGTGGAGTTTGTGTATTGTTGTAGAAGACAATGTTTACAGTGGAGTTTGTGTATTGTTGTAGAAGACAATGTTTACAGTGGAGTTTGTGTATTGTTGTAGAAGACAATGTTTACAGTGGAGTTTGTGTATTGTTGTAGAAGACAATGTTTACAGTGGAGTTTGGTTGCATTCTTTTTAAATGGCCGAACCACTTAAGGTACTAAATTAGGTGGTTTGGTCTATTAAAAACATAAATACAGCTCCACGAGGGAGCAAACCTTGTACCTTTGAAACTGGAGTTTAACAAATAACCTTTTCCCAACAGAGACCCCACATTGATTTAATTATTGCGTGTAGCATAAATAAGTACGTATATAACATTTCTCTAACCCTAGCTTTCCTGGTGCGAATAAGTCTTTCGTATATATAATATATTTCTAATATATATATTTGTACTGATCTTACTTCTAGTATGGGGTAAGCCAATGAATGTATATTTTAAATGTATAGATATATATATACTCACCATCTATGTTTTTTTATATCTCATAATCCACATATATTCCATGTCGCTATCTTAATTTTTTTTCCGATCCAGAAGCACTTGAGCTTTCAGCTCTTCGGCTCAGTGCCATGGACATCGCAACCCTTCGGTTCGGTGTCACGAACACCGTAAATCTGGAGAATCTGTGGTTTTCTGCCAGCCAGCGGAATTGAATCCGCACTCACAGAGGGCTTGTCACCCGCAGTCCAAAGCGCTACGAACACACTGGGCAGGCGGGCCGCTACTTAATTAAATACTGTTGTTTGTGTTGTTAATTCTGCATTGTCATAGTATGTTTGTTTTGGTCGCCGCTGTTGTTGTGCTGTTGAGAGGGCACGAGTGTACAATTGCCGAGCCAGGGAACAAGTGTACAATTACCGAGCCATTGTAATAGATTTAAATGGTTATTTGCTGCAGGCGCTGAAGGACAGCCAATTGTAAATTTTTACCTGAGTCTACTGGCCGTGTTTGCTATCCAGAGCCAACTATAAATTATAGATGACTGTGCGTTATCGGAGGCAACTTCTGAAGCAGGTCAATTTAAAAAAAAAAAAAGTGTTTGTTAGCGGTCAATCAACCGTGAGAAAATGGTCGGACATGGGAAAGACCAGATGAAAATAACTTGATAGACGAGATGAAAAAAACTTGTCTATTTATGTTAGATTGAAACTGCTAATATTGTTTATACTTTGCAAACTACTACCGGCTTTAGGTGAGATACATAGCGGGAAACTGTCAGATACTCGCAGACGAACATAAACAAAGAACGTAATGATAGTCTGCAGTGATACAAATCAAATATTTTGTAGTTGTAGTTTTCTCTAGAATATAATCGATGTTGGGATATTTATTACTACGGAATGCTAACCCGAAAAAATGCTTGCAGAAAACGGATGCACCAGGCCGTAAGGCGCTAAACATGGTTTAACGACCTCTAATAATGAGGAATGTGATAACGGATTCTACGGTCGCCAATCTGTCTCGGAGATTTAGCCACGCAGTATGAATGTCAGAGTTACCATCACGAGGGTGGCCAAAAATTACTGCCGGAAGAGGTTGGCACAAACGGGGAAGCAGAAATCATAGGAATTATATCCTACAGAACTGCCTCCAGTATGTAGACTTGAGACGAATGAGGTAGCTAACTTACATCAGCGTCCAAGTTAAACTGTATGGCGTGGCTGATAATCTGAGGCAGACGGCTGCCTTTATTATAGAATCCTAAATCCTAATCTAGTGAGAACGCAGAAGAAGTATAGTTATTACACATGTCTTAATTCGTATGATGCATGTACCTTTGTGTCTTTGAATATCGGGACTGTCTCGTCCGGTAGGGTTAATCATGAGCTACAGGTGATACCCGATCGTCATCCAGCTACTGTTAGCAAAATCAAGATTAGACACCAACTAAATGTTGCAACTTGGAACATAAGAACAATGGCTCAAGCGGGAAAGTTCGAAAACATAAAGAAGGAAATGGAAAGAATGCGAATTGACATTTTAGGCGTAAGTGAGATACGATGACTGGGTGCTGGAGAGCTACGATAGGATAATTTACTCCGATGGGAACACGCACGATAGAGGGGTAGGAATAATACTAGATTCAGAGAGATCAAATATGTTGAAGGGATACTGGACAGTTTCAGACAGAGTCCTCTTGGTGAAATTAAATGGACGACCTGTAGACATCAACATTTTACAGGTATATGCCCCAACTACAGACAGTTCAGAAGAAGACCTAGATCATTTTTACAATGAGCTCGAAATGACCATTGAACAGTGAAAAGGACACGAGATGACTGTGCTCCTTGGAGATTTCAATTCTAAGGTAGGCAGCGTGAATGTGAATGGTGTAACATGCAAATATGGACTGGGTAATAGGAACGACAGAGGTGACACTTTGATATAATGGGCCAGTGCACACGACATGATTATAAGGAAACATCTGGTTTAAACACCACCCCAGACGTATATGGACATGGAGGAGTCCAGGAGGAAATACGTACACTCGAATAGACTATATTCTGATCCTAAAGATTTATGAACAGTTTGCTATCCGTTAAGACAAGACCAGGAGCAGATTGCAACAGCAATCATGTACCAGTAATCGGAAAATTTAGAATAAAATTGAAAAGAATAAAGAAGGTTCTTCAAAACATCAAATTAGATTTAGCTCTACTTCGAAAAAACAAAGATATGAGAGAGAGGTACAAAATGGTAGTGCAGAATAGGTACAACGCAATAGCAAAGATACAAAGCGTTGTCGAACAGTTGGGAATGCTAAAGGAGTCAATATACCAAACATCATCAGAAATCATACCAAAAATAAAACACAATGTAAGGAAGAAATGTATGACAGAGGAAATATTACAGTTAATGGATGCAAGAAGAAACAGCAAGCAAAATACAGAAGAATATGACAGACTAAATAAGGAGATCAAAGACAGGTGCAGGGTAGAGAAAGAGAACTGGCTCAAACTGAAATACATCGAAATTGAGAAACAACATAACAAAGACACACAATCTTTACACAAACAAATAAATGACATCACAGGGAGAAAGTCACACATGCGAACTGGATGTCTAAAATCAAAGAAAGTACGATATTAATGGGGAAGAAAACATAACTGGACGATGAACGGAATATATTGGAGAACTCTACGATGATGACAGAGAAGAATTAAATATACCAGACACATGCAAGGCTTAGCATCAATATAAGAAGAAGGCAGTCATCATTTTTCTGGCATGTGATGAGGAGTGGAGGTGTAGAGCATATTGTGACAACCGGTAAAATCGAGGGTAGACGATACAAAGAAAGAGATGAAAAGAAAATTTTTGATAGCCTGACTGCATGGCACGGTAGAGTGTCAACATCTGAGTTGATTGCAAACACCAACGATAGAGATTTGTGGAGAAAACGATCGCCTACGCCAGACAGCACGACACCTGATGATGTCCTTTGTGTCACGTTAACATTCCATGTCTTTGTGTACCAGCTCTTTGAAAATATGATCTATTTTACTAGTTGCTCGTATGTGTTTTGCCATTGAGCCTCCAGGTAAATTAGAATATTTAAATTTGCATCACTTTGTTCCTGGATGTGTTTATTTTGTTACGAATTTATGTCAGGTTCTCACTCTAATGTGGATTCTATTGTAATGAATATATATATGCAGATTATAGTATAGTCGGAATATTTACTACTAGCGTACCGCTATTAGACATTCATATAGTTTTCTTTCATATTTCATTCGGGTTTTTTTCTCCATCCATTGTTGACATATAACTACTAGTATGCCGCTATTGGACATTAATATAGTTTTCTTTTACATTTCATTCGGGTTTTTTTCTGCATCCATTGTTGACATATAATATATACTTGTTTATTTAGATTGTCGAGAGGGAAAATATGGGCCAAATTGTACAAACACATGTTCTTCTGGCTGTGAAAACACTTGTAATCAATCAAACGGACATTGCATCTGTAAGATGAGCTACACGGGTCTACTTTGCACAGGTAATAGCCGTTCCGCTCGCAAAATATGTTTTACAATCGCTGGATGGTCTGGTATGGACAAAAGTTGTATATTCCCGTCTGAATGAAAATGTGAAACAAACAGTAAGAAATGCAAGAACGTGCTACAAGTTCATTAGAAAAATTTCATGCTGCGATACTAATGTTTCAATGTTTCTTATTTATCTTTATCTCTCACACTCACTCTGTCTTTATGTGCACAAGCTCAAACACAACCATTATATATATATACAGGTCCCAAAAGAACAGATAATAAACCGTTAATACACTGCACTTACTGATTATGAGTTTTTTCAAATACAACATACTAATAGCTTGAAAGATTTCATAACAAATTCAACATACTAATAGTTTGAAAGATTTCATAACAAATTCAACATACTAATAGCATGAAAGATTTCATAACAAATTCAACATACTAATAGCTTGAAAGATTTCATAACAAATTCAACATACTAATAATTTGAAAGATTTCATAACAAATTCAACATACTAATAGCTTGAAAGATTTCATAACAAATTCAACATACTAATAGCTTGAAAGATTTCATAACAAATTCAACATACTAATATTTTGAAAGATTTCATAACAAATTCAACATACTAATAGCTTGAAAGATTTCATAACAAATTCAACATACTAATAGTTTGAAAGATTTCATAACAAATTCAACATACTAATAGTTTGAAAGATTTCATAACAAATTCAACATACTAATATTTTGAAAGATTTCATAACAAATTCAACATACTAATAGCTTGAAAGATTTCATAACAAATTCAACATACTAATAGTTTGAAAGATTTCATAACAAATTCAACATACTAATAGTTTGAAAGATTTCATAACAAATTCAACATACTAATAGCTTGAAAGATTTCATAACAAATTCAACATACTAATAGTTTGAAAGATTTCATAACAAATTCAACATACTAATAGCTTGAAAGATTTCATAACAAATTCAACATACTAATAGTTTGAAAGATTTCATAACAAATTCAACATACTAATAGTTTGAAAGATTTCATAACAAATTCAACATACTAATAATTTGAAAGATTTCATAACAAATTCAACATACTAATAGCTTGAAAGATTTCATAACAAATTCAACATACTAATAATTTCAAAGATTTCATAACAAATTCAACATACTAATAGCTTGAAAGATTTCATAACAAATTCAACATACTAATAGTTTGAAAGATTTCATAACAAATTCAACATACTAATAGTTTGAAAGATTTCATAACAAATTCAACATACTAATAGCTTGAAAGATTTCATAACAAATTCAACATACTAATAGTTTGAAAGATTTCATAACAAATTCAACATACTAATAGCTTGAAAGATTTCATAACAAATTCAACATACTAATAGTTTGAAAGATTTCATAACACATTCAACATACTAATAGTTTGAAAGATTTCATAACAAATTCAACATACTAATAATTTGAAAGATTTCATAACAAATTCAACATACTAATAGCTTGAAAGATTTCATAACAAATTCAACATACTAATAGTTTGAAAGATTGTACAACAAAGCCAACAAGTATGTATTAGTTACTGCAGAACAGTATTTTCCGCGTAATTATAACGAACCGGAAAGAAACTATAATAATAATAATTCCTCTCTTACAGTTATACGTTAAATAGGGCCTGAAAGCAATTTATCCATACCGCTCTGTCCTGAGGAACTCGCTCAATCTCCTCCATGGAACTGAGACCGATATTTCTTACATCTCTCAGCAAAGTTCGTTTCAGGGTCTCCTTAGGTCATCCTCTCTTTCTTGAACCCTTTGCATCCACTTCAATGCCTGCTATGATATTAGTTGATCATTTATCCTCAAGGTGTGTCCAATATATCTCCATCTTCTCTTTCTTATAACAGTTGTCAGTAGTGGTTGACCAGACAGGTCTCTGATTTCATCACTTCTCCTAAATTCGTTCCATTTTATTTTCATTATTTTTCGCAGACATCTATTTTCAAATGATATAGAACAAAGATTGATAATGGGATGTAAATGTTACTGAAATATATATATATATATATATGTATTTGTTATTGTTATTTACATACATATGCACTCTTTAATTTAATTGTGTTTTAGAATGTCGACCAGGCAAATACGGACCATCGTGTTTGCTTACTTGTTCTGTTGGCTGCGCAAATATGTGTGGCATGACCCATGGGCGATGTACCTGTAAGAAAGATTTTGATGGTTTACTTTGTACAGGTAGAGCTTACAGTGCGAATAATACAATATCAATGTTGAAACTGTGATTTTAAAAAAAAATTAAAGACATGTGAATGGTGTATTTACTAATACGGTTGTATAATTAGCTAAAGAAAATGTACTTAAACGCAAAATATGTAACAATTCTTGATTTCTTAGGAAGTGACCACGTTTGTCTTGATGATGATTTGATAATGACTACCAGTGATGTAAATGCTACATCGAACTTAAATATATCTCATTAATTTCATGAATATAAATGTAGTCCTATGGTTTGATTGATATAACTATCATCAATGCACTTCGTCGGGTAACCATGTGAGATCCGATCTCTTTCTTACACGGGAAGGTATCAGTGGCAGAGCGTGAACTCCGTAGCATCGTCGATGCTTCCCTCATGTAATTTAGAAGATGGTAAACATAATTGATATGGAAAGAAAAACACATTTTCGAATTAATTTTGCCCAGATTTTCAGCCTACTCTTTTCCATTTTGAATTTCCGAGTGCTCTATTACATGCTAAACTTGAAAACGGGACCTACGTTTTGTTGTCTTCCTTTGATATGACTCAGAACTCAATCTCACCTACACTGAGATCAAGGATCTCTGGAAAAAAATGATTATGGCTACGTGCGGAAACCAACGGTGTACTTTTGAGACGAGAGACGAGCACTTAACCTCTGCTCCATACGGACTCACAAGTTCTGCTCGATCGCGGTGTAAAGTAATCGATTTACTTGTTTAGCTATGAGATGTATTGTGTTATCAAACTGTGAGATATATTACATTATGCTTTCTAACTGGTGTATTCTTATTAGTTCCATTCTTTGAAACTAATTCGTTGCTTGTCATATACACGTAGAAAAGCTAAGAAATATGCAAGCATTATAATACATTAGATAGTAATGATCTTAATTGACTTGAACTAACAAGTCGTACATTAAACGCTTTGTGTTTTCTTATTCAGTTACAGTATGTGATATATGCTTCTCTAGACGCTTACCATATAATTGTTTTTGTTGATCTAAATTATGTTAGACAAGCTGTAGGCCATGTAGTTGCTCTTGAATTACAAGAAAGCTGCATCAATGTTTACGTGTTAACAAGTCAGATACGTTTCTGAATAACATTGTGTAAACATAGTCATGCATTCCTGCGTCGAAACTATAACTCATGTCTTGGTTGCAATTACATAAGGAAAACTATGTTTATCTGCTAAACTATGATGAATAATATTATTTATGGTTAATGTGCATAATGCGTGTCCTTTACATTCTAACTATCTTTTTTTGTTGACAGAATGTCGACCTGGGCGATACGGATCACGCTGTAACTTCACTTGTTCTGAGGGCTGTGAGAACACATGCAACTACAGAGATGGGCAATGCACCTGTAAGCAGAACTTCGTGGGAGCACTTTGCACAGGTTTTTAATGTGCCATTTTCTCCTCAATTCATCATCATGAAATAGCCTGTCTTGACCATAACTTTCCACCTCAACAATCCTCCGGGATTTCTTTCTCTCGTAGGTTAGTTGGCTTGCCTCTGCAGTCCTCATTTTCAAGTCATCAGTTACATTCTGAATCCCTATTTTCCGTGGTCTTCCACCTCATTTACCTCACGCTAATATTTAATGGTTATCACAAAAATGTAGATACTCTTTCTTCTGGCGATGCATCCTGGTAACCCATAGCTATGACCAATATAAAGATGGTCTTCATGGAATTGTTATATATAAGCTGAATGTCTATGTTGTACTTGTATTTGCTGTTGTAGAAGCTATGTTGTAATCTGAATGTACAATACCATTATTACTCGCTTCCACCAAACAGTTCAACCTGAAACCACATTTCTTTCAAGCAATATATTTCTCTTCTCTTCTCTCTCTTTCTTCTCTATTTCTCTTTTCTCTCTCGTTCTCTCTCTCTCTCTCTCTCTCTCTCTCTATATATATATATATATATATATTATATATAAATATATTATATCTCCACACACACACACATAAACTCACTGTATCTCTCTTTCTCTTTCGCAGACTGAATATTCAAAGCCACCAAATTTTCATAATAATAGCACTTTAAAGTTGTGCAACGACAACACACTAAAAGTGTACACCTCAAATTGTATCGACACTTACACAATAAGATATCAATTCAAAAATACCATAATTAAGGAAAACATTGTAATGTACCGATGATGAAAATCTTGGCTTCGTAATTGTAAATAATGACGATTAAAATAAAATAAATTAGTCATTCAGTAATTTCACAAAATAATATAATAGAATTGACTATTTAGTGTTTGTAACGGTGCCCTAAGGGCGCCATAACGTTGTCATCGTGATATTTATGTGTAACAGACCACAACTGCAATATGTTTATACAGATGCTTATATACAGTTGAACAACGCTTTCATGCATGCATTTTTTGAATGGATATCGTCTAATCCTCCATCTTTACTTCACAGTACAAGTGGGGAAAGGTAATTGCCAGGTTGGCAATAAATACACCGTCCATACTTAGTCCTTAGCAATATAATGTGAGAGTCAAAGGTCTGGAAACACGCATGTCTGTCTAACTATGAAACAAACAAATAATAGATGTCTACTAAAGCGGACGCTATGCGTGAGAGTTTTCAAATGACGAATATGCTCAAATACTGCATCACATTTCTCCATTTATTGCTGGAACTGATAACAAGATTGGAAGTGTGTCAATGATTGCGAAGATTATGTTGATAATTATAGGAATGAGTAATAGTTCTTTTTGTCCTCGAAATGTGAGTCTAATTAATTTCATTTTCCTTATAGACATGTGTTTCTTACTTATTGACTTCAAGTTTACAGAAGACGTAAAGCGTAGATGAAGATTAGTCATAGTTATTCAGTTTGTTACTATTATGAATATCACATATTACAACACTAACAACGAAACTAGCAAAGAAGTGGACATCTGTAGCGTAAGCGGTAGTGATATCGATCACATTCTAACTGTACCTGGTTCAAAATTCACGGTGTGCAATTTCGAAGCAAATTTGTTCCAGTAGAATTTATGAACGGTTAAAAATAGACTTCACCATTCAAAAACCAATGGCAAACTACAGAACGTATAGGTGTTGCCTGGGAAATCTACGACTCGTTTACTATGGTTGATAGCGAAGTCATGTAAAGCATATGCCCAGTTTTCGATTCTAACGAAAGAGACAAAACAAAACGTATATGGACATGAATTTATCATGTGGCAACATATGGATTTGAATCATTGATCATGTGACAAACATAACAACTAGAAGAATCGCCTGAAACAATGTCCAGGAAAACCGAATAGTTGAAATACAATCATCATAACAGACCCGAATGTTGAGACACATTGTCTCATAAACAAAATCATGTCTCAGAAATATAAATATTTATATTATATAGAGCAATCATCAAATTGAAATAGTATGGACACATTAATCGTTAGATTCATTGATATATAGAGCAATCATCAAATTGAAATAGTATGGACACATTAATCGTTAGATTCATTGATATATAGAGCAATCATCAAAATAGTATGGACACATTAATCGTTAGATTCATTGATATATAGAGCAATCATCAAATTGAAATAGAGAACAGACACATTAATCGTTAGATTCATTGATAATAGGAGACAAATTGCAATAGTATGGACACATTAATCGTTAGATTCATTGATATATAGAGCAATAATGTTGGTCATGGTTCTTGAATCGCGAGACTAGAAAGAACAAGACAACAGTGCCAACAAACGATACAATAAATACTAACCGTAACCATAGTAAAGCGGGAGAGGTTAATAACAATGATAATCATTTGGTAGGGCTGTGTTGGATGTGTGATGCTGCAAATGATGCAATGGAAGTTTCGTCGGCATCTTGTAAGATATATAACCATTATCTGATATGTTTATTAAAGAACACATAATCAAGGGCAATTAACTATGTCGTACACATGAAACGACATGAGTGACTGGATAAAATAATTCAAAATGGATCAGTGCATAGAAGGAGAACGAGAGGAAGACCTAGACGATGATGGGTGCCGGATATTATTGACAATCCGAGAATGACTGCCACTGAGCATCTTGCACAGAATATATGGTCTTTCAGGGCTACTGTTATGGAAGCAAAGTTCCAAATGGGACTAGCTACTTGATGATGATAATGATATCATACCATAAGTATACGTTGTTCAACATGCATAGCGGACAAGCAATTTCTTTGCCGACATACCTTTCTTACGTTTGACAATGTTGTACTCTATGTGCTCTTTGCATGACAGATTGCCATCACATACCTATTTCTTGTCTAAAATTAAATATGCACTGGCCAGTCTGACAGTTAGTGTATAGTTAATATATATCCATCTTCTATCGTAACACTTTACATAGGGTTTTCAAGTAAAGTATCAATACTGTTCTATTCTTTGCAACTCGTTTCATGGTTTCCCATGGACATCATATCTCTCATGAACCATCTACGTTCCACTTTAATGGTCGTCTTGTGCTTCTTTGATTATTTCTGTTCAGAGTATCGTCAACATCCATTTTCTTTTCTTATAAAAATTAGTACTAGTATAGGAGACTCGAATCTGTTTGTAAGTTGTGTCTGCTATTTCATTTTTACTTTTTCATTTTTTTATTATGAAGTCTTTGTTTGATTATTCAAAAACATTCTTTTTGTTATGATACATTTTCTATTCAATTTTCAATTTACTTAATTATAAATTATGATCGCTTCAAGCATCTTCCTATGTATGTACGGACATCTTGCAACCATGTTCTAAATTTCATATTTATATACATATGGCTAATCTGATTCTTGGTCATTATGTCAGATTAGTGCTAAATAAATTTTCAGTGTGGGCAAATTCTCAGTGTGGACATCTAAATACCAAGTTCGAGAGCATCCATGGTTCAGGAAATCTTTTTCCGTACCATTTACTGGGTTTGTTATTCTTTTCCTATAATTCTCCCCACCCTTGCATTGTCCCTACCAAACTTTGCACTACTGTTTCATTCTTATAGCACTATGATAGAAGGAGGGAGAAATGCATCAGTACATGACGGATACAAACATTATCATCTTTTTTAACAATAAAGGTGATCGTGTTGACCGTAACAACTACCATCGATAAGCTATGAACTGTTTACTTAATTATGCGTATAAATGCTAGATCCGGCTGACTTCGGGGATAAGACATGCTGACTCAACAGTTAGATAAACGGATCATAACAGATCGGTGTAGACGGCATATAGCAAGGTGAGGCAAGCAGAACGTGAGGATAACGAATAGCGCAATTGTTCCTCACTTTGATCCAAATACACCGCAAGCTACAGTTTCAGATATCTACATTGTCAGCGTATAGCAGACACGCAAGAAAATTAAAACACGTCCACAACAGCTGTATACGCAAACTACTAGAAAAACATGCATGACAAAATCCCAGATACTGAAGTTCTCATAGAGCAAAGATCACAAGAGTCAACATATGTTGCAGAAGACCCAATTGAGATGGACTGATCACGTTTCTAGGATGCTTGATAAACGCATCCCAAAACAGTATATGTATATCGACTTGAAAAAGGTATACGATCAGGTGGTGGACAGAAAAAAGCGCTTTAAATACACTCTTAAAGTGTCTCTAAAATGCTTCGATATAGACACCACGTGCTGGGAATCCGTTGTGCAAGATCGTCAAATGTGACGCTGTAGTAACACAAGAGGAACTCACATAGCTGAGAATCGTCGAACTGTTGAGGCGCAGAGAAAACGAGCTGCACTAAACGACAAAACACAGAGCACCGAAATGTATAATCTCGATCATGTATGCCCCCACATGTGGTATATGATCATGTATGTCCCCACATGTGGTATATGATCATGTATGCCCCCACATGTGGTATATGATCATGTATGCCCCCACATGTGGTATATGATCATGTATGCCCCCACATGTGGTATATGACCATGTATGCCCCACATGTAGGTATATTGATCATGTATGCCCCCACATGTGGTATATGACCATGTATGCCCCACATGTGGTATATGACCATGTATGCCCCCACATGTGGTATATGATTATGTTCGAGGATTGAACTTGACAGTCACTACCGCTGTCTGCCAGAGAGATTGAGCAACAAATGTCTGTGACTTATATTATTGTTGCTTGCGATGTACGGCTATTATGTGGGGAAGGTCCTTGCAAGTGTCGTACTATATATATAATATATAATCATTGTTAATATGAGCATGCGTCGTTCACGTTTGTAGACGACTTGAGATATCTTTTTGCGATATTCAATTATTTATATTTAATACTTTTGTATGCACTGATGTTAGTGTGTTCCATTATATCTCGTCGTTTCGTTATATTTGACCTCTTTCTAGTGTTTATCTGTTTAAATGTTATACTCTTTAGTACATATACTATGTGATAAAATGCATTTTCCTATAATGCGCAGTAAGAACTTATTTTGAATTTTTTTGTTTCACATTTCATTTTCTTGTGCAGATTGTCGATCAGGGACCTATGGGCCCGGCTGTGAAGACACTTGTTCTGACGGCTGCGAGAACATATGCAACGGGACAAATGGACATTGTATGTGCACTGGCGATTACAAAGGTTTACTATGCAAAGGTTTTCAACAAAAGTTACTTTCACGTTCATTATTTTACAGTTTTGATCATTACTAAATCCCAAATCATTTGTTTATCTAGATATGTATGAACACGTCTCTGGTTAAATACTACGAAGTACACACAGATGGCGTAATACAAATACATTAACAATACGGGAAAACCACGAAAGAAACCCGGTAGATATATAGAGCAATACATAACAGGAGTCGTTAGTCTAAACAAAACTGAAATACATGTTTGGTAGAAGATCGAAGTAATTATAGACATGTCATATGCTCGATGAAGATGATCATGAAATGAACTAATGAATTACTTAACTAGAATACAACTTATTATCTTATTAATGTTTCATGTGAACTAATCATCAAATGAACTAATGAATTACTTAACTAGAATGCAACTTATGATCTTATTAACTGATTCCGTACCGTGGAACACTCAAGTGTAATTATTTCTTATCTGCCTGGACCACGCGTCGCTCAAAAGACAATTACTATTGTGTTGAGTTTGTATTATTGTTTGTTCCGATTTAAGATGTATATTAACTGGAAACTACTTAAAAGTGATGTGTAAATGATAACGAATATATATCAGCATGCCTTATGCTAGAATTCGAATTGAAACGGAGTTTATCAATCATTTAGGATACCCAGGGACCGTAAAAACTTGCGATTTTCATGAATGTTCATGATGCTACTTTGTGAACAGTTAATAAACCATACACTCCTTCACTATTTTCTTAACGCTTTTGTATTCATAAATGGATTACATATATCAAGAGAGCAGTTGGACTGATTTATTCCACATAATGTTCATCAAGGCAATTGAAAAGTTGGATTTTCGTTCTCACAATTTCAATTAGTTATTTTTAATACATGGTAATATTTTTCAAGCATAGTCGACACAAGCTTATATTTTTGGACACAATAAATATTTTGTGAAAGTACATTCATTTATCTTTAATTTTATATATACGTTCAACTTTAAATAATATCTAGTAACAATATTTTAGTTTAGCTAAAGTATGTGTGCAATATTTTGAAACTAAAAAATAAATTCCGTCCAGAGGTGTTTCATGTGACAACGTAGTTATTCTTCGAGAATACAACTTATGATCTTATTAATGTTTCATGTGACAACGTAGTTATTCTTCTGTTACAAAATATAAATCGGAAACATTGACAGTTGTAGAGGCAAGAGGACAATAACATATTCAGGAATAAAGTGTCATATATAACATGATTCAAGAGACCAGTTGATAGTCAAGAAACTAAAAATGGACATGATTATAACATAACTTTGACTTGTAAACTGTAGGGTGAAACATAAACTGATATGTTATTGTTATATTGAGTGCCCGCTGATTACATAGAGCAGAATTGAAAGTAATGGTTTCTGGAAGATGAATTAGAGTACAAACGATGTTATCAACTTTTCATGGAATGGAAAAAAGAAGGCTTAACGTGTTAGAGCAGGACTGTCCAACGCAGGCAACTTATAGCCCGCGTTATGCATTTCTGGTGTCCAAATGAAAAAAAAAAAATGTTGGACACCACTGTGGTAGAGTGTTACATTTTCATCAAAAATTATTATATATTCAAACGACAAAACTACGACTGTCATTATATGACGTCATCCAACGCTGAACTAGTCCACTGGTGACATTGTTAGATAAACAATGCGTAATAAACACACTGATAACGCATGCGCGCCTGTTGGGAAACTGCGAGGTATTCATATATTTCCTATAGTCTGTTCAACAACTCATGCCCACAGTCCAGTGCAAATTGTAGCAAAACCATCTATTCTACAGTAGCGAAACTTTGCACACAATCTTAGAATTATAACGATGCAAATGTCTGATGGAAGAAATTGCTATAGGAAACATGGATTTTGTAATATAACGATTTCCTTTGATGTTGGCGGCATATTTGGCGAGTCTGATAGCGAATTTTGATTTTTACAATAAACGCACCAATATGACATTTGATGTCAAGTCTCAATGAAAGGCGTATCATCCGAGCTCATACATGGGGGCCAATGTTGATACTTGCAATGGTGTCATGAAATAAACAAGAAATGTAGATTTAGTTGTATTATTGGGTTTTAAAAAAAAAAAAATTTACATTACAGTTAAAGTTAGTTGCCATGTCATAATGCCATTACCCTTTCCCGTCCATGCTTGGGATTGGCAATGGCGGAGCTACTTTGAGACGTTCTCTTCAAATCGCTACTTCTTCGGTACAATGTGCGTGTGTTAACATATGTGGTAGGGGGTATCACTACAATACAATAGTTCTTTACTCTGGTTCTTGTATACTGTGGTACAGATGACCCATATGTGCCTGACGTCAAAGGCGCATTGGGACAACGCCGCGCCATGATTAGTGAGCTGGCACTAATCAAGATCCTACCCTACCTCAAGTTGGTGACCCTGGAAACAGACATTGGTTCTTGTCTGGCTAAGTGGGTAGGAATCGAGGGAGAGTTACTCTGGCGTGGGCAGGGATGCAGACGTAGTCATGTTGGATGAGATTCGCCTGCAACACAGACGAGCGGAATATCAGAGTAACTATTAATGCACGTCTCTTCCGGCCGATAGGAAAAGCTGAACGGATAACCATAAAGTGATGAGAGGTGCATCCAGAAAAGATACTTGGGTCGCGTGGAGCAAAACTTGGGCCCAAGATGAGTTACACGTGGGACCACATAGGGTGAAACTTGGAGCCCTGAGGTGGGGGCCCGAGTTGAGCCCAGTGTTCGAACAGTTTAGAGGTTGGTAAATGTGAGCACGGTGAGAACTGATGGAAATGTTGGGGCAAGCACCAGGACAGAGCGAGCACGCATGCCGACGATGCACGGGTGGACCCACTGGTGGGTAGACGTGCATGGCGCTGATGATGAGGGAGCGTGACAGGCGTAGTGGTGAGCGGACCAACAAAGGTCAAAAACTGAAATCCTAGCAGAGGCTTGAATCCAGTGCGTGTTTCCACTCGCAGCGAACTACTACTGCCGTGTAGTCAGATTGTGGACAATAAAAAGCTAGTGGAGCAAACCGTTCACAAAACTAGACGGAAGGAAAACCAAGTAGCCCACAAACAAATCTGGGCAGATGACGCTCAACAGCCCGAGAGGCTAGGTCGTCTAGGGATCGCTACCTTAAAAGAAAATAGCAGCCTGCTGTCTTGCAGTTTGACTGGGGACAGTCAAAGGCTGACGGAGAGCGAACCCAGTAAACGCTGGTTGAAATTGGACACGTCGCCGCAGGACATGCACAAGAGCTTCAAATGGTACTGAAGATTGTGACGTAAAACACGTTCTTGGCAAAGGCTGTTTATATATCACAATAAGAATGATAAAAATGGTAGAAAAAGAACGATCCAGAGAGAGTGAGAGAGTGAGATGTGCCTCTTTGCGGAATTGCGCGTATAGTATTAATGACACTTTTTGCATTGTAACTTCAAACTCATTAGAAATGTTATATCAATGTCTGTTTTGAGAAGTCAACAATATGACCCAATAGCTTCACACTAATTTCAGTATATGACTTTAACTAAATCTCCGTTTCGCACTTATGACGTCATTTAATTACCATGTTCAAGCCCGAGTTGATTTGGTGCGCGGAAATGCAAGAATTGTTCAAAAACCCACGGATTTCGTTCTAAATGTTGATAATTTTGTCATTAATGTATTAAATGTCTGTAAACATTAGTTTTCTCTAACCATGCCAATGGACACGTTAAATATATAGCCCAAAAAAGGACACTTTTAGATGGTATGACTGTTCGAATGGCAAACAATATTGTGTAGCGTCGGGAACATGTGTAGTTCACATGCAAGTTTTCAAGTTATTTAATCAAATGGTTACAAAGATACACATTTGTATCTGTGGGCATGACAGTTGAATGGACTATAGCAAAGTCAATGCAATTGGTAAGTGGTAATGTTGACAGCAGCTTGTGTATCAGGGACCAACCATGTTGAACATTTCATTGTCAAGACACGTATAGATGTGGTGACAATGAGAGTCATAGTTGCTCTTAATATCGAGTATTTGCTGCTTGTCGACGTGTACCAGGCGTTGCTACTTTCAACCATAGAATATGCGCATAGATATGATAGCATTCTGCGTTGTCCTGATAGAAAGATTCAAATATTCAATCGTTCGACTGTAGACAATACCAAATGAATGTATGCGTATCATTATAGGTTTCACTAAAGATACAAACTGCGTGTATAAGGTGTTTTCATGATTTCCCGACCATGGAATCACGATAGCCATAGCTCGGACGTATCTTCAAATAAGTGCTGAAAACCTCATCCACTGTACGAGGAGTGCAGTATCAGAGTTGTGGGTCGGATATAACAGGACACAAGCTGGATTGACCGTGCTGAAGACATTGTTAAACTGATATGTGGAATCCCGAATATTGACCGTGGGGAACAATATATATATAATATATAACATTAATATATGCCCGCCTGCCCAGCGTGTTGGTAGCGCTTTGGACGACGAGGGACAAGCTCCCGTTAGTGCGGTTCAATTCCGCGGGCTGGCAGAAAAGTCACAGGTTCTCCAGATTTACGTTGTTCGTGTCACCGAACCGAAGGGTTATGATGTCCATGATACCGAGCTGAAGAGTTGAAAGTCCAAGTGCTTGAGCATCGGGGAAAAAACATTTCAATAATATATATAATGGTGCACTCAATATATTTCGATCTATTTATATCAGATTTTTCTCAGTTCGTCTCTACATCATAACGCATGTGTGTTGGCTCGCAAGGGGATCAAAGAATAGTATCATTTTGACCTACACAGAAAGAGGCGACTAAAGTAGGATCCTAGGGAAGCTACCCTAGTAATTAAAAATCGTCGCAGAAATCATATGTGCTTGCCTTGTTGTAGGTGCATAACTGGCACAATGTACATTTGCTCTTAGACTAATATTACAGACAAATCAGACATATTGGATTAACTAGTGGTCGCTATGGAGCGTTCCTAAAAAGAAAAAAAAGTATATGATTATGTCTATTTCTGAGAATTGGAGAAGGCACCCGTAGAAGGCAACATTTCGTTCAAGTGAAGGAGAGGAAGACGCAGTAGAAGGCAATATGTAACTGATTATTTCAGCATGACTAGAGTTCGGATATATTGTATTTGAGAGATATATATTCCGAAGGACTGTTTGCATGGCAATTTCTGTTCAGGATAAGCTATTAGACGATGATGGTGGTTATTTGTATCTATATATTAATTGCAAGATAAGGCTATAAAAAAGTGCGTTTCAAAACGTTCGGTCAACGATTGACCTCAAATATCTCCATATTCATTGCATGGATGAACGTGATTTTTGCATGTGGTGTTGTATTTCCGATGTCCAAACGATTTTCTAAAATTCAATGTTGCAGGTAGTGTACTTTTCTTCAACGGCGAATTCATTTGATCTTTTCAAACTTAGTAATTATTTGGTGCTGGAAGAAAATAATTTACCGTAAATTTTAAAAATCACATATTTTCGGCACAGGCGTATATACAATTCGAATTTTGGAGGGTGAGATAACTCATATTAAGTAAATCATATAAAGTGTTTACTCACTTATTCTGAGTCCGATGAGGCTAACATATTGATGACTATTCTTGGCTGCACGAACGACAGGCCATCTTTGTCCCAGTAGTCATTTTCCTCCTTTAAGACAAGGTCTTCGCATTTACACCAATAATCTCTGTCTATCTTCAAAAGGGCGGCATATGTTAGCTCTTTCATATTGATTAGCTTGAAAGTTTTATTTTCAGCTGCTACCAGTCCCTTACCTTTGGCCCAAATGAGTTCAATTGGGTTTAAGTGTGAATGATAAGGTGGTAGTCTCAAACACACATGACCATGCTGTTGAATCAACTTGTCTGTTTGGAATACCTTGGTCTTCTGTGATGTTTTAACAATAGATAGTAATTCAGGCTTCAAAACCACTAGTTAAATGGAATGTTCTCCTTTCTGAGCGAAAGTTTTATAGCATCTTTTGTACTCGAAGATGTCGGAATTTTGTCTTCTTCTGACACAGTGTTGTGGTATGATGCGTTGTCCATTATCACACAGGATGGCTTGTCTAGGGACGGAAGAAGAGTATGTTCAATCCAATCTCTAAATATGTTACCGTTCATCTCGGTATGATAGTCCCTGTTGTCCATATAATTGGAAGTGAAAATAAGTTCAGCATCTTTAACCAGACCATTTTGTCTGCTGCCTGCATGTGCCATTATCAGACGTTGTCCTTTTTCAGTAGGTATATATCGTTTAATTGTTTCATCGAATAACTGCCACTCCTTTTCATTAATGTGGTGAGCATTGATCCAGGTTTCATCCACATACACAATATCGTAACCTTGATTACGCATTTACGTACTTCACGTAAATATTTACTTCTCAGACGTACTAAATGCGGCTTCTCGCAGATGACATTTCTTCCATTAGCGTACTTCCTAAAAGTAAATCCGATGCTTCTAACAGTGCTCCATAACGTTGATTTCGATACATCAATGTCATTGTTTATTCCTAATCTAATCTTCAGCTTTCTTAGTGTCACAGTTCCTTTGGAATCGAACATTCTGCAAATGTCTCTTCTAATCACATCCCTGTCAAAGTTGTCTACTTCTTTCTTTCTGCCTTGAGTCAATGTATTGACTGTACTGACAGCTCCATTAACATTGAGTAATTTATGTAGATATCTTTTACTTAAGCCCAAAGCATGCATAGTTTTCTGTTCAGGATTTGATATACTCCGATACAGTTTTCCACGATTAGATTCTCTGATTAAATATTCATACATTTTCACAGCCACTGTATGCAGTGTAAGAAACTTGATTTTCATACCCATTGAATAACAAATCTAGAATACTAAACGTTTTGTAATACACCTATGCTCTGAAAACACAAACGGTAAATTGTAACTAAACACACCGGAAGGATCATTATACATTTTTTAAAGTGCGATAAAGCGATTAAAATCGGGAAAACCACGTGAAAAAAGTGCAAGTCGTGGAACTTGCAACATCTAAAAAATATGAAGGGGTAATACTTCTCATTATATGGTTAGCTAAGGAGATGGTCACTTTTATATACTTTAAATAAAGAAAATTTTAAACCATAATTTTGTTATTGAGTAAAAAATATCAACCTCGGGACATTACGATCATTAGATCATATGCAAAGTTACAACAATTACGGTCAAGCGGTTGCAGAGATATTAAATTGTCCCCATGGAAAATCATTTTGAAACGCACTATAGTAAGAGTTGAGTTGATGATATGTATCTCTATCTTCTAGAACTCATCTGTCCAGACGGATACGATTGTAGTGAAACGTGTAGATGTAAGAAACACGAGATGTGTGACATTATTACCGGAATGTGCACACAGCGATGTGAGCATGGTTATTATGGAGTTGACTGTTCCCGTGTTTGCAGTGGTAATTGTAAAAATAAAGAATGTGACAAAGATGACGGCAATTGTAAAAGCTGTGCACCTGGTTACTATGGCGATTATTGCAATAAAGGTAACTTAACATTTTGTTTACGTATATATTTATTATTTCAGTTATACAACAAATCTTCATGAACAATTTGAATTGCAATTAAATTTAAATAATACAGTAAGGATAACACGTTACCACTCAATTTACTAACGTGTCCGCCCGAGTGGTTACCGGGGCCCAAATTTGGGATGTAATAATAGAACCACTTTTACCTGCCATGCATGTCGTAAGAGGCGACTAAGGATGTTTGGCTGAAATCGGATGCACGTGTCCTAAACGTGAGAAGTCTATGCGTTTAGGGGTCTACCAAACCAACGTGCAACGTATATACGTTCTTGGCAAAGATCAAACATATCACAAAGAGTGATTAAAATTGGTCGTAAAAACGAACGCAAAGAAGAAGAAGAAGACTAACGTGTCTTTCTCTCTACTAGCTCTCTACTAGCTCTCTACTAGCTCTGTCAACTTGCCAAGCTGTCATCGCAGCGTTCGTTTGACATTTCTCAGAATAAAATGAGAGATTGTTTAGTGAAGAGAAACTAAGATCGTTTGTATGAAAGTAGCGAGCAGCTTATCTGTTCTATATATCTGTCTATCTATATATCTGTCTATCTGTCCATTCGTCCATTCGTCCATCCGTCCTTCCGTCCGCACGCCCGTCCGTCTGTCTGTTTGTCTGTCGGCCCGACCCTGTCTGTCTGTCTATCTGTCCGGTCCGGTCCGGCCCGGACGAAACTGCCGTGCTGTGCCATGTCTGTCTGTCCGTCCGTCCATCGGTTCGTCTGACTGTATGTCTGTTTGTTTGCCTGTCTGTCTGGCTATCTGGCTGGCTGCCTGTCTGTATGTCTGTCTCGTTATGTCTATGTCTGCCTGTCTTATTGTCTATCTATCTTTCTGTGCTATCCTGTCTGTTTTTTTTCTGTCTATCTAAGTATATCTTTATATATATATATATTTATATCTAATGTTTTCTATATATATGTAGAATGACATAAACATCCCTCTCCACTGACCAAGAATAGTCATTAACACTAACATGTACAAGACAGTTGCACACCAAAGGTTGAAGAATATTAGTAAGAACGCATTGATGAACGACGACGTAATAGTGCGAAAGAAAGTTAGCAACAACAGAACACAAATAGACTACGAGTAACCTTGTATAGTTACATGTTTAGTAGTTCAATTATAAACGCATCCCAAAACAGTTGATGTATGGCGAGCTTGAAGGGCAGACGTTTAGCTGGTGGACAGAAAAACGCTTTAAAGACACTCTTAAAGTGTCTCTGAAATGCTTCGATATAGACAATACGTGCTGGAATCCCTTGCGCAAGATCGCCAAATGTGGCGCTGTAACAACAAAGAGGAACCCGAATAGCTGAGAATCATCGTATTGTTGAGTCACAGAGAAACGAGCAGCGCGAAAGACAGAGCACACAACACGCACATGTCTAACCTTGATCATGTATGCCCACCTGTGGTCAGGGATTCTGTTCTAGGATTGGACTCTACAGTCACCTCCGCACACACCAGAGAGGTGCAACAGTACACGTCTGAGATTGTTGTCATCATCGCTTGCGATGGACGGCTATTATTAGTTCAATTATATAATGCCATCAACGTACATAGTACAACCAAAATAAAGCCTACACTAATACATCTTGTCTTGTTTGTCTAACTATATATCTGTATGTCTGTCTATATATATATATATATATATATATATATATATATATATATATATATATTATTGCAGGGGCGGCTCGTCATTAAGGGCCAGTGGGGCCGGGCCAAACCAAAAATATTGAGTAACCTGTACTTATTATTTTAGACATTATGTGTTCATAATTATTACTTTCAAGGAGATACTGATTAGCTTTGAAAGTTGATATAAAAAAGTAAAGGAACCTTTCATACCTCGTGGTATATAGGTCAATACAGTGTTAGGACTGTATTTTTCATTGACCGTCGGCACACGATGGGTGATGTGGTCAGCATTACGACGGCCGCCTTTACTTTCCCAGTGCTTGTCTGGTACTCAGTTGAGGCTGGGTCGACCTGAGAGCCGTCGTGGTCGGGAGAAATTCCACGCGCATTGCGGAGCTGAACCCAGACCACCAGCCTTGCGAAGCGAGTTCACTAACAACTACGCTACAGCGGCTCGAAAGTTGATATATAACGCTAAAATATCGTCACAGCCTGAAATTTGAATATTAAAATGTTGTACCCCTAATTAGTATACGCCCTGGTCCTTAGGGCCAGTAAGAACACGCTCTGACCAAACCAAAAGAATTAACATGTACTTATTATTTTAGAAATTATTTTTTCGTAATTATTACTTTTATCTTTACACTGATTAGCTTTGAAAGTTGAATATATAACAATAAAATATAAATATTATATCAGAATAATATAACAATCCTGTTATTTTTATAATGTCTCCTTATTAAAAAACAGTATATATAAAGAAGCTTCATTTAGCCTCTAATAATTGTAGCATTTTGCCGTGCACTATTTCTGGGATAGTTTACAGTTCTACATAAGATGTAACATTGCAACCTCTGACCTTTGATCGCTATTGCAATGATTATTTCCAAAAGAATGTCATGTTCGTTCAGCCGGAAGATATATTCATTCTTACGCAGCCAAACTACTTCCCTGATAAACGATAACTCTAGCTCAAATAGTCCGTTTAATTATCCTTGAATCCCTATTTTATATAAATAAAATATAAAATTATAGAAACTAATAGTACTAAATAACAAACATTCTTATAATAAGATTAGTTTAATGGAATTGTCCCTTGCATTAATACATCTTTTCTGCAGCAATAAATGCGACCACATTCGTGACCTTGATCTTGGTTCCATGTATGTCCGCTATCCGTGAACTCTGACCCGTCGACTGACGTCACTTGCTCTAGTTTAGCTAGTTAAATATGTAATTGCCCATGAATTTATATTTGTTGAAAGCCAACTCTATTTAATATCAAGCTGTTACAGAACAAAAGCGTTTTTGTTTTCCCAAAAGAGGTAATTGGGTCTTCTTCTTCTTCTTCTTTTCGAATGTTCTTCAAGGACAATTTTATCATTCTTTTTGTGATATATAATTGGTCCTTTGACAAGAACGAGTGATCTACGTTGGGTCGATTATGCCTATGGTGACTAGGCCACATCCGGTTTCAGCTAGCTTTTGATTTACCAGGGTGAGCTTACCCTAGGGTTAGTGGGGTCTAAGGCACATAGAGACAACGTCGCGTCAGGATTAGTGAGCTGGCACCAATCAAGATCCTGCCCCACCTCCACATGGTGACCCTGGAAACATACATCGGTTCCTGTATGGCTATGCAGGTAAGGATCGAGGGAGAGCTACTCTGGTATAAGTAGTGATTCAGACGCAGTTACACCCGGTTGAGATCCGCTCGCAACACAGACGAGCAGAATTCCAGAGTGACTATTAAGGCACATCTCGCCCGGCGATGAGAAAAGCTGAACAAATAAACATAAAGGGATGAAGGGCGCATCCAGAGAAGAGATTGGACCCATATGGGGCGAAACTCGGAGCCACGAGGTGGGAGCTGGAATTGAGTTGCGTGTCATGACAGTCTAGAGGCATAGTAAATGTTAGCACGGTAAGAAAACATATAAACACGATGAGCAGGCACCAAAGTTAAGCGAACACACATGCATACGATATACAGGGAGCCACCGGTGGGACAGACATGCATGGTGCTGATGATAGAGCGACGAAAAGCCATGGCAAACGTAGGGATGAGCGGACGTCCCAATTGTGCAGAAAACTAGAACGCCAGCAGAGGCTTGAATCCAGTGCAAAAATCCTACCGTATGGTGATACACGTGCACTGTACACAGTGAGATAGAGATGGTGATGTATCGCCCAGTAGAACAATGTGAGCACAAGTGACGTGAAAAAAGGGACGGGCCCAGTTGGAGGACGATGGCACAAGCAGAAATGGGCGAATGGGCACCAAAAAGAAACGCGAGGTGGCGAGCCTCAAAGATGGGGTCTCCATGCAGAGAGCAATAATCGCCTTTCACCTCACAGATAACTACTACCGCCTTGTAGTTGATTTGGGACAATCAAAGTCTAGTGGAGCAAACCGTACACAAAACTGGATGACTGGCAAACCAAGCAGTCCAAAAACAAAAGACTGGTAAACTGGGCAGATGACGTTCAACAACCCGGGAGGAAGTTTGTTGAAGGGTAGCTACCTTAAAAGAACATAGCAACCTGCTGCTTTGCAGGTCGGCTGGTAACAACCCGAGGCGACGGAGAGCGAACCCAGTAAACGCTGGCTAAAACCGGATACATTGCCGAAGGATAAGCACCAGAGCTCCAAATGGCGCTAAAGATGTGACGAAATACACTCATGCTAATTCTGCATGAATCAGATTTCCACATGAACGCAGAATGTATGGGGAAATCTGGTACATCAGTCTAAGCTGTGATCGAGAGAGAGAGATAAATAGAGAGAGAAAAAGAGAGAGAGAAATAGAGAGAGAGAGGTAATACATTCCCGGAATAGAGAAGAAATAGTAAATACTAAAAAAAAACAATTTTTCTGAAATTGTTGCTGCGCCCACCAACAAAATGACTACACTTGTGTAGGATGATCGAGTCCGAAAAGTATTGCCCTTAGCTAATTTTTGAGTCAAGCATTTGCATTATCAACCTTACTTTTTTACTTTTCTATCCAATGGGAGTATGTTCCTGAGTAGGAGTATTGTAGCCGTTTTCGGGCGCGTGTCGGCAATTTGCAAGTGTTTAGTCTGCTTGTTTCGTGTCCCCGGTAAATACTAGACTGGGACTGCACACATATGTTCTAGAAGGTCGTTTCAATCGACGCTAGGAACGCAACATAATTTTTTCGCTTTTCCAACATCACCTACCTCAGTTCTTCCGGTGATGTTAGTTGTTAATGCAAAAGTACCCTGCCCGTTTGTCCCAGGGAGAGCAGTGTCGTTAGACACTAAAACACAACTTTAGGATTTGCGCTTGGCCAAACTTACCCACCTTAGTTTTTTCGGGTACGTTAGTTGTTTATGCAACAGTACCTTGCCCGATTGTCCCATGGAGGGCAGTTTCGTTAGGCACTAAAACACAACAATAGTTTATCTGCGCTTGGCCCCTTGATGGAGTTTACCGCAATCTTCCCATGTGTTGACACGATTCGTTGCAATGTTTTTTTCCGAAACCCTTGCAGAGACCTCTAATTTGTAATGGGCTCAGGCCTCTGCTGGGCTGTCCAGTTTTCACTGCTCATCTGGGTTGTCCGCTAACCCCTACGCCTTCCCGTCGCATCATCACCAGTGTTTTGCTTATCTGCTCCGCCTTTTGGCTCGCCTGAGTATCGTTCGTATGCGCGTTCTCTTTGGAGCCTGTTCCACCGTGTTTATCATGTTTCTTACACTGCTCAAAGTTACCGTGCATCGAGACTGCCATGACACTCAGCTCGACTCGGGCGCAGGGCTCCGAGTTACCCCTTTTTACCCACGTTTATGCTTTGGATGCACCTCTTAACCCTTCATGTTCATTTTCGTGCTTACTCTTGTCCCGTAGGTGGCAATGCTAGTGCGTTGATGTGCTCCAGTGGAGTTATCATTCGTTCGCTGACAACTCGTACACTGCTACTATCTTACGTTTCTGCAAAATTCTAACAATTTTTTTTATCGGATATCGGCCAGGATATGCGTACATTTTGTTCAGGATTTTGGCCCTGCATTTCATTTCCGTGCTTGCACTACAACTACTACCTGTAGCTTTTCCTCGATCCCTGCTCGCTTAGCCAGACCGGAACCAATGTCTGTTTCCTGGGTCACCACGAGGAGGTGGGGCAGGATCTTGATTAGTGCCAGCTTACTACTCGTGACGTGATGTTGTCATCATGCGCCTATGACCCTGTCTGTCTAACTGACTGCCTGCCTGTCTGTCTGTGGTTCTGCCTGCCTGCCTGTATGTCTGCCTGCTGATGCCTGTGAGTGTTTTGCCTGCCTGTCTGACAATATATATATATATATATATTTCCTTCAGTCCTTTATGTATCTCCTTTCCCATGTCTGCCCCCATGGCATCTCCCCCCCACGATATCGTCCGAACGTCCGACCGTCTGTCTGTATATCAACCCTAGTATTATGCCCACCATTTGTTCACATGGTCATTTCATCACTGACAGGTGTTATGTTTCCTTCCATTAATATATATAACTATGATTTACCTGCATTTTGTTTTACTCTGTTTCTTTAGCTATTTTCTTTAATCAGTGTGGAGCGACAACCTACATTGCACGCCTCTCAACGACATTACAACATGCTAGATGTGACATTGATCATATCAATATGTATCCGAAAACTGCGCATGGGTATTGGGTGGGTGGGGTGATGAGATAAAGGTGTTATACGTTATACTTGTATAATTTACCACATTTGAAGCATACCTGAACGTTTTCTACACCAACGTCATTGCTAAACCATTTACTACTATTTATACTTGCAAGATGCAATAATCAATGTACACATAGTCGACATTAAAAAACAGTGTATACATTTTCGAGCAAAAAATACATTAACAATACATCATTCATAAAGACACACAGTAAAATAACCAGTATTCATAAATGCATTCGATTACAATATTACAAATTCTGTTCAAACAATACTATAGTTCGTTCCAAAATTCGTGATCACACTAAGGTTTAATTTGTACGAAATCTATCTGATGGATACAAGTAACTTTTGCATGTAGTCTTATATACCTCACGACGTTACGAATCCATGTTTAACTAATTGGTAGGTAGCTTAGTTGATGCAAAAACGTTTTTTGTTATATAATTTTGCATAATCACAACAAAATGATAATCAAAGTTTAGAATTTACAGTAATACACAAATGGTGGCGAATGTTTGCAAAGGCGTAACCCTATTACATATTATAAAAAGCAATGTGACGTGGATAGCTTTTTTTTCATGAGTGTTTTTTATGTTGATATTATCTTTGGCGATCAAACTGACGTACCTTTGGTAGTAGTTGCCAGTCCCTGGTATTGTGAGGCAATTGGTGAAGGTGAAAGCAAATGTGATGTTAGCTATTAGATTCGGAGTCTGAAGATTCGAAGAGATTAACTACTGCTGTGGGCTGGAGAAAATACAAACCATCTCGTTGCCAATATGCCTCTTCTTCTCGGAGCACATGCTCTTCACATTTGTTCCAGTATTCTATATATATATTTGCGAGGGCATCACGTGTTAGGACTTTTACATCACGAAGTTTAAAGTCTTGTTTACTGCTGCAACTTGACCATTGACTGCAGCCCACACAAGTTCAATGGGATTGATATGTGAATGGTAAGGTGGTAATCGAAGAGATGCGTGGCCGTGCTCAGCAATGATTTTATCGATTATAAAAAATCTCTTCTTAGTCTGTCTTAGCAGTTGCAACAACTCAGTTTTGAAATTATTGCAACAAAACGAGATATTTTCTTTTGCCAGCCACGCCATGATGTCTTGTTTTGTGCTTGATGAGGTGGGAATTTTGTCTGCATGCGCCACTACATTATGATAGGAGGCATTGCCTATTACAATACACGACGGCCTATCCAGAGCAGGCAGAAGTGTGTTCGCTAACCAATCCCTGAAAATAAGTTCGTACATTTCGGTGTGGTAGTCCCTTCCATCTGTAGACAGTGTTGAAAAAGAAGGTCTGTGCCACTGACAAGACCATTTGCTTTGCTGCCTTCATGACCTATCACAATGCGCTGCCCTTGCTGCTTTAAATTTCCCTTTTATTAGTTCCGTCTAGTGATTGCCATTCTTTATCAAACCCATGGTGAGCATTTACCCACGATTCGTCCAGATATACAATATCGTAACCTTCCGTCCTACGCTTCCGTATCTCCCGCAGATATTTGCATCGTGCAGCTATCAGATGCGTGTTCTCACAAACTATATTCCGACTTGTACTAGATTTCCGAAAAGTGAAACAGCTGCACCTAACAACTCTCCATAAGTCAGTTTTAGATATATCAATATCACATTGAATTCGCAGATGTGATTTCAATTTACGTAGTGTAACCACATCATTTGCCTTAAACATTTTATGAATCTCTCTCACAATAACATCTTTATCGAAATTGTCAGTTTTCCGTTTCCGGCCTTTTCTGTGTTCCTTACGTTCATCACTACAGTCCTGTTGTATCCAACGACAAAATGACATTCTACTTATACCAAGAGCATGTTGTGTTCTCCTCTTCGGGTCTTGTAAGTTGTGATATAAACCACCACGTCTGGCTTCTCTGCAGAAGTAGTTATACAGTTGTGCAGTCACCTTCTGCATGGTAGTGAATTTACACGTCAAACTCATTTCTAATACTGATAATAAAATAGTACCTTCCGCTTCAAGTAATGCAAACAAATGGTTTGTGGCACGCCAAATACAATCTTTCACATACAGTGTGAAATGATTAATTTCACGGGATTCCGATTTTAACTACTGCTGAATTGCACGTGCACATTGGCATCTTGACGTCAATACTTCACTTTCGTACCGTTAAAATTCTAACATCATACCAAATCAACATCGCTGTTAAATTAGTAATAACATATAATTCAATCTTACATAAACAAAGGTTTGGATGGGAAAAATACTTTTGAACGTCGTCACTGTTACCTATCTAAAAATGTAAACATAAAGAATTTCTGTCAAGTGGATGGTTTTATATCGGTCGGTAAAGATGATCACGAATTATGGAACGAACTATAAGATAAATTGTCTATAGTTCGTGTCCTCTTTCATATTCTACTTTCAGTAAAGAGACGTTGCATTAGTCCAACAAGATGCATTGTTTAAGTAGTTGAATAATGCTAGATTTAACTTTCACCATATGACTTGTAATATCGCTTTCATAAGTACAATATTATTTTGCCATATCATAACAGTCCTATACATTTTGGACCTAACTATCATACGTTACAAAGCCGCGCAGTCCGAATTGTTGTGTTTGATGTATGTGTGAACGTTTGATGTGAATATTTTGAAAAGACAAATGATAGTATTATATTTTTTTTTAAACTGTTGCTAGACAAATCAAAACCGCCATTTCCAGTTTAGGCAAGATGATAGAATACATTGTCATTATATAGTATGGCTTTGTTATAGGTGGTTTTTTTAAACTGTTTCATCTTAATTAAATATGTTGTTACAGTATGTGAACCAGGTACATTTGGACAAGAGTGCAATCGTAACTGCTCTAAGAAGTGTATTGGAACATGTAACAATACAAATGGATACTGCAGCTGTAAAACAAACTTTGCTGGTTTAACCTGTACAGGTTTTGTACTTCCATGTGTTCGTTTATATTGTTGTTGTGCACATCTTTGTCACGCACATACTAATGACATTACGCAGTTGAAAATAATAACACTTCAGGGGTAACAACATGGTTTATTAATTGCCAACACATTAGGTAGAAAAACATGCATTACAACTTATTTACAAATACCGACTTTCTAGAAATGGATTCCACTATGGTCCCACATATTATATGGTTTCTATCTATCTATTGTCTATTACCAGGTGGAAGATGTAGTTGGATGTCCACTTTTGCCGTTAAGCGTAGGGATGGGAGCTTTAATTTGCGTTCTAGGGTCAGATGAGTCGCTCTTGTTGTGTTATATCCGTGTTTATGTAGTGTGGTCCCAAAGGTGTCTCTCCATCTTTTTTGTGGTCTTCCCTTAGCTCTAGTATCCGATATTGTTTTATTGAATGCTGTTAATGGTGGTTGGTTGTATTTCATTCTCATTAAATGTCCAAACCACTGCACATGTCTTTCGATGTATTCGGTGCATGCAGTTATGCCCACTTTGCTTCTGATGTCCTCATTTCGTAACCTTTCCTGGTGACTCCCACTGTCTTCCTCAAGCATTTCCTTTCACACGTGGTGAGCTTTCTGTGATGTGTTGTTGTAAGAGACCAAGTTTGGCACTGGTAACAAGGTGCTGGTAGGAAAATACTTTTTGTCATCTGTCTTTTCACTTCCATCTTGATCTGTGGGTGTTGTAGTAATGGTGCCAGCTGGTAGGTCACTGCATTTGCTTTTTGACACCTTGTCTCTATTTCGCTATCGAGTTTTCAGTCCTCTGTGAAAATGCTGCCTAAATATTTGAATTCAGAAACTTCCTTTACTCTGGTCTTGTCTATGTGTATGTTTGCTTGGCTTGGCGTTCTGCTGATTTTCATGGTCTCGGTCTTTTGTCTTGGTCTATATGGTTTCGTAACAAAAATAGTTAATAATTCGTACAGAAGTAAGAGTGGTATTTATTATTAGTATATGTTGTAGTGGTTGAAGAAACTAGACATCAAACACTATGTTATTCATTCCACGAGGATAAACTATTATATTTCTCAATCAAGTAAATGTATAGTTGAGATATGATAATGATCATTAAAACTATTTATTTAGATTTCTCAGTAACATTCTACTTTGTTGTATATCAGATCATGAACGCATATGTATGAGTTTGGTGTTTGTGACCATCTCATCATCGTCAGCATCTACATTGTGTCCATCGCAATTTAGCTCTACTACATCAGGTATAAATGAGTCTATGTTCATCTCTAAAGGCAAGCCATTGACACGTTAGTCTTTGACCTAGTAGTCGAAGTTTCCCGGTCTACACAACTAGGAGCTGAGGTTCACTAGTATGTTATGAAGGTAATCGGAAGACTACCCATTGTTACTTTTCCCTTCTTATAAGATCAGGGTCGTGCTGTATATCTTCTCAGTATGATGCACGTCTTCGAAATGCGGCCCTTAATTCTTACAACACGCATACTAAAACCGCCTTTTTACGCAATGTTTTTGAGGAACAAATTTTAATACGAAGTTGTCCTTACAAAATTTGTTATAACCTTTTTACATTCAACAGCAGAGACAACCTGCATACAACAAAATGTGCGCAAATGAAAGATATAATAAAAACATCCACTTGCTGTATATGAATTTTTTAAATACACTTAAATCATTAAATATATTTAGGAAACGAAAAAAAACTATAATTAAAATTTTGAGGAAAGACGTAAACTTACTAACAGGTGTAAGGGGTTTTCCCAAAGTTCGAAAGCTAACACATACTACATCAATGCCTTAGAAAGCTAACAAATACTACATCATTGCCTTAGAAATCTAACAAATACTACATCATTGCCTTAGAAAGCTAACAAATACTACATCAATGCCTTAGAATATCCATTTCTACACAACATATTCAAATGTCATCCTTTTCTGTTCATATAATTTGATTATATGACGGTTTTGAAACATCTGGCTCATACCTTGAAGACACGCCCCTTCTTCATTAACAATACTGCAAATTTTATTTAAATTGTCAGAATATCTAATATAAAATCGGATTTCAAATCGTCACTAACTACTGTATGTTACTGTCCTTACTAGATTCACCATTATTATCATAGTTAATCCATAAATACATAAGTTGTGAGGCTTTAACTGCAGACAGTCGCTGTTGGCGATCGTTACTTGCCATTATTGCAAACAGTTTTCCTGTTTACACTTACAAAATTATTACAAATTTATTAAAACACTGCTGACACGTTGTAAACAATGTTTTGGAGCGGACGGAAATATAATATAACATGAAACGACTTTTACACGGTGATAGGCACAAATAGTCCTCTACGATATATTAACAACTGGTTAAAACCATATGGTCCGTGAAGTTATTTTTCGTAAAATGGGAACTACCTTTATGGTTTGTCATTTGGCGTTTAGCACTTTTAGAGTTTACACTGTTTTTTCTTTAAAACAAACTTTGAATGTGATTTATTTGTTTAACTTCACAAAGTGTACGAATACTATCTTTATAAATAAAACTACTCTAAAATATTGATTCAACTATTACCTACAACATTCTACTACAGTTTTACCCTTCTAGTTTTAACTTTCGCAAAATCGTTAATTAGGAAAGTGTCGTCTAAGCGGCAGCCAATGTAGATTCACTATAAATTAATTGCATATTTCTAAATGTTGTTTGGTTATTGAACTTCTTAAGTACTGTTTTGTTAATTTTAATTTTGAAAAAAAAACTTCTTTCCCACTAGCTACAGAGACAGAGAGTGTTAATATTATCAGAGCTACAACAGTATTCAGAGACAAAGTCATCAAGCTATTTGGCCAAGAATAATTTAAAACATCCAAATGTTTAATAGAATATGTTTTCATTCCGGATAAATTAAATCATTCTTCGTGAAGATCATTTGCATTTATATACGATTCATGTTGGACAGAAAGTATTGACTGGAGACCGGTACAATAACTTTCTATTGTTTTGTAATATATTTACTTCAGTTTTAAAATGTCATATAAAAAGTGACAAATATTGCTATGGGTTTCCAGAAGCGTGAATCGTTCATTCAGAGAATTAAGATAATGTCCCGAATATACATGTAATCGTTTATTTTAAATTTATTCTCCTATTTTAAGAGTTCATTGACAGTTTCTTCATTGTCAAATTGACGTTTTTTCCTTCTGGCGATAACTTCAGTTTCGGAAGGAAATTGTGTACTTCATCCCAGACTCTCTGCAATCTCTGAATCTCTAATAATTAAATATGATGATGCTTATTATGGTATTATAAAATGTAGATAAAACGATAGAAATGAGTTGCAAAACTAGTAAATTTATACTGATACATATATGTATATTTTATATGATTTACTGATGTAAGCACAGCTACTAGCCGCTTGCCACTTGCCACTTTACGAGATAAACTAACATAAAAATAAAATATTGTCAATTTTTTAAAGCTCAAAGCAGAACTATCAACATGTAACACGTGCACTTATATTTGCGTATCGGCTTTTATGAGTGGCCGCGTGGTATATTACAAACATAAATAATAGCTTCGCGCTGTCAGTTTAAAAGTCTTTCGACGAACGCTCGCCAACTATGCACCTGCACCAGATACCGAAATCAAAGGGTACCAAAAGTGCTTAGGCAGAGGCATGTGATCAGTCATAAATCGTAAACATTAATGTCGGTATATCATAGACCAATATAGAAAAGAGCTGCGTAAAGATTTTAATTATTGAATGGTTCGAATTGTATTTTAATTTCGCGGCTTATGCCGCCCCTTTACGGAGCCCCCTGATGCAGTCGCCTCTGTTTTATAGCATGATATGACCCTGCTTAAGAGAGATTAGTAGATCATAAACCGGCTGGATGCAGAGCCAGTCTCAAAATACACATTTCAGACCATAGCACAGTAAATAGTTTGCAATATAAATGCTTCTGAAGGTAAAAATAAACCATATGGAGAGAAATGGTTAATATAACTAGTTTCTAGCTAGTGCATTCCTTTAGTTTGTACAATTCCACGCTAACACATTTGCTTCCAAACTACCGGCCGCGAAATCTGAACCAGATGCGGTTAGGGTTGTGATCGAGCTCACTATCCCTTAAGCTTAAGCTACAGACACCCACACTAAGACCTATAAATGTGAAGTGATGTGACTTCCTACCATAAGGTCTGAAAAGGGTACGGTCAATTTTATTTATTATTTATTATGTGCAATGTGGTCTCAAGCATAGTTTTATATTTTATTACTTGTATCTTCAATACGTGATGTATTTGACCATTACGAAATAACTTTCTTGTTTGTGCTTTGAAAAACGGATTTTGTGTACACTGCAAATATATATATATATATATATATATATATATATATATATATATATATACAACGCCAACATTCCTAACACTTAACGACCATTAATAGCTGACAGTATATGAGGGTACATTGAAAAGTCAAAGATACCATAAATTTAAGGACCCTAAACACACCGTACAAAATATAAATAAATAAATATGTATATGTATATATCTAAAATGTTGATGTTCTGCTAATATAACATAACGATTGCATGGTTTATTCCTCAATGTCTGTGTGTAAATTACTCGTATTTATTTCATCAAAGAATGCAAGGTAGGAATGTATGGAGTTGATTGTACGATACCATGTTCAAAGAAGTGTAAAGAGATATGTAATCGTACCACTGGAGAATGTTTCTCATGTCTTGGACATCTTATTGAACCGTTGTGTAAAGGTAAAATAGAATGAACATCATGTGCAACTGTCTGTCTGTCTGTCTGTCTGTCTGTCTGTCTGTCTGTCTGGACATTTCAACATATTCGTCCAATCATATCTAAGTTATCTTCTTCACTGAACCACTTCACACAATAACACATTTAGTTTGTGATTCCGTACATTCTGGACGAGTCCTATTTAAATCAACATATTTAAACATAGGTAGATAACAAATAAGATACACCTTAACACACAAAAAACGCAGAAGCATCCAAGAAATGAAACAATGGAGATCAGCAAATACTACTATTAGCACATACATGTTTTTTAATGAAATGCAGCAACCTGTATAGGAGGTTAGACATAATGTGAATGTAAATGAAAGATATAGGAGGTTAGACATTATGTGAATGAATAATGAAAGATATAGGATGCTAGACATAATGTGAATGTAAATGAAAGATATAGGAGGTTAGACATTATGTGAATGAATAATGAAAGATATACAATATGGAGTCTCTTCTTAGCGCACTGTTATACATAAATATAATAGAACAGAGACGACAGTAGAACACATACAGACAGAGAAATATAAATTAATATAATTTGTAAATTGGACAATGATGATAGTTTAGCAAAACATAAGTATAGTAAAGCATGTTAACCATGAACATTGCATTTTTTAAAAATGATTCAAATATATGACTTTACAATTCAAACTCGTGTTCAAAGAAAACACGCGTTTGGTGTGGGAGGAAACCAACTCAAATGCCGCGGTAGTCTTTGATGACAAGTAACTAATGCGGCAACGATCGGAAAGTCCAGGAGATCAAATGAGTGATTTTTCTTGTTATCTATTGATATAAATTTAGCAATTTTTTTTATTTTCAATATTGAAACAAATTGTCAAAGTCAAGCTAGAAATGAAAAGTGGACAAATAATTTCGTATTTATAAGAAAGAGTGCGGAATGTTCATGTATTCTAGATAACGATTAGCTTATGTATATAATGTGTAAGGACAAAGAGTTTGTTGTAAAAGAATGCAACATCAAATGTCATTATTTAGTCAGCGATGACAGCTGCAGTTTACATGAAGAACAAGATAGACATTATTAGATAGTTCATTAAACACAAATTATGAGTGGTCAGCATAATATTTTGTTCACTGTATTTTGAGTGCTTCAATATATATATATGTTTTCAGAGATCACCATTTAGAGTAAAATACTGCCTGGAATTTGAAACCAGTGTACTATTATAGCGTTTGTGAATTAGTGTTACGGTGATGCTTTTATCGTGATTGGCTCTAATTATGGCAAACGTTTTCATCAACAAGTCATACCATACAAGACTGTATAAAGATGTATAGATGATATGATAAAATGTTTACAAAAATCTTGCAAATATGGTGTGTTATGTTTTATAGCATTCCACATAGCATTAGTTGAGTCAACATACGTAACAACAAAAGCGGAGTTAGCTGTATATTACATCTCTCTCTCGATCCCCGCTCAGACTGATATACCAGATTTACTCATGAATTATGCCGTTGTTTCTGGGCACTCCGTACCTCCGTACAGCTTCTCCTTAATTTCGGTATTTTCTGGTCAGGTTTCGTTTCTCAGGCCTGCTAGCATTTGGCAGTCTTGCAGTAGGTGCTCTGCCGCCATGTCCGCCTTTTCACAATGAAACAGTCTAGTTGTGCCGATTTTAAATTTGTTGTACACGTGGGCCCGAATTATGTTATGGCCGGTACGGAGGGAGAATATAACAACTTGTTCGCTGCGGGACAAACCATAGTACACATCTCTGACGCTGTGTTGTGTGTGGTCTTTCGACCAATTTTCTCTATATCACCATCTGATGGTTATTTTGGCCTTCTCGTAGCTGATTTTGTAATCAGTCTGCGCTGGTCGCCCTCCTGCCTTCGCCAGCTTATCTACCTCTTCATTTCGGATTATAGTGCAGTGTGATGGGATCCACTGTATGACTGTGCGTTTGAGTGAGTTTGTTAATAATTCGAGGATCAATTAAGCCCATTCAGCTCTGTTCTGCGTTGCCTGCGAATAGTTACCAACAACACCAGAAACGACAGAGTCACCAACATCAGCATAAGAAAGAAAGTTGTTTGAGTACTTACCTGTGACAATCGATCACGTGACCTTCACTTTTAGTGGGAGTTTAAGCACAATTCCTTCTCCTCCATCGCTAATCGCGTTCTTTGCCGATCCATCTGTGTACACGTTTGTCCACGCACTCTCAGGGTACTCTGTCGCTATAATGTTTTCTTTAACCGCTCTTCTTTCGCAGTTCGCTTGCTGTCTTTGTTATGCCTGGAATTAATTCTCTTAGTTCTGGCATCGTGGTCTCCCACACCGGCTCTTATAGGTGACCGGTATGAGTTTGGGTGTGCAGTGTGCTGGAACCGGGAGGTCTTGATGCATTGGCCCATTTTGCGAAGCTGTTTCTCTTAATTCTGCCCCTACCTAATCCGTAATTCTGTCATACATAGGGTGGGAGTTAAATCGCTTTAGATTTTCGCTAGTTGAATCATCGTATTGTCTCTGCGATCTGTCATTGGTTTAGGATGTGATTGTTTCAGCGCTGTCATGGGGTGACTTCATGGTCCCTGTGATAATGCGTGCACGGTTTTAGCTGCAGTCACTTGTCAATTGCTTTGGATTCACTGCCATGCTGCAATATCGTACTCAGGACTGGTCGAACTCTTCCAGGCAGAATATTGAGGATTTTGCTGTTTGCTCCCACGTGGAGCGTGCGAGTTTTCTCAGCATACTGAGCCTCTGTTTTGCATTTACAGTAGCTTTGTCTATCTGGGAGCACCATGTGAGACTTCGGTCAAGTGTGCCACCTAGATACATTGGGTTTTTATCTTCTGGGAGATCGTGCCCGTTTATTGTAAGCTTTACCTTGTGGTTCTGATTGTTCTGCGAGAACACAGTGCTCGTGGCATTTGCGGCGTTAGTGCTCATGCAGGACTTTTCTGTCCATATTTCCAGTTTGGTAAGTGTGTCTTCCAATCTTTTTGTTGCTATATGCCTTGACCTTGATTCATCCCTCGCCTAGGTTGCCAGATCGTCGGCATACACGACTGAGTGTACTCGCATAGGTATGCATGTAGCTATGTCGTTGATAAAGATTAAAAAGAAAGTTGGTGAGATTACTTCTTGCTCTAGCGTGGACTTCATGCTTGTTTGTCCCTGAACTTGAACCCATGCTATTCTGTTATCTTCGTGTCCATCTAGCCACTTGTACATTCTTCCCATTATTCCGATGGTCAGGATTTTGAGTTTTAATCCCACTTTCCAGACATTGTCGAAAGCTTTCTCCTTATCTACTAAAACTACTAAAGCGTTTCCTTTTTGTCTTGGAAACCATATTCGATTTCCTGGGCGATATAGGTTACCTGATCTTCGGTAGATCGGTACCTCCTAAACCCCCATCCCCTCCGGTTGCGTAATGAGCGGCCCCTTGATCTCCAAGTGCCATGATAACTTTTTGTGCTCCAATGCGTTTCATAACTTGCCCGTACAGCTTAGGTGGTCTATGGGTATGCAACTCACAGGGCTGAGTTTGTCTTGCCTGGCTTTCATGGATGGGTACCATGATAGCTTCTTTCCACTTTGCTCGTACTATTCCTGTCCTCCATAATATGTTTAGAACTGCCAATAGTACTTTTTTGTTGTTTTTCCTAAGTTTTTAAGCATTTCAATTGTGGTCCCATCCTTTTCCGATGATTTTCTAAGTTGTAAATCCCTTCAGGTATCAGAATCAGCAGAGAATAGGCACCGTTAGTAAATAAATCATACACAAATTCAATTTTAAAGATGTTGATCCCACATTTTCACACGTACTAAACAATTGATAAAGATATATAAAGCTGTATTTGGCTATGAAGTTCAGTATAGACAAGTAGGTAAATGAGACTTTTGACAAGAAAAATTATTTCAGTCATGTGCAAAATATAAGTGTCACTTATTACACAATTGTAATGAAATGGTACAGTCAAATTCATTCATAATTAAACAGCATATACACAGATTGTGTGATTTTGGCAAGTACTAGGATAAATAGTATACACTGAATAGATTTCATTTTGTCGCCTCCTGAAAATTGTCTTTTTTGGGTTAACAATTGTTTTATTAAAAAATCATAAAAATGACAATAATCAAGATATTGGAATTATCCTAGTATACGCTATAGGCAGTACTAATGTTAACATGCATTGCAAAATTACATGCTGATTAGTTAATATTTGACAAAGTTTTGATGTAATAACTACCATGAACTGTTAATTTTCGAACAAAATCGTAAACTAATTTATGTTTAAATTTTTCTACTTGCTTACCTCAATGACTCCCCGTCAAATATGGGAAACCTTCAGACTGAGTTAACGCCTCCTCTAATCCAAGTCTCTTCCTCCTTCTTGCACTTCTGGCTTCCAGGGACGCTTCTGTTGCTTGTTTATGCGCGTATTGCAGCCGCTCCCCATCATTGGCGGTGAAATATTCTGATGTGAATTGTCCACATAATAGTAGCATCTCGGTTGTAATTCCATCCTTTCCGGTTATTTTCTAAGCTTTAGATCTCTTAATGGCTCTTCCAGCTCGTTTCTGATGGATGTGTCCGTCAAGTGACTATCGGCTGTTCTATGCTGTCTTTGGAGGGCTCTCGCTTTTCTCTTTGTTTCGTCAGTTTTTGTTTTAGGAATGTTTACTCTGTTGACGGTGGCCTATCTTTTCATTAAGACGTTTGTTGCCTCCCTCCCCGAGCACATCGTGTTATTTTGATTCAGAACTATTGGGGGTCGTCTGGTGTCTTCATCATTCAGATATTTTGCTAACTTCCACAATTTTTGGCCGTCCCTATCGATGTTCAGGGATTCGGTCTTTTCTACACAACTCAGTCTTGCCCACCTTTTGACTTCTCATTTTTATTTGACCGCTACCGCATTGTATACAGTCTTGGATTCTGTGGATTGGGTCTTTTTTCTCTCTCCTTGCCTGCTCAAGGCCGCCTTTAAGCTTTTAGATCTCGACTGTCCAGTATGGCTGATCATCCTTTCGTGCGCCTCTGGGGATGGTCTCCCGTGCCGTTTTCAGGATTGCTACCGAGAGTTCTCTTGCTAAGGATCTCACGTGTTTGTTTTCGTTTTTGTTGAGTTATTCAATATTGGTATGTGACAGTACCTAATTTGTTTCGTACTGGTTTTTTTTTTGTAGTTCCACCGGGGGAACCACATTTTCGGCTAGGGTACACAGTGGAGATCGACTTGTAGGTTAACGGATCTATGGTCGTTGTTTCCGAGTTGCTTAAAGACAGTTCGTTCGGTATTTGATGAGAGGTAAATCGTTGCAAACTCCAGGTCAGTGGTGCTAGTCGTATGCCACCTTCTCGAGTAGGTTGTAGGATCATCTATGGCATTGATAAGGAATAGGTTGTTCTCCATCTCCCAGTCCTCGACTTCGACGAATCTGATGTTCGTTTTGTTTTGGTAGCCCCTCTGAGTAGCTGTTGAAATAACCGACTACCATGCATGCTTTGTTTGGTATAGTCATCGCCTCAAGTGATATCGAGATATTACTTGGGCAGTATAGGTTGTACAGAAGTATATGTACTTCGTCACATGAAATGAGGATGCCTATGATCTCTGCTGATTCAGCACCTCCTGTTGTCGTGTCTGTTTGTTTCGCTGGAATGCTGTCTCGCACCAGCGTGAGAACTCTACCTTTGTGCCCCTCTCGATCTAATATGAAGGTTTGGTAACCTCTTATACAGAACCTGTGTTGGGCATTTAGTTGTGTCTCATGTAAGCACGCTACATCGATCTTTTCCTCTGCAAGTCTCAGTGCTAGTGCTTGTTTTTTGTGATGGAGACCTTCGGCATTCCATTGCACAATGTTTAATCGTTATTGCACAATGTTTAATCGTTATTGCACAATGTTTAATCGTTATTGCACAATGTTTAATCGTTATTGCACAATGTTTAATCGTTATTGCACAATGTTTAATCGTTATTGCACAATGTTTAATCGTTATTGCACAATGTTTAATCGTTATTGCACAATGTTTAATCGTTATTGCACAATGTTTAATCGTTATTGCACAATGTTTAATCGTTATTGCACAATGTTTAATCGTTATTGCACAATGTTTAATCGTTATTGCAAAATGTTTAATCGTTATTGGCCAGTTTTCGGCTGTATTGAACCAGTAGTGTTATAACGTGGGCCGCGGTCACTGGTTTGACAATTCGATGGACGGGGGCCGTCTGTAGTCAAGGGTGGGCCCTTCGAGGCATGTGACCTGGCGCTCGTTCTGTCCGACGGATCTCCACAGGCGTAGCACCATATCGAGAGTCTAAATTATTTTGCATATTTATGATTAAATCTTGTCCATGCAGCTTTTTTATTGGTATGGTGCGTCACATTTTCAGTACCATTTAGAACTCTAGTGCTCGTCCTTCAGCAACGTGTTCGATTTCCAGCAGCATTTACTGGGTTCGCTCTCCATTAGCCTTTGACTGTCCCCAGCCTACCTGCAAGACAGCAGGTTTCTATTTTCTTTCAGGGTAGCGACCCTTAGACAACCTACGCTCCCGGGTTATTAGCGTCATCTGCCCAGCTAATCAGTCTTTTTTGTGTGGACTACTTGATTTTCCTGTCGTCCAGTTCTTGTTACTGTTTACTCCGCTTGTCTTTGATTGTCCCTAATCAAACTACAATGCATTAATAGTTCCCTGCAAGCGGAAGCTCACACTGTATTCAGGTCTCTGCTGGATTTTCCAGTTTTTCTGCACCTATGGGTGGTTCGCTCACCCTTGCGTTTGCCACGCATTCCCGTCGCTTAATCACCCGAACATCTGCCCCGCTTTTGGGCTCTCTAATGTGTCGTCCGTATGCGTTTTCGCTCTACTTTGGTACCTAATCACCGTATTTAACAGGTTTCTCAGCGTGCTCACATTTACCATGATTCTGGCCTGTCAGGACACGCATTGTGACTCGGGTCCCACCTCAGGACTCCGAGATTCGCCCCATGTGTGCCCACGTCACTCATTCCTTCATATTCACTTGTGTTGCCCTTCCCATCGGCCGGGAAACTGGTAATTGTGGTGCAGCTATTAACTTGTTACGCTTCGAGCTTATGTATGGACTCTACTCCCTGCAGGTCGCAATGTTGGTGTGATCATTAACTCCGATGGAGATAACATTCGCTCACAAAGACTCTACTCCCTGCAGGTCGCAATGTTGCTGTGATCATTTACTCCGATGGAGATAACATTCGCTCACAAAGACTCTACTGTTTCTTGCGTTTAGCAGCTGTCTTAAATCAAATAGAATAGATATACATGTTCTTCAATGTTACGGATATGTAAATATATATATATATATATATATATATATATATATATATATATATAGAAGAGAGAGAGAGATAGGTAGGTAGGAGCAGACAGGCAGGTAGTGTAGTGTAGGTAATATATAGATAGATAGATAGATATATAATAGATAGATAGATAGAAGTA